>RQTK01000692.1:52553-62951 GCA_003991915.1 Elysia chlorotica | reverse complement strand
CCACTGAGAGAGAGAGAGAGAGAGAGAGAGAGAGAGAGAGAGAGAGAGAGAGAGAGAGAGAGAGAGAGAGAGAGAGAGAGAGTATGTATGTATGCATGTATGTATGTATCTATGTATGTATGTATATTAATACAATTGAAAGGTCCATATATAGGCTGAGTCAGAAAAAGGGTTATGAGTGGGCAGTGTCAAATTAACAGTGTAACCCTGTGTGTGTGTTTGTGTGTGTGTGTTTGGTACATGTGTGTGTGTGTGTGTGTGACCGCTCGCACCGAGTGCCCGCCAAGAGGACGATTCGATAATGGGGTGTGAGCCGCTCTAATCACCGCCACATCGCCTGGTCTCTGTTTGCGCTGACATGTGTGGTCAGCCAGGAGACATGACTGTGGCGACCGGTCAAGTGAGTCGGACGCTGGACCTGGGGTGGGCTGGATTGTCCAGATTGAGCAAAAAGGTTACAATGTATCATATATCATCTATTCATCTGTCTATATATCTTTCTATCCATCTGTCCATTTATTGTTATCCATGTATATTTTAGCTATCTATGTATCAAATGGTTTATCTATCAATTTATCAATCGATTTAAGTATTAAAAAAAATAAGCCATGAAAGAAGAATAGAAGAGAGAAAACGGTTAGATTTAAAGCAAAAAGGGTAACCCAGAAGGGAAAAATGTAATTAATCCTCTACTCATTGTGAAAATGTTTCATCAGTTTCAGACAAGAAATAATAATAATAATAATAATAATAATAATGAAGATCATTTTTTAAGCGCTTTATCCCAGCATAGCCGGCTCAAAACAAAACAAAAACGAATAACAACTCTTCGGTTTTGCTCGGATGTTAAATTTAAAGCAATAAATAGGAGATTATACAGAAGATAAAAAATTATTAGAACGGCACATTGTTAGCTCGCACGACCACAGATCCGACGGACCAATTTTGTAAATTTGGTACCTGTATAAAGTGATAATTTTAGAAGCTTACTTTGTCACGATTAGTCTAAAATTTTACTGGCCCAACTACAATGCGAGCTGTTCAACATTGATAGTAGACCAAATCAGAAAGGGCAGAGGATGTGGATAGACCAGAGAGCTGGACTGTAGAGTGATTTACTGGCGGGTCACTTGAGATTGGTTTACAATGTACATGATAATAAAGCTAATAAATTATCGACATCTAACTTTGGTTGGCCTGGTAAGCCGGGTCATCAGCAAATCTTTAGTTAAGTAACTCTTGCGGGTACATAGTAACTCTTAGGGGTACAGTATAGTCAGAAGGGATACGGGACGGAGGGTGGTAGGGGTGGGGGTGAGCTGGTTAAGCTGTAGAGCGTTCAGGTTCTATTCGGAAGGTATCTGATTCAATCACATGGTTCCGCCCCAACTCGTTCAGTGGTTGTCAGTATAATGTGACCAGCTTAGACAGAAGTCCACGTAGTCCCGCATTGTCTTTCTGTAACAGCAAGTAAAATTGTCAAACGTCTGTCTTGAGACCAGTCGTCGTATGACATTCTTCTTGTGAACACGTACATTTAGAGATTGGGCTTTTTTTTATGGAAAAAAAAGACTAAGAGTGGGAGCCCTCAGTGGGTACAGACAAGGGACACAGAAATTGGAGAACATGGAGTTAAATTGTGGAATGAAAAAATAGGGCGAGGGGTTGCAAAGCGATAATATTAATATTTTTTCGAATAACATCGTAGTGACACACTCATTTGATGATTATGCAGCTGGTGGTGCTGCCGCTTCTGATGATGATCAGGATTATGATATTGATATTGATTATGATGATGATGATGATGATGAATTGATGATGACAATGATGATGATGATGATGATGATGATTGTAACAGATTAGCTGGTGATGGTGGTAATCTGTTAGGCTCTGTTTGTCTAGGGATATTAAAAATATTCACAGCCAATCACACGACTCGTCCGTAGAAAATAAATCCGAAGTCCGCAAGTAACAATTTCAAACTGTTTAATCCAACAAAAGGGCTATACTCTACAATGTTTGTAGGACGGCTCAATAGTACAATTACTAGACTCTGGAAACAATGTTGACTCTATAAATGTTGACTCTTGACTCCCCCTAAATCTAATTAAGATTCTTATTTATACAAAATTTCGTCGAATCATCCAGAACAAGAATTACGTAAATCATAAGAGAATATTCTCGGTACATCTCTTTAGCAATTAACAACCAATCAGAACAAAGGTAAACAAGAGGTGACGAGGTCATTACTATTCTAGAACTAAGCCGGAGATTCGAGAAGGGCTGTGTTCAGTAAGCAAAACTCACAACTAAATTCTTAGGCTTGAAATACAATCGTTATGCAAACAAACAAGATAATGCACATACATCTAGTCAATCCGCTACCCAAAAAGTTACGCACCTAAAAAGGGTGAGGAAATGAATAGATCAACATATAGTACAATGCGTTACACATCCCCCCACTTAAAATAATTTTTCCTAAAAATTTATTCTCACACCCAAAGCATTGTACATTGCCTTCCACTTGATACAAATATCATCAATAAAGTAGATAAATCATGAGACCTTTACTTGAAGTGGGCGTACCGGCAGTCATGCTTTACGAGTAGTATTACATACTTGCAATTCAAACAATAAAAGTATTACTTCGGAAAATAAAACATTACAATAGGTACAAGCATATCAGAAGTTGCCCACTTCACAACAATGCCAACAATGCAATCTAAACATTACATTTAATAATAAGTATTCAAAATATTATACAGGAACTCTGCTAAGAAAATCAGCTCCCACATTATCCTTGCCTTTAATGTGTTCTACTCTGAAAACAAAACTTTGCATAGCCAATACCCAACGCATGATACGAATGATGATGATGATGATGATGATGATGATGATGATGATGATGATGATGATGATGATGATGATGATGATGATATGATGGTGGTGATGGTGATGGTGATATTGATGGTGATGGTCATATTGATGATTTTGGTGATGGTGATGGCGTTATTGATGGTGTTAGTTTATTGTGACTGTGTGGAAGCATGTAAAAACGATATATACGATAGCCTGGGACTCATCCACAATATATGCTGCCGACATTGATAAACCAACCAACTAACCAACAAACCTTTAGGTTTTTTATTGCAGGCTATCAGTTCTTCAGAGGTTTAAAAGGTAAAAGAGGTGTTCAAGACGAAAGCTGAACACAGCATAATTTTGCTGTAGGACATCGGTGCAAAAAAGATTAGACTACGATTTTTTTTCTAAAAATCCATCATATAGATCTAGATAAGTGTTTGATGGCTTTTATAGTGTTTCAACTTACACATGTCCGTGTTTTAGGGGTCAGTATTCTGTGAAAAGGTTTAGTCGCAAAGCCATAGAGATTAGTTTGTTGAACGTTTTACAGAATGTTCTGACTAAACTATTTTCTTGGTAATAAAGCATGGATAGAGCTGAGGAACAAGCTCAGTGTGCTCTCCCTACTACTAGAAGAGACTTTTGAAGAACAGTGGCGAAACCTGCAAGAGACCTGGAAGGAGGCATGTTCAACTGTTTTGGGCAAGAAGATCAGGTAACACAAGGAATGGGTCTCAACTGATGCCTGGACGCTCATCACAGAAAGGAAGAACTTAGAAGACCAGATCGACCAGGCACAAGTCATAGAAGAAAAAAGCACTCTACAAGTTCGATACTGGGAGAAGAATAGAGAGCTGAGGTGAAGAAAAGCGCCAGGAAAGACAAAAGAAATGACATAGAGCAGAAGGCCAAAGAAATATGAAGAGTATGAAATCACCAGGACCCTCTCAGGGAGGAACAGAAACCTCCGCTCAGACGCCTCGTCAAAGACAAGACTGGAAACTTAATACCTGGCAAAGAAGAATGGAGGACAAGATGGGCGGAGCACTTCAAGGAAACTCAACAGACCTGCCCCATTTGTCCCACCACAAACTGAGCTCCTTGACAACACTAACCCTCCTAGCTGGGCAGAAATTGGCAAGACCATTAAGTCTCTCAAGTCAGGAAAGGCAGCAGGTCAGACGGCATTTTTCATCTCATAGTGATAAATACACATGCCCAAGGGATTTAACTGTGATTTTTTTTTATGTCTGTATTTAAGACCACATGCATGACTTGTTCCAAAGTTAGTTATTTAGTACTTTCACTGTTCATGGAAAAGTCTGAAAAGTTCGAATTTCTAAAAGTAATAAATTGTTTACGCACTTGAAAAAAATGTGTACTGTAACACCACGCCTATAAATCACCCAACTTGTCGCAGATGGCTTAAATTTATCTTCGACCACCTAAAGGTATTTTTTAAGCAATCAAAGGGAAGAAACTCTTTAAAACAAGATCGTCCTTTAAATGGCGACTGTTGTCATCAAATTAAGTAGGCTCAATAATTTATAATCAGAATTAATAATTAACCACGCGGTGCACTGTGCGCATTGAAATTTGCGCACGCACTTAGAAAATGAAAAGAGACAAAATTTATAGCACTTTCGATTTGTTTGTTGTTCAAGGAAGGGGAGGAAGCAGTAATTGTTATGTCTGTTCGTTTTTTTTTAAATACATTTTTAGTTTTATTAATTCGTTAATGTTCAGTAAAAAAATTAATTAGGCGTTTGATGTTATTAGTTTTATGACTCTAAAATTATCTGGCCCATTTGTAATTTTACTGTAAAACTTGGGATTTTAGGGTGGAGCGGTTTCGATTTGATCGCATGTCTAAGTTTGAGAGGAAAACAAATACATCAAATACATATATACTAGCCAATGCTCTGTTCATCGAACAGGTAAGTTTTGTTAGCAGTTACATTTACACAGACAGTAGAAAAACTTACTGATTAGCAAACATTTTTTAGAAAATGTAAGACAGTACAACTCCATCTTTCAAATGACGTCGTCTACTCAGAAGTGCTGAACTAATCAGTAAGTTTTTCTATTGTCTGTGTAAATGTAACTGCTAACAAAACTTACCCCACGTCTTTGAACGGAAAAATCATTAAGTACAATCGTAATTAATGAGCATGACTACATTGAGAGTCATTCGGGATCGGGCACGAAAATGAGCATTATATTCACAAAAAGAATAAGTATAAAATAATATGTTTATTTAAAGCATATTCTAGAACCAACTAGATTCTCAGTCCGTTACCGCCAAACAGTTGAGTTAGTTAGCACTTCTCACCGCCTGCCTACATAGCAGCGTAAACAATAGCTCATTAGTGGCGCTACTCTTCTAGCCTTAGGCTGATGGGCCATAGAACTTCACGCTACATGCTTCACGCTTCACGTTTCACGCTACACGTTTCATACCCTGGGCCATACAACTTCACGCTATCATGCTACATGCTTCATGTTTTGTTTTATTTTCTCCGAAAATGATTCTTCCGACGAAGATGCTATGATTTTGCTTTTGTTACGAAGTAGACTAAAACGAAAGGAAACGCACTATATGGTGCCTAGAACATTAATATTATCTTCTCAGACAATCACGGGGAAAGTTCCAGCGTACATTCCTTCATCTTCTTGAGAATCTTGATGAAGAACTCTTTTTCAAGTATGCGAGGATGTCGTACAGTAGGCCTACTTACATACACAGAGGAAAATACCAAACAAAAAATACAAACTTCAAACAGATTATGCAAATACTTTATGAACGGATTTTAATGAAAAATAACACGAATTACTCGTACGTTTTCAGTGGATTTCACTAAATATAAGAATTACTGGGTTCAGGAGCGCTGTTGCTAAACTGTGAGGACATTCTCTTGACTGACAGGAGCTCTGCCAGGAACGCAAGGGGGACTGTTGGGCTTGCCCAGACGTCTGATTTTGTGGCAAGGAATGAGAGTTGTACTACTAGTAGGATGGTAAATGTAGTAGGATTTTGATGGTGAAGGTGCTGACATTGAAATGCTGAAGGGTGATGTATTTGGAGTAATGTCGCTGATGATTTTGCTGAGCGCAAAGTTTTTTAAATACTGTAATGTTTGCTGAACTCCTGCAATCGATCACCATCCAGAGTTTCTACCCGTATGATGGAGTTCTAGTCTCTTTTCTCTCTCTCTCTCTCTCTCTCTCTCTCTCTCTCGCTCTCTCTCTCTCTATCTCTACCTCTATCTATGTATCTATCGATCTCTCCCTCTTTCTCTATCGACTCTCCCTCTTTCTCTATCGACATATTAATGAACCACGTTTACCTTTGCGTAGAGTCAAAAGCTTTTTTAACTCATCCCAAGTTTGAGTTCTCTAGTCTTCACTCTTGTACTTGTAGTCGGGCACACGAGGATGCCAGAGAAGGGGCCTTGCCCTTACCATCTCAATCAAATTATTCCTTGTAATAGTCTATGTTCGCCGGGTCCAGACTAGACGTGAAGCAAAAAAGTGAGCATGTTCATTTCTCTCTACACGCGTGAGGCGTGAAGCGTGACCCGTGTAGCGTGTAGTGAGTTCTATGGCCCCGCATAATAGAGACAAAGAGTGTCCACTTTTCTGTACACGTTTAAAACGTGTAGCGTGAAGCGTGAAGCGTGTAGCGTGAAGTTCTATGGCCCATCAGCCTATGAAACGTGTAGCGTGAAGTGTGAAGCGTGAAGCGTGTAGCGTGAAGTTCTATGGCCCATCAGCCTAATAGTCTATGTTCGCCGGGTCCAGACTAGACGTGAAGCAAAAAAAGTGAGCATGTTCATTTCTCTCTACACGCGTGAGGCGTGAAGCGTGACCCGTGTAGCGTGTAGTGAGTTCTATGGCCCACCATAATAGAGACAAAGAGTGTCCACTTTTCTGTACACGTTTAAAACGTGTAGCGTGAAGCGTGAAGCGTGTAGCGTGAAGTTCTATGGCCCATCAGCCTTAAGTACAACTAAAACAGAGAGATGACGGATGGTCTGTTAAGCCCGTGTTTCCACTGAAACAGAAACGAACCGACCCAAACCGACCAGACCCTACAAAAAACGGCAATGAAAATAGCACAGTCACAATTCGTTTCTGTTTTGGTGGAAACGCGCCCTAATACTGTGTCCTGCATCAAGTCAAATGTGCAACGACGACCAGATTGAAGAGCTGCAGGCGGCCGTGTCAAATAAAGTCAATGACTTGTCGTACCCGTGTAGCGAGCTTATAGTTTATACATGTACTCACATTATGGAGGCGACACGTTGACGGACGCAAAATATAGGAGCCATGGTATCCCCGCCCTGTATGACACATAAATTGTGAAACGTCAATCTTGGGGCCCGGCAACAATATAGCATAATTATATAGTGCCGATGTTGGACGTTAAACAAACTCAACTACAAAATTTACTGTCTTCTGACATTGAACTGCTGAAGGGTGATGTATTTGGAGTAATGTCGCTGATGATTTTGCTGAGCGCAAAGTTTTTTAAATACTGTAATGTTTGCTGAACTCCTGCAATCGATCACCATCCAGAGTTTCTACCCGTATGATGGAGTTCTTGTCTCTTTTCTCTCTCTCTCTCTCTCTCTCTCTCTCTTTCTCTCTCTCTCTCTTTTTCTCTTTCTCTTTCTATTTATCTATCTATCTTTCCCTCTTTCTCTATTGATATATTAATTAACCACGTTTACTTTTGTTTAGAGTTAAAAGCTTTTTTATCTCATCCCAAGTTTGAGTTCTCTTGTCTTCACTCTTGTACTTGTAGTCGGGCACACGAGGATGCCAGAGAAGGGGCCTTGCCCTTACCATCTCAATTAAATTATTCCTTGTTATAGTCTATGTTCGCTGGGTCCAGACTAGACGTGAAGCTAAAAAAGTGAGCATGTTCATTTTTCTCTACACGCGTGAGGCGTGAAGCGTGACCCGTGTAGCGTGTAGTGAGTTCTATGGCCCAGCATAATAGAGACAAAGAGTGTCCACTTTTCTGTACACGTTTAAAACGTGTAGCGTGAAGCGTGAAGCGTGTAGCGTGAAGTTCTATGGCCCATCAGCCTAAAGCGAATAAGTATAAAATAATATGTTTATTTAAAGCATATTCTAGAACCAACTAGATTCTCAGTCCGTTACCGCCAAACAGTTGAGTTAGTTAGCACTTCTCACCGCCTGCCTACATAGCAGTGTAAACAATAGCTCATTAGTTTACTGGTCGATCAAACAACACCAACAGAGTCATTGTACTGAGGCTTAAGCATAATCTCTTGAATGTGTCTGTGGATGTACCTCGATTTTTTACAAGGCTTTAACTATGTTCTGCTCCTGAGTTCCAATTAGAGCGAAACATAATCTCTTGAATGTGCATGTGAATGAACCTTTTTATGGACAAGGCTCTCACTATGCTCTGGTCCATACTGAAGAGTTCCAATTAGAACAAAACTTTTTCTCTTAAATGTGTCTAAGGATAAACCTCTTTTGGACAAGGCGTTCACTATGTTCTGCTTGGATGAACTACTCTATTGCCGATGGAAGTAAGTTTTCATCATCTAATTTTTGAATTGCTATACAGGGAAAACCCCTTTCAGCCTTGCTCTTTGAACAATGTATTTAAAAACAAAACCTATACTATAATTATTACATCCAAAACAAAACAAAAAACACAAAATCGGGACATCAAAATGTTAGTAATATTGGGCTTGATAAAATCAAAAGTTCCTCTTTCAAAAATAATTGGCTTACATACTTTTCCACTGTATTCAACCTGTTCGTATGAACGGGTACAGCTTGAACCACATTTTCTTTTAAAAGCAAGTATGGATAAAGATTATGTTCGCATCCCAATAACATTTTAAATAGAAAGTATAACACAGTCAAACTCTCAAAAAATTAACAAAAGGTGCACATGTAATGATGAAGCCAAAGTCAAGCTTATAAGCTTAATATTCTGGATATATAATTCTGACTTGACAATATTTGTAAAGCATGTACTGTCACTGAAAATAATTATGTTAATTAACTGTATTCGTTATATATAACACACAAGTTGTTGTCACGATTACAACGCTGTTTTAAAGAGTTGGTTTTTTTTTTCATTCCGCCAGAATAGCCATTGGCAGGCACCGAAAATTCAATATTAAAAGCCATTTAAGTTGAATTTTTTTTCACACTTATTATGTTCTATCTAACAAGCCTTTTAAAAAACACTTTTTATTTATGTGACAGGAGTAGACTCATAAAAAATATGGAGCAATGCCTTTTCTGAACTTCTACAATTTTTAACGATAAAAATACAGAATTTAAATAAATACTTAAGATTCACCCTATAACACGGAATATATTATTTGTTTTTTAAATATTACATGTCGTGCTGAGAAACATTTGAGATACGCATACGTTTTAACAGACTTTATTGATAATAGGCTCGTTTCGGTTTATTAGGCTATTGAAAATGGTCAACGCTTATATAAAGATGTAAAAATCAAACTGATTTCATGGGCCATGGGAGAGATAGACTGTAATAATTTATTTCATTTACTTCTAGTTGCAAAAATGTCAAGTCAAATTATAATATTGGAAGTTAGCTATTCCTAACCTTTGAGATAACTGAAAATTTGTTATGGCTGTATTATTTACTGCAGTTCAATTTGATAATTTGATCAAGAGTGATAGATTTTATTTTTATTTATTCAGGCGAAAGAACTGTGTCTCAGCAATGCTGCAATGGTAAGCCAACATCTTCCGCTATGAACGGTATCTATCGATTTTTAATGGAAGCAAAAAACGAAGAAAGTGAGTAATGTCAAGCCTTTAACAATACATATATTGGAATATATATTCCTATCAAGAACACTGCCGAATTCATGGAAACACTAACATTGTTTGTAACAAAAATAGTTTGACTCAACATTAAATAGATCTTAATAATTCTGAAAAGCTGATGACACTAAAAAATGGTTAAAGAACACCTTAACAGATGTTTAAAACAATACCATTTGTGTATATATGTTTCAAAAATAGCACATAAAAAAAAATTATGCGGTTTTACAATTTTTTTTATAATAATTATTTCAAGATAGTTTTTATGTAAACAATATTCTGGTTAAAACAGTATTGCTGATGTGGTTGCTGCTGTTGCTGCTGCTGTTGTTGTTAATGTTGTTGTTGTTGTTGTTGTTGTTGTTGTTGTTGTTGTTGTTGTTGTTGTTGTTGTTAATGGTTGTGGTGGTGGTGATGATGATGTTATTGTTGTTGTTGTGTTTGCTCTTGTTTTGTTGTCTTTGCTCTTGTTTTGTTGTTTTTGTGGCGTTAGCGATGGAGATGGTCGTGGTGGTCCTTTAAGTTTAAGTGGTGCTGATTGACAAGAAGGTACTTATGGTGGTGGTTACAAGTAGAATGGAAAAATACAATCATAATAATAACAATAATAATAATAATAATAATAATAATAATAATAACAATAATAATAATAATAATAATAATAATAACAATAATAACAAT
>RQTK01000692.1:19960-37744 GCA_003991915.1 Elysia chlorotica | reverse complement strand
GAGAGAGAAAGAGAAAGAGAGAGAGAGAGAAAGAGAGAGAGAGAGAGAGAGAGAGAGAGAGGGAGGGAGAGGGAGAGAGAGAGCGAGAGAGAGAGAGAAAGAGAGAGAGAAAGAAAGAGAGAGAGAGAAGGAGAAAGAGAGAGATGGGGAGAGAGAGAGAGAAAGAGAGAGAGAGAGAGAGAGAGAGAGAGAGAGAGAGAAAGAGAGAAAGGGCAGCGTTTGTGTTTGGGTCGTTCGGTGGTTACAGGTGACAGAGGCGTGAGCGGATGTGTGTATTGTGTGCTGTGTATATGGGAAAGAAAGAGACAGGCAGACAGACATGCAGACAGGCAGGCAGGCAAAGAGTGACAGAGATATACAGAGAGAAGAGAAAAACGAGAAAAATGAGGCTGGATGTTTCCCTTAAGTTTTGTCTAATTCCGGCAACGAGTCTACGGACCTGAGTCGACATTGTTGAATCGAAGACTGAGTGGTCGTACACCCAGCGTTGACACTTGGCTCTTGCACTGTGAACAAAACATGCGTTAGAGCATATTAATTAGTATGTTGTAGAACAGTGGTTGAGGGAATGGGGGTTTTGGGGAAAGGGGTTGGAGGACAGGCATTAAAATCAAGTTGATAGTGGGTCGATCCTCAAGCAAGACGTCCGGGGGTAGTCTCGCCCTGGTATCGCTGATGGTTTATTTCTTACTGGTTGGGTCAGAGATGTATAATGTGACCAACTAATGTGACCAACTAAGCCGCAATTATCTGGCTCTCGGCTGTCACCGCCGTAGAGGATCTTGCATGACACTTAGGAAGCAGCTTCGTTTTCTCCGACCGAACATTACGTGCTATGCCTGATACTACCAGCCATGAGTTGTTAATAAGATAAACAGAAATGTTGCACTCTGTCATGGGCGTTTGGTATTACAATTACACATAATCGCCATAGTAGGTAACACTCACAGAGGGAGATACGTGCAATCATGGGTTTTATGAAATAAAGATAAGTTGAGAGAATGCCAAGGTGAAATAAAAATCCGAAGGTCTGGTCCAGTGGCGGTTCCTTCATTAACGTTTGAGAGCATTGCACTCGTAAGGAAAAGGAGGAAAAATACACTTCAGAACGGTTAGAGTAATAATAGCCAGTGTAAATTCCGCTCGGCCTATGGGGTCGGAATGAAAAGTAGGACACTGTCCCACTCTGCACCCAGGCGCTCCTCTTCGTTCTTAGTAATTTACTGGTATCATAGCTAGACGTCAAATGCCTCGCTTTACTAGACATAAAGAGCAAACTCTGAGTGCATGTCCCACTTTTTTATGCAAGTTAAATTTCCGTCAATTAAAATATAAACAATGATTATTAATCTTTAGAAAATTAATTTAAAAAAAATGAGTTTTTAATCGGTATTATTTTTTAACTTTATTTTCAACGAATTTTACGAACATAACTTGAGTCTGCTAGGACTAAATACTATTTGCTCCGTCATCGATAGTCTTGTTTCACTGACTTCACTGATTAGATCTATAGTTTTCTTTCCAAACGATGTTGTCTTTTGAATTTAATTCCCTAGTTAGTTAGTTAAATAATTTTTTTTAATGATGAACCATGTCAGCCACATCAAGAAGCGTTTTTTAACAATTTAAGTGAATGAATATAATATTTCAGTTAGGGCCTACATAACCTCTTTTTGACAATTATGTGTTTAATAATACATGTAAACTTTATTTATAAATTCAAGCTGTAGGCCTATGATATGTTAACATTTTCAGTTTGTTGGCTAACGAACATTTCTTATCTGGATTACTTTTCACAAATAAAAATATCTTAATCAAATTTGGTTAATTTTTGGCATTTGATTTTGCACTCACGGAATTTCAGCTCACCACTCAGACTTTGGTCGATTAATAGATCGGACACACTTGAACAGACGGCATAGACATGTATTAGATAAAAGCACGGGTAACTAATTTAACATCTCCTAGCTACCTTTTCCTTGTCCGTTAGAGCGGCTGGCCCCCAAAGTGGGATGGATACTAGAGACTTGGGGCCGTATTCATGTTAAGGCGCAAGCCTAAAAGTCGGACGTAACTTACGTGTGGAATTAAATTAAGCAAGTTTACACCTTTTCCGAGGCAGGACTAGGGGCTAAAAATTAATGTGGTCGCAAGTCTATCTAAAGCATATAAAGATCAATTTTAATTAGTTAGGCGTTGTTTTAGTAAGCCTTTATTTGTATGAAAGTTTAACTTTACCTTATCTATACACCTAATGGTGCAATCACGCATTTTTCATTATTTTGAAAAAATTTAAATCTAAAACAAAATAAAAGGAGATGAAATGAAAAGTCCACCAGTAGTTCATGGGAATGAAGAAATTATTAACAAATTTGAGTTTGTTACTCAATCAATACATTATTTTTATAATTTACAGTAAGTTCTATTAAATTTCAAAATGGCGTCTAAACTTTCAGACTTTTCCTCTTTTTTTTTAGACGTAGCTAGTCGACGACAAAAATTTCCCCATGACTTCCGGCTTAGTGTACGTCCAAAATTACTCACTACGTCAGGTTTTTAGACCTCGTTTACAACCGCTCGTAATTAATGCTCCTTTTGGTCGGTCTCATCAACGACTCTAGCATAACCAAGACTGTTATCAACCCTATGTTTTTACGCGGACATCGGCTCGGGTAGCGCCCAATTTCCTCAATAAACATTGTTAGAAACACGACGAGTTAAACAAATTTTTTAGTGTAAAACTACCCATAAATCATGTTTTATTCAATAGTGAAAATATTTAAAGCCAGTAAATAACCAATGACAAGGATAAGGTGACAACTGTCTCATGATTTTGATTCCATTGCCTAAAAAAATCCTTTTTTTTTTCAGTCTATAATCTAGATTATTGATTTAATGTTGATTCTAGTAACTATGTAAAGCACATAGCACCGAGATAGCTTAGAATCCACATTTCGTTGATTTAGATCTAGATCAAGAGTCTATATATATCTGGTTTTCATTTCACTTCAGATCACGATTATCATCATGGGTTGGGACCATCATTCTGTTCTCTTTAGAGCGAGGGAGAGAGAGTGGAGTCCTATACGGCGACAGGCGGCGTTGACTAGTAAATTCTATTACAACGAGGCTAGTCCTCTGGTGTATTGGGTTCCCTAATTTTATAGGTTATAAAGTGGAAAGAATGGATAGAGGGAGACAGATATGACAAACCTTCCCTTCTACGCTGAGGCGGGTAATATTAGGTTTATACCTTTAATTTTCTTTTTAGGAGGGGTAAGGAGGGAGATCGATGAAAGAGGTGGCAGGGTTGTACAGTTAAAACCGGGAGTATTTTTCTAATGGTTTTCTAATTAAGTATTGTTCCACTATTCCCAATATTACCGTGACTGTTCTAGCTCCTACGACAACCACCTATCCACCATATCCATTACTGCTACGTCTGCATGAGTTGATATTAATAATTTTGTTATATAGCTACTAATTATTACATTTTTATCGTATACATTATTATTACTCTATTATTAACATTATTATTACCGCTACTGTTGTCCCTACGACTGCCTTTATTACTAACATTACGATATCACATCAACTAACAGCGCCCCCTGTGAATTTATACGGAAAATGCAACCTGCGGTACCAGGTGGTTGTGTTGTTTACTGTTCTTGGTATCAGAGTTTCGTTTTCGTTGTCAATAACTATTATAGCTATCAATAAAAGCAGTGAACTTTAAAAAAAATTGTTGAGAAGGAAACAAGCAAAAGCAAATATTGCGTTCAAATGCATTGCACTTTAGACAACACAATCCTGAATTATCATCTTTTAGATTCCCATTAAATCCTTAGAGGTTACTTTTGTTCTCAGTCTAGATCTAGAATCTAGAAACATGCAGAGCAGTAGCTTTGGTCAATAATCTAGATCTAGAACGTATAATCTTTCAATAACTTATTTTTAACTTAAATCTTGACTTTTACCTACATAAGACTAACAAAGTAATAAACAATCGAAAATCTGTATAAAAACCACCAAGTGAACTTTGATATATATATATATAATACGGAAATGGAGCATTTTGTGGGGTTTTCTACATGAGATTAGTTATCTACTATATTATAGATAGATATATATATAGATATATACATTTTTGTATTGTCCTACCTTGAGTTTACGGCCATTCCATGCGACACATGTGTTTCGAGCGGTTTTAGCGACCGCTCTCTTCGGGCGTCTGGCGTAACTGGCGTTCAGTTGCTTGAATCCCGCCTTTATCTAGCGCTTGTTCTTTGAAATTTTGGAGTAAGTGTTTGTATCGGTGCGGGCAAGTGGTGTATAACTCTCTTCTTTTGTTGAGGCTTGGTTAGTTTCCTTGTCGTTTTTTAGCCTTTTCTGGAAGTTGTTGTTGATTTTTCTGAATTTTATGTTCTCAATTAGAGAGGCTAGCCGTCTTCAAAATCTTTCAGTTTGGGTAAAAGGTGGGGTTCGTTGAGTTAAATCCGTATCTCTTTACGGTGTTTTCAAGTTGGGTTTAGGAAGAAGAATGTTTTCCATCGGATGTTCCTGACGAATTTTCAGTTTTGTTTATAGGGTTTTAGTATACTGTTTTTCATGCATATTGGTATTTTTTTGTGGAGTATCCGAAACTAATTTGTTCTAGCGCTTGGTCGGTATTGCAACTTGGGTTCAGGTCTAGATCAAGATTCATTGTCCTTAATAGTGCTCAACAGTATTACTGGAGCTGGGTTGATAGAAGGTTTAATTTGGACAACTAAATAAAGTGCTCAACTGTGGGAGCTTTGTAATTTTTGTATTGTCCTACCTTGAGTTTACGGCCATTCCATGCGACACATGTGTTTCGAGCGGTTTTAGCGACCGCTCTCTTCGGGCGTCTGGCGTAACTGGCGTTCAGTTGCTTGAATCCCGCCTTTATCTAGCGCTTGTTCTTTGAAATTTTGGAGTAAGTGTTTGTATCGGTGCGGGCAAGTGGTGTATAACTCTCTTCTTTTGTTGAGGCTTGGTTTTAGTTTGAGAATGTAAAACTTTTCCGAAATGCACAAGTTGCAACGTTCGTTGGCTGGGGAGTAGGGTTCTGCTTTTTCGATGATGTCCCATGATATTTTGTATTCAATATTTTTGTCTTTTAGTTCCCATATTAGTTCACTGAGTGTTGTGGCTGATTTTTTATGCTCTAATCTGAAGCTTGATGTGTGTTGATTGTATCTAGTTTTGAATTCGTTTGATGTGATGCCGATGTATGTATCTTTTGATGTTTTTTGTTCGACGGTGGCTCTGTATACAACTCCTTTTGAAAGGCACATTCCTTCAAGTGGGCATGCTGTTTTGTCCCGGCAGTTACATGTTCTTTCTCCTTCGTCTGTTCTAGTCTTTTCAGATTGATGATAATTCAGGATTGTGTTGTCTAAAGTGCAATGCATTTGAACGCAATATTTGCTTTTGCTTGTTTCCTTCTCAACAATTTTTTTTAAAGTTCACTGCTTTTATTGATAGCTATAATAGTTATTGACAACGAAAACGAAACTCTGATACCAAGAACAGTAAACAACACAACCACCTGGTACCGCAGGTTGCATTTTCCGTATAAATTCACAGGGGGCGCTGTTAGTTGATGTGGAGACTTTTTAGCCAGTGATATAATATCTTTATGTTAGTATAGTATACTATGGTACCATTAAACTGACACCAATCCAAACAATAGCGGAATCGTAGCGAACAGAGTAGGTGTCAAATTACCCCGATCTCCTGTTTCGAAGCTTGATATTTTAGCGCCGGTGCAACCACCCTCCCACCCTCTAAAGGTATAGGTTCACATTCACTAATCATAATTATTTCAAAGGCGTGTGTTCAAATAAAGAGACATCCCGCCGTCTTCCACTAGACCTTGCTATAACTGTAGGAAGACTGCAGATGGATATTGTTTACATCTATTATATAATTATAATGTATCTTGACAAAAGGGTTTCTGAGCAAACAAACTGTTTTCCAACATCGCTGCAAGATCATTACTGTATTTTTTTCTTCTTCGTGCTATGACTTTTTTCCTTGGCGCATAATAATATTAAACGTTCAAACTGGGTGATCCATAAAAGAAACACACTTTGTTTAGATGATTGTAAAAAGAAAATAATATTTAAGTAATCATAGACATGGAAATAAGTTGGGAGCCAGTCTTCGTGTAAGTACCGCTAGATCCTATAATGATGTTGGTTAATCTTTGCTCTATCAAGTATCATGTGGCATAGGATTTTTTGTTTTGCTTTTTTAGTCGCGGAATTAACTGTTTAAAGCAATGCCCATTGTAATTTGATGTTGTTGGATTCAGTATTTAACTTTCAATCACAACATTCATTCAATTAGATCTAGATCGACTTGACAAGACAAGATGAAGCAATGTGTAGTTTTATTCACGTGTGTTTATAACAATACAACTGAAGGAAAAGGAAAGAGCCCATCCTTTGTTTTAGTAATAATAAGGAAGATTACTCTTGCTGTATAATAATATATGAATCAAGGGAAATAATAGCGATCTTTGAAAGTGTCTTTAAATAATACAGGGTTGCTTCCCATGTCACACCCATGTTGACGTTGATGCTATGTCAACAGAAAAAATTGTACTCACCATTATAATATTAATGCTGATTTGAAGACGACATTATTGGTGTGGCTTGTCATAGCCATAGAGTTCTCTAACGGCGATGCCAATGCAAATAGTAAACCATTATAGCTG
Organism: Elysia chlorotica; assembly: GCA_003991915.1. NCBI lineage: Eukaryota > Metazoa > Mollusca > Gastropoda > Plakobranchidae > Elysia > Elysia chlorotica. The sequence goes on along the minus strand of RQTK01000692.1, from coordinate 30,999 downwards.
TTAACTCGTAACATAGCTACATACAACTAGTCAAGTGCTGTATTGTGATTGTTTGGGGCACTTGGCGGTGTAACTGTAGAAGCTGCCTGGCTGATGTCAGGTGGAAGCGTTAATGTTAATGTAGATCTAGATCCTACCCGTGGGGATCTATCTTCTTTTTGTGGTGGTGTAGCGGATCTGAAGCTAGGTATACGTTGTGGAGGTCTAGATCTGCTTTCACTATGTCGTAGATCTAGGTCTATATTTCGACCAGTATCAATAGGCCTAGATATGAATGGTTGATCAAATGATGTTTGTGCTTGTGTGGTTGAGTGGATTTGATTTGGATTGAGTGTTGTTGCTAAGTATCTGGATCGTCTTAAACGACGTCTATTTTCCCCGCCTGCCATCGTAATAGATCTAGATCCAGATCTAGATCTTCGACAATGAAATTTCGCTCAAGATACAGTTGAGTCATGCTTCTTGGTCAATAATTCAGATCTAGATTCTAGATTCTAGTTGTTTTAAATGACTGGGTAAGTCTGCGGTAATAAACTTTTTAGAATTACCGCTCGCAAGTGCCAAAGTGCACACTGTTTGTTTTTTCCCTAAACGCGCTACTTTTACAAAAAGGCAGAGGCGAGAGATTGACCTAACAATACAGATTAGCCTTTGCAAGAGGGGCACAATGGATTTTTATATAATATCAAAGGTGGAATAAAAAATGTGCTTTTTAAAAAGTGATGGTCGGTTAAAAAAACGTTTTGTAATTTTCAAGCGATTGAGTAAGTCTGTAGAGATGGGCAAAAATCGAGGCGGGGAGCCCACAATAGACACTAATTTTTTTTATACATAGATTGTCTGATTTTTTCGTCTGTGTTTTTTTCTTTTGTTTTTATATTACCACCAATAATTTGTTGACAGGATACATAGGAATGTCTCGAATGGCTCAGTAACCAGCATGTTTCAAAATCACCATGGCCTATGATAATTATTTGCAGATGCGGGAAAGGGTTATAACGGTGAACGTTATGGGGTCCTGAAGTAGTATCATCGTGTTTGAATATAATTATGCTTTCATCTTATAATATCCCGGGGTCGGTCACGTCCCATAGAAAACCAAGGGTCTGATCAATGAATGCGCGATCACCCCTGTACATTCGGGCTCTAAAAGAAAACGTACGAATTATATTTATGCCGAGAGGGGGGATAATGTTCGCAGTTTTTACACTTTGTTGGCCAAGAACATACTCTCTGATTTCGAATTAGGCTCAGAGCTCTACAGTACAGAAAACTGTTTAAAAAATCAAATGCTGAGTGAGTAAATAACGCTTGTCACACTATATATATTTATTATTTTCAACCAATCACATCAATTTAAATGCGTTTATTATTCTAACCGGGCTTTGTTTGACATTGTTATGAAAGTTCAGATAAATATTGGTCAAATACTATGCAGGTACATCTAATTTCATCTGTGATTAATTGAATGTTTAGGCAAAAAGCTGACGTGCTCTTTCACAACTCTTCATTCCGATTTTGCCTCCTTGTCCTACGACATTAAATCTCTAGATTGGTTGATCCATGCACAATGACTCCTCTAATCGCTATTGACCATTGCATTTAGCTGGCGTTAAGAGTGCATTGATATTTGAGACTAATCATCGTGGTGTCAATATCCTATTCCTGTCATCATTATCATACATGTAGTGGGCATTTCCCATGCTGCAACGTATTTACATGTAGTGTCTGCACTTTATAATACATGTTTTTATTGTACTGAAGCTAATGAAAGACAATGCGCGACACTTAAAATAATGTGGATAATTCCGTCTAGTTTTAAAAATTAGCAGAGATCAAAAGACATAAAACGTGAGGCGTTTGATCTTTCGACAATTCGATGAATTATAATACATTGTATCAGTAAAATATATGTCCCTAAAAGGCGTTTTGTGTTCAATACTAGATACGAAAGAAAAGAGTAACTACTCATAAAACTACATTCATCTCGTTAAGAACAGATAGGAGGAGTGACGAAAAGACGAGAAAATAACAAGTTGACGTAAGTGACGACCGAATGTTCACCTTCTACACGAAACTAAACAATCTAGAGGCTACAATATCAGACACATCAACGACTAAACCCCCACATCTACATAAACATAGGAATTACCAACAGATGTTTATTCAAAATGGCTTGTGTTGACTGAGAACTAATTTGCTATAATTGACCCAGTGGTTTCAAAGGATATCATTTACAGAGACAAAAAGAGTTGATGTGGGGACGAGAAGAAGGAGAGAGAGATAAAGAGAGAGGGAAAGAGATAGTGAGCAAGAGAGAGAGAGTGGGCGAGAGACTCTAGAGAGTGAAAGAAGAGAGAGAGATAGAGAGAGAGAGAAACAAATAGAGAGACCATTAAAGAAATTAATTGTCGAGTAGTATAAAATGATCCATTATCTAATGCAATTGACTTGCAAAAAGAGGACAAAAGCCTTTTTTTCAGTTATCGTTAGGTACATTTATTCTTTAGCCTCCTTGGCTGGTATTATTATCATATGTCACATAAAACAGTAACCAATGCTTCTGCGAGACAATCATTAAGTTAAATTGTTTAAAGCCCACCTTGAGAGGGCGAAGTGTGATTGGGTTAAAACTCATTTTGGTAGAAACAGCTAGGTGTTTCAAAATCACAATCTGGGAACTGAGAATGCGATGTTTGTGCAGATATTCATACCAAAACAGCATGTGATGCATGATAAAAAGAAGGCAACCCAACTGTTAACAAAGTGTTGCGAATTTTTATGTCGATTTGAATTTGGCCTAATTATGTTACCCTACAATCATACCTAGGGGTCCATAGCCCTGAGTATTAGCAGTCGCTAAAACAGGTTTTGTTCCACATTGGCGGCGCAGATTGCGCCTTCCGTAATTAGGTTTCGGATTTCTAGACATACAAAATTAGCAAGCAGGGAGCCATGTAGGGTGGCCGCACACAATTAGAGTATTTCAGGAGGGGAGAAGGGTTGAAACCTCCGCAATCGGAATATCGTTCTTCTGCTTTTCTGCATTTGACTGAATTGGAAAAGTAAAGTTACTTTCATCATGTTAGCCTATAAAACAATTCCACCAGCCTTTTGGGTTCGGTGAAGTAGACTGGGTAAACAATTGAGATGGTGAGAGTTTTAAACGACAACACTTGGGTAAACTAGACATATTTACACACAACCGCTACGACTTGATTGATTTCACCGCTGAAATAAAGAATACAGACAAAACTGCGATATCTGCTGGCATCGCTGGAGAAAAGACTGAAGTCAAGTAGACCTAAAAAATTACACGTTTATTCATTTTTTTTTAATGTTGACAGCAGCTATGAACCATCTAAGCTTCAAGCCCCTTAATACTGACTGCCCAACCGGCGCTTACCTGGAGTTTGTGGTGCTGGTTGACTGGTTCAGCGACAGCATCTCTGTGTGTGGGAACCAACCGCTGTCCAATCCGGAGACATTCCCGGCTATCCCATCATGGGTCCTGTTAGAATTGGACACAGTGAAGATTTGTTTCCTTATTTATTAAATTTTGTCTCGTGCAAAACCGAGACACTGAACATTAACACTTAAAACAAAGAAGCGAGAGAACACAGTTTATTAATGAAAATAAGAATGAGTGAAAATTTACGGATCGGGCGACATCATTATTTTTTTCGTAGAAAAAATATACATTGCTAAAAATCCACACCGTTACAGTTACAGTTGCAGTCTTACCAACCGTTTAGAATGCCTCATTTAAACACTAACTTCCATCTAAATAAATGTTACCCCATTGTTATCGCGTTTTGTACCTTCTGTTTGGAGTTATTGTGCGCTATAATCTGATATCAGTAGCTTTTGGTGTGAGTCCTTCATAAAGACTGAGTTTTCAGCGCAGACACAAATGTTTTGTTTGCTATTGAGAGTCTAACGCACGATCACAATCTCGCATCCTCCGTCAAGAAAAAACAACCAAGATTTGTGCATTATTGTTATTATCCATTGATATCTCAAATCGAAGTTCACAATGATAAAGAAGCAAAATGTATTTATGGACTTTTGTATTCTTGGAGGGGAAGGTACATTGATTTTTTTTCTTTCTGTCTATTAAGGGTTAAACAAAATATTACTTGTAGCCAAAGTTTTCTAGGTCTAATTTGTTTGTGTAAAGCTTAAAAGGTTTTATTTTCTTGTTAAAATCACTATTACTTATAAATGGTATGCCAATGAAAGATAGCATAATTATTTTCATTCATCTCTTTAAACCTTCGATTCAGATAAACGCTTGTAGTAGCTCGCATTTTCACTTTTTATAAATTTTGGGCACAGCAACCCCTCATTTAATAGAATAGGTGTCGAAATTTCAACATTTTTTCTCTTATAAACACAAAGTTGCATGGGATCTCTTTTATTTTAGAATTCCTTGAGGGTAAATTGTGAGCGATAAACGTGAACCACTTTATGCACTTAGAGATACACCAGCTTCTCACCTCAGGCGTAAAAAGCCTACCTCATTTCTAAATACTTATGGTTTATTATCATTTTCATCATCATCATCATCATCATCATCATCATCATAATCATCATCATCATCATCATCATCATCATTATTTTTACTACTACTACTACTACTACTACTACTACTACTACTACTACTACTACTACTACTACTACTACTACTACTACTACTACTACTACTACTACTACTACTACTACTACTACTACTACTACTACTACTACTACTACTACTACTACTACTATGACTTCTTTTAAAGGGGTGTGGGTGAATCAATATAAGTAAGGAAAACTTTATCTAGTTAAAGAGATAGAGAGAGAGAGAGAGAGAGAGAGAGAGAGAGAGAGAGAGATAGAGAATCAAAGAAAGAGAAAGAAATGAATGAGGAAGAATTAGAGAGAGAGAGGAAAACAGTGAGAGTGATGAAAAATAGACAAAATCAGAGAAAAAAAAGGACACATATTTAAAGGGATACAGGTTAAAGATCGATTGATCGAGAGAGAGAGATAGAGAGACAGATAGGGAGAGAGAATGAGATGTAGACATAGAGAGGAAGAGCTCTAGAGAGAAGGAGAGGGTGAAAGATAATGAAGAAAGAGGGACACAAAAAAAGGATACATGATGAAAATCAAGGAAAAATTGGCAGTGAGAGAAGGAGAGAGGTAAAAGGAGACAGAGAGAGAGAGAGAGAGAGAGATATCACTGGATCGGCACATCTGAGGAGGAAAAGGCATGCCAGTAAAGTGTCACTTAAGGTGGCGCAGTAGTAGAACGTAGGGTTCTTAATCAGAAGGTACAAAGGTTCGGTCGGGCAATTATTTCTCCTTCAAGTTAAGGGGTTGACATTATATTGAGTAGTGTCCACAAAATCGGGTGTTACGAGCTTAGATTTTAGATCTACCTAGTAGGTTCTAGAACTAATGCGAACAAATGCGACTCAGCCCTCTATAAGCTAATGTGATTGTATGAATTACATCGCGTTTCTAGACCAGTTTGAATTTGGTCTACAGAGATCTTTTTTATCAGATCTATCTTTACAATGGCGTTTGAATTCCTTCAATCGCTTACTATGGAACAAACAAACTGTAGATGCTGATTATGAATCAGATAATGAAGTTGGAGAGATGATTGTCGATGAAGAGCAAGAAAAAAGTACAGGCGAGTCCAAGTCTAGATCTTAATAATAAATGACTTATTATTTTAGTGGATGTCGCCAGAGACATTGTAAAAAATGTTTAGCCTACACGGCACTTCTTTTATGTCAACTAAATCATTAAGGAAAAATTTTGTATCATCCGCGTATTGGAGTATTTTCACATTGTATGTTGGCGAGATCTTAATACCTTTGATTTTATCATCTAGCAAGTTTTTTTGGGACAGAAAATCAGCAGCTATAGTAAATAACAATGGTGATATAGGGCACATGTCATAAGAAACTCTTTGGAGCAGTATCCTCCGCTTTGCAAGCAGCACTTCCTATGCGTGCGTGTGTGCGAGTGTGCACGTGCTGCTTGGCGATTGGAATGCGGCGACGGCGGCGTTCGGTGCCATTGGTGCTAATTGTCTGATCAACCGGTCTTAACCAGAAAAAACACAGTCTGGACATACTTTTAGCACTGTCTGTATGTATGTCTCTCCGACATCACGAATCAAGGAGAAAACCATTACAATTCAATCTGACTTTTTGGCCTTAACTACTACCCCAACTACTCCAATAAACATCATCAACCAAAGCAACACATTTCATGTAGACCATCTTACCTTTGGATGGTCACTTCTTCCAACCCCGCTAGGGGACATTTTTAACATGGTGGGGGAGGACACCGGCGGTGGATATTTGGATCAATTGTGATTTCAAAATACTAAGCTGTTTTGTCCCTTAACTTTCCTAATAATGTCATCAAGCAAGGACGCGCCCCTAAATTTCATGTAGATCATTTGAAATGTTCGGGTCGACACAACCAGCCCCACTAGGAAACATTTTTAACATGGTGGGGATTTTTTGCTTATTTGCATATCGAAATACAGAGACAAAGAAGGCTCGCCATTGGTGCACCTCCTTACTGCTAGAGAGGACATAAAATCTGCGAAACTAGAGCCGCCCTAACTGACCTGTAGTCCGGTACATGCAGCGTGAAGACGGTGATCATGACCTGGACGCCGGCAGACAGCATCACCATGGAGAGCATGAGCACCAGCACCTTCTGGTGGCGGCCCAGCTCGCCCACTTGCTGCTGCAGGACGTCATCGAACTTCATGTGTGCTGTCTCAGGGTCTATCTCGATCTGGGCTCTCAGGAGACTGTCTCAGGGTCTATCTCGATCTGGGCTCTCAGGAGACTGTCTCAGGGTCTATCTCGATCTGGGCTCTCAGGAGACTGTCTCAGGGTCTATCTCGATCTGGGCTCTCAGGAGACTGTCTCAGGGTCTATCTCGATCTGGGCTCTCAGGAGACTGTCTCAGGGTCTATCTCGATCTGGGCTCTCAGGAGACTGTCTCAGGGTCTATCTCGATCTGGGCTTTCAGGAGACTGTCTCAGGGTCTATCTCGATCTGGGCTTTCAGGAGACTGTCCCAGGGTCTATCTCGATCTGGGCTCTCAGGAGACTATCTCAGGGTCTATCTTCACCCTTGCCTAACGCCATATGTCATAAGAAAATCTTGGAGCAGTATCCTCTGTTTTGCACGCAGCACTTCCTATGCGTTAATAGAAAATCTATCCATCCTATAAAACAACCGCCAAATATCATTCTCTCAAATGCATTGGTTAAAAAGGATGTGGATATTGTGTCAAGGGCATTTTCAAAATGGGTACTTCCAATCTGGGATCCATCTTTGATGTCAAACAACCAGCGTTGAGTTTACTTCTATAGTTTTCTTTTTTACCTTCCCTCTAACCTTCAGATGGCCCGATTCATTTGCGAATGTTGTCAAGCTTCATTTACATGTATGTGCATAATAAAAAGACACGTAAGAACTCAACACGACACTATCGGTCACCTCTTCGCGTGTGATGATTGTGGGAAGACCTTCACAACACGAGACAGTTTAAAAATCCACAAACAAAAGATCCATACGTCCAGCAATGGACAGTATCTGTGTGAAAAGTGTGGTCTACTCTTCCCTTTTGCTGATCATTTTGTTAAAACATAGATGTGATGTTGTGCTGTGCAAACAGCTTTATTCAAATAGATGATCTAGAAGATGAGGCGCTAGACAACGTTATCTTGTCGATAGAGAACGATGGTGTTCGGGAGCAACCAAAGCAACCAAAGCAACACATTTCATGTAGACTATCTGACCTTTGGATGGTCACTTTTTCCAACCCCGCTAGGGGACATTTTTAACATGGTGGAGAAGGATACAGGCGATGGATATTTGGATCAATTGTGATTTCAAAATACTAAGCTGTTTTGTCCCCCAAACTTTCTTAATAATGTCATCAATCTAGGACGCGTCAGTAAATTTCATGTAGATCATCTGAACTTTTCAGGTCGACACAACCAGCCCCACTAGGAAATATTTTAACATGGTGGGGAAGGGGCACGTTCGGTGGATTTTTTGCTCATTTGCATATCGAAATACAGAGACAAAGAAGGCTCGCCATTGGTGCACCTCCTTACTGCTAGAGATGACATAAAATCTGCGGAACTAGAGCCGCCCTAACTGACCTGTAGTCCGGTACATGCAGCGTGAAGACGGTGATCATGACTTGGACGCCGGCAGACAGCATCACCATGGAGAGCATGAGCACCAGCACCTTCTGGTGGCGGCCCAGCTCGCCCACTTGCTGCTGCAGGACGTCATCGAACTTCATGTGTGCTGTGGGCACTCAGGAGACTGTCCAGGGTCTATCTCGATCTGGGCTCTCAGGAGACCGTCTCAGAGTCTGTCTCGATCTGGTCTCTCAGGAGACTCTCTCAGGATCTAACTCGATCTGGGATCTCAGGAGACTGTCTCAGGGTCTATCTCGATCTGGGCTTCAGGAGACTGTCTCAGGGTCTATCTCGATCTGGGCTCTCAGTCGGACTCCACTGGTACTTCTGTATGGTCAGCCGAAGGTGTGAGAACAGGGCGAGTCTTGGGTTTACTGTCTGTTATAGTGTGACCCTATTTGGGAAAGAAAAGAAAGGAGTGGGTGAAAATTAGGTCAACATTTTAATCCTTCTAGCTGTACATTAGGAGTGAAAAGTAAAGGAAGAGGTGACGCAACAATAGAGATGGAAAAGGAGCAGGTTCGTATGGTACTGATAACGTGATAAGTATTTGTCCTCATCACCTGACAAGTATAATGTCTCGATAACATAACAACCATTTGTCTCGATAACATGGTAAGTATTTATGTCTCAAGAGTCTGGTTTAGTCTATTCAAGTTATGACTCTTTGGGCACATTAGTGAGATAAAAAAACTGCCCTTAAATATAACACGAAACAATGTCTAAGCAAACCAGTATTGGCGTCTAAAGGTGTGTGTTTTCAGGGCATCGAGGAAATCAAAGAAATTATCGCTAGGGTTTTTATTTTACTTCCTTACCAGTTACCATATTCATCAAACTTTCGTCACAGCATCCAAATATAAGACATACGCTTTTTTTACGTAAGCTCGCATTACTAATACACAAAAAGCCATGTTATCACTTCCCTCTAATATTGTTATGCTCATTCGTTTAAACATACGTTAATACCATGGCCACTAATCAGAGAAATAGGTAAGAAAATAATCAGAAGGTCGCTAGTTGGATCCACGATCAGGTCTCGTTGTTCCCTCTAGATCCCGTTTGAGCCGGTGACAATTTACGCCTTATTAGCTAAGACATATACAGTCCTTTTTTCTGTGGAAGTACTTATAACTGTCAGAGCTTAGTGTTACGACTCATCCGCAAGATTGTCTGGATCTAGTTTCCTGCGATGGACATGAAGAAACCAACAACCAAACAAAACAAAAAAGAAAAAAGTATAGTTAGCTAAAGGTTTTTCTTCGTGTTTGGCTGTTTGTGCTGTTATCATCCTCCTCACTTGATGTAAGGTCTAGAGAGTCAGAGCTGTCTGCGTTTTTGCCAGACTCTTTAAGCAAGTAGATATACGATTAATCGAAATCTGTGATCTTTTATGAATACATATTAAGAAATACCCCAGACAGGCTTAGAGAGGAGGGGTATGTACTTGTCAACCGAGTGTTTGCTGATGAAAATGCACACGAAGTGTACTAAGTGTAACAGTCAGTGATACCCCTGCTATGTGAAAACTTTCTTGTTTCGTTAAAATCGGTGGCTTTGCCCTCCTTTTTTTTAAAGCCTTGCGACTGATTTTTTCATCTTGGGCTTCATTAATATCCGCATTGAGAAGAAAAGAAAGAAAAAAAGAAATATATAATATACATCGCCTAGACTTATATCGTTTTTCTTATTAATATGCCAACAAAGCTTTTCAAATATACATTTTTTATTTATACATGCCGGACAAAATATTGTAAACATAGGACCTTGGATACTCAAGTTCCCTAAGGTAGTGAATCTAGTTCCACTTCACTTCCGTTTCATCTATCAAAAGTTGGCCTTTGTTGGGAAATAATGGAAAACCCAATTTGTATGGATAATTAAGTGGAAATGTTTAGCCTTGTAACGCCTTCAAATAAAATTAGGGAAGTTTCTAGTCGATTGGAGAAATGGTTTTGATGCCAGACCCAAACAAAAAATGAGCATTTTTTTTTTAATATTGATACATGTAGGCCTGCAGACAGACAGACAGAGAGGCAGATAGCAGAAAGAGATACGCATACAGACATGTGGACAGACAGACAAACAGACAGACAGACAGTCAGACAGGCAGAAAGGATAGACAGACATACAGACAGATAGATAAATTGGCAGGCAGGCAGTCTGAAGAAGACAGAAAACATGGACAGAGAGAGAGAGAGAGAGAGAGAGAGAGAGAGAGATAGAGAGAGAGGGGGAGAGAGAGAGAAAGAGATGGACAGAGACAGAGAAAGGGTTATGTCATAAAAAAGACTCACCAGAAGTAGTAAAAAAACGATTTGATAATAGCTTCCATCGAATGGTGATAAACTAACCGGTTATGTTAAATACGGAAAAGTTTCGCTACAAGCTTATCCACTCCAACACGTATCAGAAAGTACCTTGATGCCTTAAAACAGATAAGATACCGATCTAATCATAGAGATGTCCAGAGTAGAAGCGTTGCAGGGGTCCTGGCATGCTTTTCTTGCCCTTACATTTACATTACTGGGAGAAACCTACCGGACAATCATATATATGCAAATCAATATTAGGGCCATGCTCTCTGTGACGTTGATTCGATGAGGTTGATCCCTGATATAGATCAATTGTGAATAATAATAATTCACGTACACTCCGACACACCATCTTATCAACATTAACGAAATAAAGATTACCAGAAATCCTTTGTAGAAACGCAATATTAATAATAAACATTAATAATAATAATAATAATAACAACAACAACAACAACAACAACAACAACAACAACAACAACAAC
>RQTK01000691.1:256953-271473 GCA_003991915.1 Elysia chlorotica | reverse complement strand
GAGAGAGAGAGAGAGAGAGAGAGAGAGAGAGAGAGAGAGAGAGAGAGAGAGAGAGAGAAAGAGAGAGAGAGACGGAGATGAAGTGAAAAGAAAGAGAAAGAAAGATTGGAGGGAGGGGGAGGGGCATCAACTCGATCAGAATGGAGCAGTATCGAAGGAAACAATGAGACTATAATACTTGATGGGGGAGAGAGGGACTAAGAGAGAGAGATAGAGAGAGAGAGAGAGTGAGACAGACAGAGACAGAGGCAGAGAGCGAGAGAGAGAGAGAGAGAGAGAGAAAGAGAGCGATAGCCCGAGAAAAAACAACAAAGATATTTTTAATCATAGAAGAACTATAATCGGCTTAATTTCTTGAAAAGTTGACATACTTATGGTATTAAGACGGTTAAAGAGATTAAATGAATAATTCGAACTAAGAGTAACATCAACTACGCTCACTTTGAAAATTTGTTTCGCAGAGACGAGAAAAACAAAGTACTGCTAAAGACAGAGATCTCTAGAAATTATAACATCGTCTTCAGGTTTAAAAAAAAAAATGTTTTTTTTTGGCAGTTCCTCATTTTTCCAGCATAATGAATATTATCTTGGCGAAACTATGAAAGCCTGCGATATTTGACTAGGAAAGAGATGCTCTACAAAAAAAGGTTAAATGAATGATGAGAAAAAAGCAAAAGGAAAAAAAATGCCCATGGCCTTCCTCTCTATTTCCATCAACAAGAAACATAATTTTTTTTTACATTCAACAACTTTTGCATCTCATTTTCTAACATCTAAGCTTTCCTTTTCAATAACTTATAATTTTCATAACAGTTGTAGGTATTATACCATCCTTATTATCCAACAGAAATATGACAGGTTATGTTTTAAATGTGTCTTGTGAACTGGACCACAGCGCAAATCTAAAACTAATACGTGACGATCGTTCTTGTCAATGGCCTAGAAGTAGATCTATCAGTTACTTTGAGCGGAGAAAGCGAAGTGGTCTTTAATATTAACGTCTCCTAGATCTTAAGAACGTACCTATGGGACGACGGGACCCCAGGTTGGGATGTGTTGTGTTGGTTTAACGTCCAACATCAGCTACTATATAGGCCCCAAGCTGACTTTAACAATTTATGTGCTGCCAACACGAAACAGGGCGGGGATACAAGACTCATGTCTCAGCGATCACATTAAACTGACACCGACCCAACGTCAACCAGTAGGGAGCAAAATCGCGGGGCTCGAACCACGGCCTTTTGCGTCGGAATCTGATGTTATAACCTAGGGCTACCGCTCCCCTCAGGGTATCTGGGACTAGGTAGGTCAGATTGTACTGACACCGTCCCAGCCTGTAGGGAAAAACGGGGTCGTCAGAGCAAGCATGGACCACGGATCTCCTGCGACGAAGGCGAATGCTCTAACCAACCACACACATGCCGAAAGGCCCGCCGTGACCAGAGAATAGTATCTCCACCGTTGCCATTTTTCCGAGATGGTTTTACGGCAAACTGGAAGAGAAGGAGGTTTTGAAATGGTCATCGTGAAATTAGATTATCTGTTCATTATTCAGTTTTCCTTGCGAATGACAAGGTCTGGGATTTTACCCTTAACCAAACTATGAGTCACTGCGATCTAATGAGAATGTGCGCTGCTTAGGTACCAGTACGAGTACATGGCTTTGTTATGGAAATAGGTGGTATCTCAAAGTATTGAGTCTACAAATATTGCTAGCAGGTACGTTTAATTAAAAAGCCAAACAAACAAACAAGTTTTTAGTTAAACATGTTTATGTCCTTTAAAGGGTACCCTCTTCTCCGAAAGGAAATCGCCTGTAAACTTAGGGAACTTAAAGGTAAAGTAAAGATACAAGTTCTTTTTTAACGACCGACGTCAGGAAATAGCTATAACTGCAGAATGGGATACCCGGGACAAGTGTTGTCACATTTTACTGACACCGACCCAACAAGTAAGGAAAAAGCACAGTCTAACCTAGACTCATGCGTTGGAAACTGGTGCTCTTTAGAGAAATTCCTTTTATCTCCAACAAAAATGTCTTCCAATAATTTGAAAGCAATGGAAATGAAGTATTTTCATGCTTCAAACCAAGACATTTAGCTTCCAATTTGACGTGCTAGCCACGGGGTCCTATCGGACATTGGGAGTAATAAAAACAATTACATACTCAATGAATCAAACCGACCCTCCAACCATCTGTTGGACGCTCTATTCTTTGGGCTGTATTCTGCCGGGTCTTTTAAAGTAAAAAAAACAACGATCAACAAACATGCTTATCGAATTAAACCAAGGCAGCCCTTCTTATCTATTTGATCCGCTAGCCTCTAGCCTTGCAGGACCTTCAATGTAATAAAAACAACAACATACTCATTGAATCGAACCTACACCTTCTGAAACTAAAATATACAAATCCAATACTTTCACTGAATCAAAACCACGCCCTCCAACCACATATTAGAAGCGCTAGCCTCTAGCTCTGAGCTATGTAGGACCGTCAAAGTAACAGAAACAAACAACATACTCATTGAATCGAACCTACACCTTCCAACCACACCTTGGACGCTTTTGTCTTTGAACCCTGGAGGGTTTTGAAAGTAAAAACAAACAACAACAAGAACACAAAAAATCCTCCAATATACTCACTAAATCAAACTTACACCCTCTAGCCACATTTTGGACGCGCTGGTCTCTGGACCCTGCCGAACCTCATAAAGGGCGATAACCCAATCCACAGGCATGTAAGGGGCGTAACTCAATAAAGCCGCCTCTAATGGAGTGAATCATGACTCTGTCGTTAGCGGCCAGACACTGACTGGGCAGTAGACACAGAGGGTGAGTCAGCCAGCTCACCATCGTGATTTAACTCTAGCCTCATCAACACTCATCCACACTCACCCACCGTCTGGAGATGCTGAAGCCGTGAGCAAATAATCTGTGAACAAACGCTTTGAAAAAAAATAGGAAGACGATTCTTCGGCGCTCTTCGACGCTCTTCGTTCTTCGTCTTTGGTCTTTGAGATGGAGAGGTTGGTTTTCCCCTGGAGTGGCATTGAAAACCAGATTAGATGGGAGATTAATTTTTGGGTATTACGAGGAGATTTGGGCTCCGTCGGGTGTATGGATGGCGTGAGACATCACAGGAGGGGGATTCAGTGGGGACATAGGGCAGGGTTTGGGGGAGGGGGGAGAGAGAGAGAGAGAGAGAGAGAGAGAGAGAGAGAGAGAGAGAGCAGGGAAGGGGGAAAAATAGAAAAACAGACAAAAAGACTTTGATGATGATGATGATGATGATGATGATGATGATGATGATGATGATGATGATGATGATGATAATGATCTTGATCATGATGATTCTGTTGCTCTCTTTCGTTCTCTCACACTATGACTCTCTTCTCTTCGTCGAGATCTCCTTCTTTTTCTCTATTCCTTCCTTCAATCTCTATCCCTATCTCTATCTTCATCTCTTTATTTTTCCCTCGCACAGTTTCTTAAAATTTTGAAAGTAATTCCCTTACCAAAACCACCACTTCTCTGTGAACCATTCCTAGTCAAAGTCAGCTAGTAATACAACCATTAAAAAGGGAACGCAACAGTTACTGCCCGAAGGCCAATCTTTCTTGCCCTGAGTATTAAAAAAAAAAAAGAAGGATGAAATGAGTTTTGAGAAATGTCAAGAATCAATACGTCGTTGTTTGATGAACAGAGTAAAGAAATCTTCGACTGAGAATACAGATAGCCAGATAGTGTTAAAAAAGAAGACAAAGATACCCAAGGACAAAATTAATGTGTACCTCTATTCAGATGGGTGTTGTTTTTTTTTTACAATGTTATATCAAAAGAGTAAGTCCGTGTAAGAGCTTTTTAAAGGATTTATGGCATGCTGTTTAATTTCTTTTCTTATCTGTATCTCCTTTCCTTACCTTTATATCTTTTGCACACTTTGAATCTACTCTGTTTTCAGGGTATTATCTAAGTAAGTACAATGTTACGGTAGTAAGAATATGCATAAGAAGGCTTACGACGAGTTTTGAGCTACCGCTACGCAGTACTAACGGTACACAAAATTTTGATAGACGTTAGTGGTTTATTCTCTCTTTCTTGGTCCCGCTTTCGAAAAACCACAACCTCCATTCTTTTCTCTGTCTCTCTGTCTCTCTGTCTCTCTGTCTCTACAAGTCTGTCATTTTCTGTCTACCCACTCTCTCTATCTATCTCTTCATATCTATGTCTGTATGACTCTTCCGTTTTTCTGTCCATGCCTCCGCCCCCCCCCCCTCTTTTCTCTTTCTCTCTCTCTTTCTTTCTCTCTCTCTCTCTCTCTCTCTCTCTCTCTTTCTCTGTCTGTCTCTCTCTCTCTCTCATTCACTCTCCAAAAGTTTTACGTGATTTCAGCCCGCAAGTCATCCCTTCTATGTGAAAGATTTCCAGCAGAAGTCAGTCAAGCTGTGTAGAGATGAAAAGGGAAAGCATAATGCCTGGAGGCATTTCTTTCTTGTTTTTACAAAATGAACACAAAAATATCTCTAAAAAGATGAAATGAGTTTTGAGAAATGTTAGGAACCAAAAGTTCTTGATTTTATCAAAAGGTAGAGAATTTTTAACTTAATAATGCTGCTAATGTATGGGAGAAACACTAGTTTATCCTGTTTGGGCCATTTTTAAGTGATCACAAGTTATTTTTAGTCTTTTATGCATTAACACTATGAAATTGGGGAGAGAAGACTCGTTGGTTCGTCCAAAACCAGCACTTTATAGGTTATGATGTAGACGGGATCTCTGACGATACCCAAAACTGACATAGTAAGGAATGTGTGCGTGATACCACATAAAGACAGAGTGGGGATACCAAGACGCACGTCTCAGTCGGCCCCAGTAGCGGGCTTAATACGAGATATTATTTGATCCAACCATGGCATTGAACCATAAACTCCCCGAAAAAAAGCTCACAGCTCTACAACAAATTCTTCATCAACATTTACATAAACAATATCGAAATATAACGTACAGGTCAATGTTTTAAAAAATAAGGTGAGAGGTTTTACGGGGAGGATTTTGCGTAATGTGGATCGGGATAATGAAGGCTTCTTTCTTTAAACCTCAGTAAAACGTTCGTCTGTAGATTGGCCAACTGCCTTAATAGCAATAAAGAAACTAGAGTGAGCACGCGTCACAACAGCTATCCGTATCAAGAGCATTGTAAGCTCTTTTTGTCAAAACGTCTAACATAATATATAGTCTTTGGTATTAATCTCTATTACAGCATGGAATAAAAAAATTCAATGATAAATGTTCACCTTCTTGCGCAAGTGCCGTGTTTGCTTTCATCTTTTGCCGTTAAGATGACTGTAAATGCACTCATGTATTCAAAACTTGCTGCGATTAGAATTGTGTATAGCATGTCTCTCTCTCCCTCTCTATCTCTCTCTCTCTCTCTCTCTCTCTCTCTCTCCCCCCTCTCTCTCTCTCTCTCTCTCTCTCTTGTTTCAAGCTATGAATTATTTTTATGGGAGAAACACTAATTTATCCTTTTCGGGCCCTTTTTAAGTGGGTCACATTTTATTTTTAGCCTCTTCACTTATCTTGTAAAATTCCACTAACAAACTCTATGAAATTGGGGAGAGAAGATTCAATGGTTTCTTGCTTGGTTTCCCAATCTAAAAGTTTCTCAGACGATGAGTTGAGTTTAACATTCACCACCAGCACTATGTAGGTTATGTTGTAGACGGGATCTCTGACGATACCCAAAACGGACATAATATGGAAAGTGTACGTACTGTCACATAAAGATGGAGCGGGAATACCAGGACGCACGTATGTCTCAGCCCATCATATTATGTACTGAAACTGACTAAACCAGTTAGTAGCAGGCTTGATAGTAGATATATATATTTACCCAACCGCGGCATCGAACCATAAACCCCGAATAAAAGCTCACCGCACTACCACACAACCTTTATTGACATTTACATAAATAATATAGAAATAAAACTTGCAGATTAATTAAAAAAATAAGTTGAGAGGGTTAACGCGGAGGGATTGGGATTAAAGTGGTTGATTCCTTTTGTAAATCTTTGTAAAAACTCAGTCTGTACATTGGCCAACCGCTTTAACTACAATAAAGAAAAAGAGTGAGCACGCGTCACGCTAGCTATCCGTATCAATAGCATTGTGAGCTTTTTTGTGAAACGTCTCACTAAATAATTATATAGTCTTTGGTATTAATCTCTATTGCAGTCTCAAATACACAATTCAATAATAACTTTTCCCCTTTTTGCGCAAGTGCCGTGTTTGCTTTTATCTTTTATCTTTAAGATAATTGTAAAGGTACACAAGTATTAAAAACTTGCTGCGACTAAAATTTTGGGCAGAATCTCCCTCTGGGGTTTGGGGGGGGGGGGGGGGGGGGGGGGCCGCGGGGGGGGAAGCCCTGGGGTAGAACATTGGCTTCCGTGGTTCGAGCCCTAGCGATTTCGCACCCTACTGGTTGGTTCGGAGTCAGTTCAATCTGGCCGTCTGAGACGGTATCCCCGCCCTGTCTCGTGTGTAGTAGCACATAAAATTGTCAGACGCCAGTTTTGGGGACCGTTCACAATATAGCCTATGCTGACGTTGGACGTTAAACCAACTCAACTACTAACTTTCTCTCTCTCTCTCCCTTTCTCTCTCTCTTTCTCTCTCTCTCTTGTTTCAAGCTATGAATTATTTCTTACAGTTGGTCGCTCTGTAAATCGGGTTGAGGAGATGGATGTTTATTTTGTAATCGAATCATAGTTTCATAGGCATTCCAATAGCTTTGGGTCGTCTTGAGTTGGATGATATAAAAGATAATTGAATATCTTGAGATAATTATTTTCAAGTACATTGCACATCATGATATTATTTCTTTAGAAACAGCATTAGTGTTTCGTAAATTACCCCAATGGCTCTATCCAGAACCCCATATTACGAAAGGTAAATCTTCTCATAGTTCACTCTAGTTCATATTATGCAATCCGTTACTAAGGACGCTCAAACTGCCAACCGCGCCTTAGCATCAACATAGACAATGTCAATAGAGATCTCTATCCAAATTCCAGTAATTCTAGTGCTCATAACTTTCAAATCCTCCCCCCCCCTCCCCCTTTAAAAAATGCTGAAAGCTTGCGATTTTCTATCATTTCTATGTAGGGCGGGGCTGTAAAACGAAAGTGGCCAAGCGTGGCACTAATTTCTCTTTGCGCTGTACTCTGAGTAAATAGGCGCGCCGGTCGCCCCAATAGGCGCGTATTGATTGACACCTGTATAGGGCCGTGTTGGTTCAGCGCCGCGTTGTCACAGTGCAAGACTCGATCCGTGCGACCCATCAACACGTAGGTGGAGCGGTGCCCTCCTTTCCTTTCAATGATTGTTATAATAATGGAGGTGTGAAACTCTGCTTCGGGACGGGCTTTAAGTGTCAAGGAGAGAAAGACAGATGGAGATGGAAAGAGAAAAAGAGAGAGTGTCAGAAAGAAAAAAAGAGGAAATTAAACGCAAGCAAACTTCAACAGAAACAGTAAAATAATGTTAATTAACAGAAGACCTTAGTGTTTTCGGATGTTATGGTCATTAACCAATATCTCTAACCATTATCATTAGCTCTACTTCAATAACAAAAGCCTTCAATGTAAGAATGTCTAAGGAGAGTATAATTATGATGGTGTCAACACTTAACGCAAACAATTTATATATTTTTTAGAAATAGTACAGTTAATAATTTATTAGAAATTAGTTATTCGCTTACATATGGGTTCTATTAATTTCCACAAGCTTTTCGATATTAAATAAAGAGGATACTGTCTATAAATTCTTCTGAAAAAAAAAACGCGCCCCCACCCCCACCCCCTCCTCTTTTATCCCTCTCCCTTTAAGCCAGCACGTATTTTGGTAATATCATATACTTATTTAGTTATGTTATTGAATTAGGCTTCAGTGTTTCCCTATTTACCACCCGGCGCTAGATAATAATCGTCCAATGGTATTTCAGTCCGTGAAAATACTTGAACGTGCACCACAAAGGCTGAGAGAGAGAGAAAGAAAGAAAGAGAGAGAGAGAGAGAGAGAGAGAGAGAGAGAGAGAGAGAGAGAGAGAGAGAGAGAGAGAGAGAGAGAGAGAGAGAGAGAGAGAGAGAGAAAGAGATAGAAATAGAGACATCTATGCGTGAGCGATATTTCTGTTGACTGAGCGGAAAATACGCGGACTTGCAGCATTTGATAATAACATTGATAATAATCTCCCCTTGCAGCACAACAAGCCGCCGATTGTGTGAATTAAGCAGGACGCCCAGATATTATCCAGGCCTGAATAGGGAATTCCCGCAGAATGCCTGCCAGGTGATTGAATAAGTGTCAGTCGATATGAAGGCGTATTGAACTTGCCACCTTAAAAAAGTGAATCTACCACCATCGGTGGCGAAAACCAAACATTCCGGGACTGGTGAATGCGTAGATTCTGGGAGAGGCTGGTCTTGAGTATTGGCGATTATTTGTATTGATAATGTTTTGTTACTGCGCGGTTGAATATTATAACTATAATGTAATGTCACGCATCTTGAGTTTTATTTGTCCAAAGGCTAAGTGCACGGCTTCTAGTATGAAGGTTGTGGGTTCGATTCCTGCTCTTAGATCTCTTTGTCTTTCACGATAAATTGGGTCGGTGTTATTATAGTACATGTTTCCGACCAAGTTGAGTTAAGTTGGTTGCTTATCGTTGAAGTTCAGCACTATTAAGGCTATAGTGAATACGGGTCTCAAGACTAAAATCTGACAATATTGTGGAGATACCATGAATGTGGATCCTGTCTTAGCCGGTCACATTATCCTGACAACGACCCTACCAGGCGAAGACGGGTAAATTAGTGTCGGGCAAATTAAATAGATAGTAATTTGGTATTTATCTTTTAAGCAAATAAATGGAACGAGCATTTAGAGAAATAGAGAGAGAGAGAGAGAGAGAGAGAGAGAGAGAGAGAGAGACAGAGAGACAGAGAGACAGAGAGGAAGAGGGAGATAAAGAGACATCGAGAGAGAGAGAGAGAGAAAGAGGAAGAAAGAAAGAAAAGAGAGAGAGAGAGAGAGAGAGAGAGAGAGAGAGAGAGGGGGGGGGACAGAAAGAAAAAGAGAGAGAAAGAAAAGAAGCTTAGCTTCTGTTACGCTATCCAACTTTTGCAAGTGTAATATTCAAAGTCCTCAAAACTGAGATTGCCTAGTACGCATTATTAAAAAAAAATTGAATTTCGAGAAAATATGTTTCACTACTAATACAGCTGACAATTTTTTGTTTTGTCTATAATGCATGGAGATAATTTTCTTAAAATTTTCATTCTTTGTTACCAAACAATGAAAATACAAAACAACAAACAACCAAATAACAAAAAAGACCCAACAACACACAAAACAAAAACCAAAGAAACAAGCAGAAATTCCACTACACTATTACACTCGGTAAGCTAGACTGTAGACCTAAAGCGCCGAAGCTGATGTGTGTAACTATACTTTACTTGTTAATTTTAATTTTTCCCCCTTTTTTTTCAATAACCTGGATACGCCGACGCAAGAGGAACCCGCGTTTCCTTACAAGTTTTATTAGATTTAATTGTAGGTTTTATCGGAGTATCTAAAGCTTAAGGATTTAATGAACAGTTCTCAATTCAACCGACGACAAGTAGACTTTCGGACTCGACTTGGGGTTTTTCTGTGGAAAATATGCGGAGATATTTAAAAGCGATCTCTAAACAAGTATTCAGAAATAAGAGATTTACAACGCTCCGCTGAGAAGTGTTTTCAAGAGAGGCTGGTTACGCCATTGAACTTTTGAGGAACACAATCTCGGCGGCAGAAAAATGTTCGCCGACATAAAAAAAAAACATAAAGAAGACCTTGATCTTTTACAAATTTGCTTTCGTCGTCTACGAAATTGTGGACAAAACCAACATAAACGAACGAAAAAAAAAAGAAAACCATTTAAAAAACTCCGGTAAAGAATTTTTAAAGAAGTGCTTTTTTGGTTGATTCTGAAGAAAGCCCCGCAAAAGGAATTTTTCGAAGGCAGATATACTATTACTCATACTGTGTTATGCTCGTATTCTGAACAGAGTGTTAACATAACTGAAGATTACAAACAGCTTAGTTTATGAACGCTTTGAAATTTTTTTTCGTTTCGAGAATACTATAACTTCCACAACTCTCTCTTTCTGATCTCTCTGTGTCTGTCTCTCTCGTTATCTCTTCTTTCCCTTATCCTCTTCTATTTCTATCTCTCTCTGCCGCTCTCTGTCTGCCTCTCGCTATATCTTCTTGCCCTTATCCTCTTCTCTCTCTGTCTCTCTGTGTTTGTCTCTCTCATTATCTCTTCTTTCCCTTACCATCTTCTTTTTCTCTCTTTCTTTCTCTCCTTCTTTCTCTCTTTCTGCCTCTCGTTATATTTTCTTTCCCTTATACTCTTCTCTCTCCCTCTATCTCCCTCTCTCTCTTTAAATCTACCCTTTTGTGTTCAATGCCCTCCGTGCCTATTCCTTTTCAATGCGACCAACCACCTCGTTCTCTTGAAAAAATGAAAATAAATCCAATCTTATGCAAATAGATCAATCCTTAAAATTCCGACGGATAAACTTTCTTACCACTTGATCTACAATCGCCGCTGTAATTACATTCAGTAAGCACCCAAACATTTTGTTCGATAAAGCCCACGTCGTCCTCGCTTTACTCAGATCAAACTTATCATGGCGGTACCCATACAAGTATTGGAACATGGCTGTGATATCGACGGAGCGGCAAGGCCTAAATATTTACAAAGCTGCGATTGTCATTGCGCAAGCGCAGAACTATCAGCATCCGGGCTGCGCGGGTCGTGTCGGCGGATTAAGCTTCCGGTGGTAGCGTAGCGCAAACATTACAGACTTTGCAGTCCATATCACGATAACGGATGACGTAATCACGTCTCTTGGGCATGACGTTTTAAAATCGCTCATTGGATAATGCAGTTAAGGAAAGAGCTTCGATTGGACGCGGTTGATACTTCCCTACCCAACGTCTTGGTTTTTGCCACGGGTGTCTTTATCGCAAAGTCTATATTGATTTCCGCGGACGCTGCAGTATCAGGATTCGGTGAATACTCAGTCTGAGCGAGACCTTGGGTCTAAAGCCCACAATTCCAGATAGTGTGGATCAAGGAGAATTTGGGGATCAGACAAAATGTTTGTTTCCGTCTTAAGATAAAAGGGGTACTGGCCAATTAGGTTGGCTGTTGGGATGGAAAGGTTTCCTCGAGGAAGTGGTAGAGAAAGAAAGAGAGAGAGAGAGAGAGAGAGAGAGAGAGAGAGAGAGAGAGAGAGAGAGAGAGAGGAAGAGAGAGAGAGAGAGGCGAGAGAGAGAGAGAGAGAGAGAGAGAGAGAGAGAGAGAGAGAGACAGAGAGAGAGAGAGAGAGAGAGAGAGAGAGAGAGAGAGAGAGAGAGAGAGAGAGAGAGAGAGAGAGAGAGAGAGAGAGAGAGAGAGAGAGAGAGAGAGAGAGAGACTGAAGAGATGCATACCCACAGCACATAAATGTGTTATTATTTTGAAAGCTAAACTTAATCAATGAAAAATGAATAAACCTGCACGAAGTTTGCGACAATTAAAATTAAGCTCTCTTGACACGTAATATAGTCATCTTGGTGCAATTAAACAGACTTACTTCACCTCACCCAAAGAGTGCAGACATCAAAACATTGACACAAAAAGTCATTAACTTTGTCTTCCCCTTTCAGTGATTTTTCGTCACTTAAAAGTTGCAAAGATTTGTAGAGTCTGATAAAAATGGCGTGTTTTCCGCACTTATACTTATGTGGATAAATAACCTAGAATTTTAAATACAGAACACAAAACACAAATTCAATACACAGGAGACAGAAGGCCAAAAATATAACACCTAATATAGAGTTGAGTTCAGTTGGTTTAACGTCCAACATTATTACTATATAGGCTATACTGTGGACGAGTCTCAAGACTGACGTCTGACAATTTTATGTGCTGCCACACACGAGACATGACGGGAATACCATAATTTCTGTCTTAGTTGGTCACTTTAAACTCACACCGACCCAACGAGTAAGGAGTGAAATCGTCAGGGCTGGAACCACGGGTCTTTTGCGTCGAAAGCCGATGTTCTACCCCAGGGCCACCGGCCCTACATCTTATATAGAAAAGAAAGTGCAGAACACATTACACAGAATGGAAAGAAAATATATTTAATATTCCTAAAATATTCCAACATGGTTCTTTTTTTATACTTCAAACCTCTTTAGAAGATAAACACTCTTTTCGCAACGTCAAAATGACAAACTCTGCTTAAAGTATCAGTTTCGATTGTGGATTACCGTGTGTTTGTGCAAGTCTTACGCGTCACTTCCTGTCAGAGATCAATTCAAATCCATTGTTTGCGCATGTCGGTCTGGACTCAAGGTTAGATAGATAAGCACAAGATAAAATTTCACTTTCTAGGCCATTCATTGTTTCCGCATGCGCTAAACGTCAAATCGGGCCAAATTACTGTATGTGCAAACTGGCTTTGTCTCCAAGACTTGTGACTGAGAGTCAAGATAAAGTTTAGATTTCGTTTACTCCATCGCTTTACCTTCAGGCTAGCCTCTGTCTAGAGATAAATTAATGGTATTATGGTTTGTTTTATTTGTAATTATGTTTGTTCGATGATTTGGTTTAATACACTAGTGTTAAGGTGGCCCAACATTTTTATTTATGGTGATTTTGTATTCATTGAATGTTTATCCCCGAACACTTAAACTGTCTATCCCAATATTAATATTGTTGGAAGAAAATAGGGGGAGAAAAACAGAAAGATATATGGAGAGGAGGGTGAGATAGGGAGAGTGAGAGAAAGAGAGAGACAGACAGACAGAGTGAGAGAGAGAGAAGAGAGAGAGAGAGGGAGAGAGAGAGAAAGAGAGAGAGAGAGAGAGAGAGAAGAGGAGAAGGAGAGAGAGAGAGAGAGAGAAGGAAGAGAGAGAGAGAGAGAGAGAGAGAGAGAGAGAGAGAGGGAGAGAGATATTAGGATTTTCTTTTTTGTACAGTCATAGCGAATTAAATAGTTCATGAAAGTTTTATTATCGGAAATTACAAGTACTAGTGTCCCTCCCCATCCTCTCTCCTTTTTTTCCTTTTTTTCAAACTTTTCATGACATCTTTAATGAACAACGGTCTAAAACGGACATTATGCTAACTTATGCACAATTAACTGGCTAAAAACACTACAAACATGAGGCTTTCACGTTTGGCTCCATTTTGTACTTTGTATGCGGGGCCCTATCCATTAGCGAATATATTAAAAGCCAACCAAAATTACCATATGCACTCATTAAAATACGTCTGTTTTAATATGGGCGGCATAGCCAATGAAAGCTGATGAACATTCCGCTTCCTTGAACATTCGGGGCTTAATCTTACATCCGAGAAAGGGGGATGGGATCATTGGTTATTGCATGAATAATGTTTACGAGTCGGGGTAATGTGTAATTAAAAAAAAAAATTAAAAAAGGGGGCGACTAAGTTTTAAATCATAAAAAGACAAACTAAAAGATACCTTTAAGTTTAATAAATATTTTCATGAATTCTATTGCAATTTTTCAAAAAATTTAAACCATGTCTAGGTAGAGGTAAAACCATTACATATCATTATGAGACCTGGTGTAATAAGAACAACTTTTTTTTTATAAGCTTAGAGACACAATAAATAGACCTAAGTAAATAAATAATACTTGGGTATATAAAAATGATAAGGAATGTTAAAATGCAAGCAAAGTGACAAAAGAAACAACACCAGTCTTTTGTTTCGGTCTAGATAATAATTATTATGTGTACCAATAATCAAAACATAAAGTTTTAATCGAATTAGGGAATATTAAAAACATGGACGCTTAAACTCATAGAATGATATTGAATAAGGCTGAATAGTTTTTTAATTTAAAAAAAATTAAAATGAATAATATCCTACACACATAATTATATAAAAAAATAAACAATACTGAGCAATGCGCAAAGTACAGAAGGCAAAGCAACACCAGAGGAACTATTTAATTCGTTATTACTGTACAGGAAACAAAAACCCACTCTCACTCCTCTCTCTCTCTCACTCTCTCTCTATATTTCTCTCACTCTCTCTCACTCTCTTTCTCTGTATTTCTCTCACTCTCTTCCCTCCAATCTCTCTGTGTCTGTCTGTATCTCTCTCTCCCTCTCTTGAGAGAGAGAGAGAGAGAGAAAGAGAGAGAGAGGGAGAGGGAGAGTAGGATTTTGTTTTCTGTAAAGTTATAACGGATGAAATAGCTCCTCTGGAGTTGATTCTGTACCTGATAAACTTTTCGCTTCTGGGAACATCCGGGGCTTAATTTTATATCCTAGAAAGGGGGAAGGGATCATTAGTTTTTGTAAGTTTTCTAATCGGGAATTTACAAATATTCCTAATAAGGACTCCCCGTTTTTCCTTCTTTTTCCAAATTATTCAGGACATC
>RQTK01000691.1:251953-254453 GCA_003991915.1 Elysia chlorotica | reverse complement strand
TTTACATATCTATCTGCCTATTCTTTTTTTATTCATCTCTTTATATATCCAAAACAATCTGTTTTTTTTTTATAATATTATATTTAGTCAGCATGTCTGTGTTTTTTTTTTTTTTCTTGACAAGACCTACATTTTTACCTACAATTTTTCCAACCTCAAGCTAATCTAACCCTCGGGACACCAACTGCCTTACACCGACTTAAACTATTGCTTAAAAGTGCTACTTTAAAAATAGACCTAGGGACTGTTTTGGTGGACGTTTGGAACCGCGATTTGTCCAGAATACCAGAAAATTCCTATGGTGTAGAATTTGGTGCGACCCAGCTTCGCGGAGTAGAGGCGTTGTGGGTGGTACCTGTTGGTACTAACACTGTAACCCTCTAATTATGGAGTAAGCCTCTCTCTCCCTCTCTATCTCTCTCTTTTTCTCTCTCTTGCTCTCTCATTTTCTCCCTCTATCCACCAGTACCTATCTACACAGACATATATACCATCTCCACATTTCTCTCTCTCTCTCTCTCTCTCTCTCTCTCTCTGTGTCTCTCTCCCTCCTTAGATTTTTCGCTCTATGTTTATATCTCACTTTCTCTATGACATTGTCCATTTTTCCAACGTTTTTCTATATCTCTTAGTTTCAGTTTCTTCCAACCAGTAGGGGACGAAATCAAACAAATACATTTTGACCAATGATGAGTTTCGAACTGCGGACCTCCTGATAGGGTGACTAACACAATACCACTTTTCACCTTTAGTTCCCAAGGATTATGCATTACGCCGATGAAAGAAAGTGTACTTTTGTTTTTTTTTTCCATTCTATGTACAAATCTCTGAAACACTCATAAGAAAGCTAGGAAATACAAAATTAAGTGACAGAAGCTACCCTGTCTAATTAAGTAACCTTGTTGTTAGCAATAACAATCGCTGGAGTTTATATTGCTCTGAAAATTGTTTACCGTTTTGAAATGGAAGCTATGTAATCCTGTTTAGCCTATGAAGTAGAATAGTAAGAGTGAATAAAGTCATACACAAATTAAACTTCTTTGTCGTAGGAGACAATCGCCTTCTTAGCCTTAAATTGTTGTTTGTTGCTTAGCGTCGAACGTAATCAAAATAATATTGTGTACTGGTCCAAATACTAAAGTCAGCTAATTTTACATGCTGGTACACATAGGCAGTGCAGGGTTACCATGACTCTGTCTCAGTAGTTCGTATTAAACATGTTTATGTAAGGAGGAAAAAAGCATGATGAGTGTTAATTAGGACTTAGTGCTTTTCCAATCTATTTATAGATGTGCTTAAGTCACGATGGATATAAAGATAAAAATTCCGGCGCAAAGCGGTTAGAGATATATCGCCTAATTGCGGAGTAGTAAAAATAAGCGAATCAAGGTCAAATAGTTGTTGTTGTTGTTGTTGCTGTTGCTGTTGTTGTTGCTGTTCCTAGTTTAAACGTATCCGAAGTTCACAAGAGGAAAACATAATTATAGACATACTATAAGAGTCTTAGAAATGTTCATTATGATTGTTAAGTAATTACATTCGCGCATAAAGGAAAGAGAGCTGCTCTGCCTATTATTATCATCACAGTCGATTAGTTGGGCATTTAAGAAGATCAACCTTTTATCATTGTTATGGGTGGCCTGCTATACAGTCCAAGTTACAAATTTGCACGATTTTTGCCTGTTATTTTTAGTAAGCCTGGCTGTTAACCTTTTCCGAGATAATACTTACTAGGATATTAAAAGAAGCAACACCCCCCACACCCAAAGAACAACAACAACGACAAAACTCGCTATAAAAAAAATTGGGATATTGGTAGAAAAGAAAATCTTCTCTTTGTTTAACGTCTCTTAAGTTCGCAAAAAGAATCCGTACTTGTACTTTTGCGATCTATTTAAATTATTTATAGATACTCTAGACACGCTCATTACAATTGATGGTAAAAAATAGCCACACAGGAGGCGAGGAATGTAAACATAATCATAAATCGTGTTAGCAATACAATTTTTAATGAAGATTTCTTAAACGCTGAAAATAGCTCCCCGCATTAAAGGATCAAGGTATTACTGTTTGCAATTACATTACAATAAGCATCTCAAAAGATATGGAAATAGATTTACAGTTCAAATAGGCAGTTAAGTATTTTCCTAAGACTTTTGCGTGTCACAATTATGTTCGAAAATAACACAACAAAGACAGTGAGTCATTAAAAGTCTCTAGACCATGCTAATTTAGCTCTAGTATAAAATTATAGTCTTTTTTTCACAAGAGAACAACAATGTTTTCACTATTTTTATCTTTCATATCTTGATAAGAGACGCAAACAGTTTAGCAGCTAAGCCGAGGCGTGACATGGAAAATCAAGAGTGGCAAATATCAATAATTATAATGTGATGACCAAAACTAGAAGATTAAGATAACATGCAAAAATCGAGCCCCCCTCTCTCTCCCGTTTTCTCTTTATATCTCTATCTATGCCTCCCCACCCTCCCCCCCTCTC
>RQTK01000691.1:236580-246921 GCA_003991915.1 Elysia chlorotica | reverse complement strand
TACGTGACGCCGTGGAGCCCCCCCCCCCCCCCCCCCCCAAAAAAAAAAAATAAAAAAAAAATCAACAAACAAAACAACAAAACAAAACAAAAAACAAACAAAACAAAACAAAAAACAAAACAAAACAAAACACAAAAAAACAAAAACAAAAAAAGGTAAAAAATACTTACAAACACGCTATTTGTGGGAAAGGGGGTGGGGTGGGGAAGAGGGTCAAAAATTGTTAAGTCCGCTTCTTACTGTTCCAGGAACAACATTATAGCTCAACTTGATCGAGTAAGTCGACTCCCTTTGATTGCAAGGGAGAGAACGGATTTAAATGTAGGGTCAACTAGATCTAGTAGGGGACGTAACCTTGTTTTTAGTTGTTTTGTTTTTTTTAATGTGACGCACACCAGTTAATTTTAGTCTTTGCGCTTAAGTCTTAGATAGATAGAGAGAGAGAGAGAGAGAGAGAGAGAGAGAGAGAGAGAGAGAGACAGACAGACAGACAGAGAGACAGAGACAGAGAGGGGGAAGGGCAGAGAGATAGAGGGGGCGGGGAAGGGGGACAGAGTATAAAAGAGGAGGGAAGGAAAGAAACTATATAAAATATAGACATATAGACAAATAGTTAGATATATACATTCATACATTTTAGACATACATAGACACAAGCATAGATACACACATAGATAGATAGACAGAGAGAGATAGAGAGAAAAAGAGATAGCCAGATAGAGATAGAGAGACATAGAGAGAGAGATATCGAGAGAAAAAGAGAGAGAATGTGTGCTGAAACAAAATAATTTGATTCTTTTACTGGTCTTTTCATACTTGTTTTTCTGTAGGGTTTGGGGCGAAATATGTATATTTAAGTTATATCATGCCTTCTTCCCGTGGGGTTCCTCTGCCCATCTGTCTTTTTATGTGTCTCTGGGTTTATTTTACTTCCTTTCTGAGTGTATATACCTGTACCTGGATTTTTAGTATGTTTGTCTTCCTTTTGTTTCCTTGTCTGCCAGTTACCGTAACTGTATCTCTTGCCCCTCTATCTGTATCTCTCTCAATCCATCCCTACCTGTATGTCGAGGTCTCTCTCAATTTCCTTAGATATCTCCCTTTTCCCTCTATCTTACTTTAGTCTCTTTGTCTTCACCTCTCTATGTTAGTCTATCTCCCTTTCCTCTCACTTTTTTATACTTCTCTCTCTCTCTCTCTCTCTCTCTCTCTCTCTCTATCCCATTCTCTCCGTCCAGTGCCCGTGTTAGACCTATAGATGAAGCCCACACCCAGCGTGTACATGTACCTAGATCAAGTACTCCAGACCCCCAGTGTATGGATACAGTGTCCAGTTGCTTCAGTTTGACTGCAAATGGCACTCCATTTGACCTGCGTTCTGCAGTCTCCAATAGATTTACTTTTCCCAACACAGGCCCTGCGTTTAACACGATAACCGATGGCATAATAAGAACCCATAGTGATGAGGTTTCATTGGTTTCGTAAGTGTAGGCTAGAGCCATGATTGGGCGGCGATGGAGATTCCCATTCCTGTTATCTCGTACTTGCCTTGCCGGGGGCGCGGTAGCCATCGGCTTCCAACGCATGAGGTCAGTGGTTCGAGTCCTGGTGATTAAGCCCACTACTGGTCGGGTCGGTGTCAGTTTAATGTGGCCAACTGTGAGTCCTGAGACAGGAGTCATGGTGTCCCCGCACTGCCTCGTGTGTGGTAGCACATAAAATTGCCAGACGTCAGTCTTGGGACCCGTCCAAAATATAGCCTACATTAAACTAGAGAGAGAGAAAACCAGAAAGAGATAGAAAGAGAGAGAGAGAGAGAGAGAGTGAGAGAGAGAGTGAGGAAGAAGAGGAGGGGGAGGGAGGGGGAGCGAGAGAGAGAGAGAGAGAGAGAGAGAGAGAGAGAGGGCGAACGTTGGGGCTTTTCTCTCTCTCTTTCAAAAACAGAAAACTCCATACCTAAGGAGTGTGATCATGTCATCATTCTACAACCGCCGTGATGTTCGCAAAACCCGTATTGTCACCAACAGGAGGAGTCGAAGACCCCTAACTCTCCACCAACAAGTAATTACAAACTGACCGAGAGACTTCTAAACAGGGCATTGTAGACCGTGGTAGGTTGTTAGAGCGTTGACCAAACACTCATAAGGTTAACACCTCACTTAAGGAATAGCGCGTTTGTCTGCAGGCTCACAATGGTTTGATTTGGTTTAAGGGTTGGTTAATGACGAAGCGTCCACAATAAAGACTATATAGGGCTGGCGTTGGATGTTAACCCATTTCAACTCAATTAATCTCAACTCATCCATAACGAATAGTTAACGTCTGACGTCATGAACATAACTTTATCGCGAACGGATGTGGGTCCGAACTGGCGGAGTAGAGCGTTTGTTTCCAATATGGATGAGGTCCCTGGTTCGCAACCCACGTCCAGTCAAAAACAATCATCCCATACTAGCCTGGTCGTTGTCAGTAAAATGTGACTTGCTGAGACAGGAATCATTGAATCCATGTACTGTATGTGAGGAGCGCGTGATAATGTCAGATTTTAGTCCTGGGACTCCTGATGAACACCTTGCTTTAAGATTGATACAAACTGGGGCCTCGCCGTAAACATGACCGATCGCAAACCACTCAGTCTTTTTAATACAGAAATGAGAAGGCCTTGGCAACCTTGATTTATGACATCACCATAATGATTTCAAGTAACCAGCCAATTGGAAAATAACATGGAAGAAACGTTATCAGGATTTAAAAAAGATTCAAGAAATCTTCTGTATAATAAAGCGAACCCCTTTTCAAGTTTAATATCTTACAGATCTAAAAAATAGTCCCATATTATGGCGACGTAATTTAAGTACTTAACCTTTAAAACATCTTGGTCTTATATCCCTACGTCCGCATCACTTGCGCAAACTTTTGGCAGTGCTTACCTTACGATAGGGGCCCTTGAGTGTATGCATATGAATAAATCATAATTATTCAGGTTTCTAGACCTAGGTCTAGGTGCACGGTGTACAGATTCAAGTGCAGTGTATGTGGAGTAAGAGAGCCCCCTTGAGCTTATCGCTAAAGAAAACAGCCGTAATGGGGTTCTTTCAACGATGTCATTAACATCCTCAGTGCAGTCTCGGTCTTGTTAAATTATTCCTGTACTTAAGCCGTTGCATAAGAACTTTGAAAAAAATGAAATTTTTTTCAGTCGACGGTCGGGGTAGGAAGAAGTTTTACGTATACGAACTTTTTTTTTTCTCCTTGTCTGTCTGTTTGTTTGTTTGTCTGTTTGAATCGGTCTCTCTCTTTGTCTTTCCCTCTCTCTCTTTCTTTCTCTCTCTCTCTC
Source organism: Elysia chlorotica (assembly GCA_003991915.1). Classification (NCBI taxonomy): domain Eukaryota; kingdom Metazoa; phylum Mollusca; class Gastropoda; family Plakobranchidae; genus Elysia; species Elysia chlorotica. Next base: position 243,584 of record RQTK01000691.1, on the reverse strand, counting down.
TCTCTCTCTCTCTCTCTCTGTGTGTCTCTCTCTCTCCCTAGTTTTTAGTACAAATAAAGAAAAGTGCTCAATTAATTTAAGATAATTAATAATGATTAACCATATGCCACTCTGCAGACTAAACTATACAAGCCACAGACTTCAAAATTTTAATGTAGATGACATTTTGCTACCAGGACGATAAGTTAAAAGTAGTTCGAATGAAGCACGTATTTAAAAAAAAGTATATTTCTGTGTAATTTATTTATTTACGCTTTTTTCTCGCTTCTTGTTGAATAGCATTCCATCATTTTAATAACCTTTAAATCAAGTGCCTAACAATTTGGTCTTTCCTTTTGTTTTCTTTACAAACAAAGAGAACTTAAAAAGAATGCTGGATGGATTGCTATTAGATCTAGATCTATGTTAAAATCTTATACAAATTAATTAATTATGTATACAACATTTTTGAATCTCCTAATAGCATAATTTCGGCAGTTCTCCCTTGCTCTTAAAATTTGGCCTTCTGACAATACTTATGGCCTCTATACTCAAAGAGCAAGAATGACAGTCAAGGGAACAGCTTTGTGAATGTATATCGGCTCATCCACTAATTTCAGTGACAAAGAAACAACTCTTTTTCAGTTTAGACAGTCTATGCCTACATTTTAGCGCATCCCAAATGTTTTGGAATCTAGAAATCACATGGTGTGCTTTATTGTTTAGTCCAACAGCGTATCCCTGCCTGTGTCTAGAACTAGAGATCTAGATTCTAGATCTAGACATCCTGATTCCTGTGCATTTCGTAATGTTAGATCTAAATATATCTACATAGATCTGTAGGTCTAAATCGTGTAGCTAGATGTTACTATGCCGCGACAACGCGTAACTATTGGTATCCGAACGCCACGACGAAGCGCACAACAAAAAACCGTCCAACACGTCATTGCCATTTCTGTTTTTAACGGAAAGAGGTCAGCTTACAGTATTTGAAGGTCCCTCCTCCCCTCTGTGCCTTTTATATTCAAGAGTAAGAGCTCAAACGCAGTTATACCAGCACGCCAGCACAGCACCAGCACAGCACATCGCAAAAAATGTCTGGCCGGCAACGTGCTGGCTGTCCTAATGCAGTGCAGCCGTCACCATTCCAGCACGTGTGTTAAAACATGGCTGCTGAAATGTTAACTCTATTATATTGTTTGAAAAAAAGACGATGTTATAATAGAAGACGATTTTGGGTTCATAAGATCCACCAACGCAGAGAAATTTATGGCGAGTTTCACCATCTTGTCGATGAAGTTTTGAGCGATGAGGAGAAATGTTTATCATATATCCGAATGAAACCAAGCACTTTTCACAAGCTGCTAGAATTGATTGGACCACACATTGAAAAAAGGGAAACTAACTTTCGGAAACCCATCCATGCTAAGGAAAGACTTGTGATAACATTGAGGTAAGACCATTAATTTTACTTGATGTGATTTTTCGTCCTTTGTGGCTTTTACATTACATTTTAAGACTCAGTCGCACCTAATGCCAATTTGAATGAGTCATAATAAATCTAAGTCACATAATTATTAGGTATATTTGTCTAGGGTTTTTTTTTTTAATCTCCGGGCAGGCGTCCTTTTTTTCTCTTCTGCCTTATTTAGAGAGTTTTTTCCCCGATTGTTGTCCATGACAATCTGGATATAGTTAGATATCTCATCAGTTCTGGTAAGCCTCTGTGTAGAAGCTCTGTAGATCCATTATTATCATATACATTAAATAGCAATTGATATTAATATAAATTATGTACAGTACTTTCATTGCGGTACAAAGAGACTCAACATCACAACAAGGAAACTAGGAAGGTTAGAAACAACACATCATAAGACAATAAACTGAAATGACCCCACAAGACTTCTCCAATCATTTTTTTTTAATCTTGACGTGAGACAAACACACATTTTGTTTTTAGATCAGCATCACTGAGTCATCTATTGTTGGAATTGGTGATAGTGGTAGGGCTCCTGTGGCGGGGAAGACGATGATCTGGAATACTCGCTGGAATACTCCAAATTTGGGTATCGAGGCTGCTGACTCCGTCTCAAATACCTCAAAGCAGTGTTGTTTAGCTCTCCCCGGAATTCAAATTTAGTTATTGGATCTAAACTTTTCATGACCGGTAACAGGCTCATGAGGAAGTGCTCATCGTCGTCTTTAACTTGTTGTTGCTGTTGTTGCTCTTGTTGTTGCTGCTGAAGACTCTTCAAGGCATCCAACATGGCGACATCAAATGGGGAAACCGATTGTGAAGCTCGGCTTTGAGGAAATGCAGGATATCGTCTTTTTCTGTCATTGTGCGTGGTCGGCCTATGCATGGCCGAATTACTTGGACCAGGCTGTGGATCTAGACTTGGGCTTGGAGCAGCCTGCATATCAGCTGCCGCCTGTGGTGCTATATCAATATCAGGCGGAGTGTCCAAGCTGGCATCATGGACCTGGGATGTCGGTTGAGATTCTTCGTCGGTATCAAGCCTCTCGAGTAAATTTGATGTTGTCGAGGAATTTAGATCCTCAGCAAATGGCAGCAGGAACAACATAGATTTGTAAAGGTACCACGTTTTGTGCTGTTTGCTTCCAGACCCAGATTTGTATGTTGTTTCTTTCTTATGGTGTCGCCGGAAGGAATCCCTCAGAACTGACCATTTCTTTTTTGCAATAGCACCTGTAAAGACAGTTGTAGAATGCACTTATTATTATATATAGAGACGAAAAATTGTCGGTATATCATAATATTTTTAACAACGCATGTTTGTTTTTCAGATACCTGGCTTCAGGAGAAAACCATGTGTCTCTGTCGTTTCATTTTCGTGTCGGAGTAACTACAGTTAGGGAAATTACAACAGAGACGTGTGCAGTATTGTGGGACGTACTACATCTGCAAGTCATGCCACCTCCAGATGCAGAACAGTGGATGAATATAGCAACTGAATTCTACACAAGATTCAATTTTCCACTTTGTTTGGGAGCCATCGATGGCAAACACATACGTATAAAAAAGCCTGCTTCTTCAGGTTCCCTCTACTACAACTATAAAGGCTTCTTTTCAATAATTCTTCTTGCTGTTACTGACTCGCAAGGAAAATTTGTGGTGGTGGACGTTGGTTGGTGTGGGAGCAATAACGATGGCGGAGTCTTTCACAAATCTGTGTTTGGGCAATCACTTGCATCAGGAACCCTCAACCTTCCCACTGAGGGCACAATACCACAAACAGACATCAAATTGCCATTCGTCTTTGTTGCTGATGATGCCTTCCCATTAAAAGACAATATCATGAAACCGTTCTCTCATCGTCAACTTACGCGTGAGAAAGAAGTTTTCAATAACCGCTTGTCAAGAGCAAGAAATGTTGTTGAAGGATCTTTTGGCCGAATAGCTATGATGTGGAGACTTCTACAAAGGCCAATGGATGTCCAACCAAACACTGCGACAGATATTGTCAAAGCAATAACAGTACTCCATAACTTTATTATCATTGAGGAACCCAACCGCGTGTCACCATGTAATTCAGCTGGTGAACAGTTGCAAGCACGAAATAACCTTACAGGCTTTCAAGGATCCATCACAAACGGAATCAATCGATCCACAAAAAATGCCTTGCGAGTACGAGAAACATTCATGAAATATTTCACATCACCCACAGGAGCTCTTCCATGGCAAAATGATCAGTGTGTTACCAGGCCCACACCAGACTGACATTTGAAGAAATAGCACACAAGCTTTTAGTTTTTAAAAATTCTATTTTTAACAAGTTTCAACTATTTTCAACTATACTAATACAATTGAGTCGTTAAGGAAGTAATAATATTGTTAGTTAAAACTTATAAAAAGAAAACTGACATTAGAGAGAGAGAGAGAAAGAGAGAGAGAGAGAGAGAGAGAGAGAGAGCCATAAATCCAGGATGAAGTAAAACATTGTTTCTACTTACCATCGATTCCGACTTCCTGTCCAACATCAATCCACATTTGATTTATTAAAACTCTATTTGAGTAGTCTTCTTGGCTCTTATCATAAAGGGCTTGTCTTTTTCGCACAGCCTCAATCAATGCTTCAACTTCCATTTTGAGAAATGTCGGCTGTGTGCAGGCCAAATTTTAGTGCAGCACTAAAATGAAAATCGCAGCAAAACGCTGGGTGTACGCTGGTTACACACTGTGTCGTGCTGGGCAAAAAAAACGGGTCCACTACGTTACGCGTAATGCTACCTATAGTAATTAAAAATTTTGACTGTGATTTTGCTGTGCTGTGCTGGTGCTGTGCTGGCGTGCTGGCCTAACTGCGTTTGAGCTCTTAGGCAGCAGTCGTAGTATCCCCGCTCTGTTTCCTGTGTGGCAGCACATAAAATTATCAGACGTTAGTCTTGGGGTCCTCCACATAATAGTGTAACCGGGGGTGAGTAGTGTTCACCAAATCATCTGTTTGCCGCGACGGACTTAGATTCTCGAAAGTTAGAAAATATGCTAGGAGTCGGTACAGACTTAAAAGATAAGAAGAAGAAGAAGAAGAAGAAGAGACGTTTTTCGAAGCCTCGATTTTACAAACCACGTTTCAGTGCGGTGAAAGTAATGATGAGAAAAAATGTTTATGAACTATTTAGCACCGGTTATTATTGTGAACACACTAGATTTGTTTCAATTTTTAATTTTAGATCTTATTTAAGTTTCATTTTATTTTATTTGAGGAATCGTTGACTTGGAGTAGAACATCTAAAACCACAATACTAGATCATTCTATATCTAATCTCTATTGGCCATCCTAGCGTACATCTATTTGGTTTAGCATGACTTAACGAAGTGGTCATGAAGAAGAGGGCTGCACCTTCATTCTGTTCTCTATCTGCCAAGAACGATGAAACATCCACCCATAGTTCTAGTTTTATGTTCCGTCTGTCTCCTGAACCGTGTGCGAGTTGGAGAATCCCGTAAGTTACCTGTACAAATAAGTAAAATGTTGATGTTGACTTCAATGTCTCTGCGTAGATCTAAATCTGTTCGTTTCTTTGTTTTGTTGCTTTACGTCCAACGTCAGCACTATATAGGCTATTTTGTAGATAGGCTCCAATATGGACGTCTGACAGTTTCAGGTGCAGCCAGACTCTAGACAGGGCTGGAAAAGGATCACATCACGCGATAATTGTAATGTATGACATAGCGCTGCTACTAGTGCTAGAGGCTATAACAATAACGTCACAGTAGCTTACGACTCGTCGTAAACCTTCTTATTCTCATTAGATTTACGACTCGTCGTAAACCTTTTTATTCTCATTAGATTTACGACTCGTAGTAAACCTTCTTGATCTCATTCTCATTAGACTTACGACTTGTCGTAAACCTTTTTTATAAATTCTTATTAGACGTAAGACTCTTCGTAAACCTTTTATTTTCATTATACTTACGACTCGGCGTAAACCTTCGTATTTTCATTAGACTTACACCTCGTCGTAAACCTTCTTATTCTCATGAGACTTACCATGAGTCGTAAGCCACCGTGATATTGTACTGTCAGCCATAGATCTATAATTCTTTTCTAAAGGCAACCATTGCATTGTAATTTTTTGATTTATAAGTAAATACATAATCATTTATCTATTGTAAATAATAATTAAAAACCGAGCTCACAGAAGTAACTCCAGATCTAGGATCCCGCCACGGTAACTTACAGCTGATCTTAAATCCTTTTTTTCGCGTATCTTCAGACGGTGTTGTAAACTTCCCGCAACTTTGTACTTAGGACCCCTAAAGGGTCCACTTAGGACATACCATATAAAATAATGAAACCAAGGCCAGATCCATTTCTTCCAATCTTATTTTGTGACGTTGATACATATCTTGAATCTCTATCTAGCGTTTTAAGTACATTGTCGCGGTTGGGTACAACTCGTCGTAAGCCTTCTTATTTCCAGATCTTACGACGAGCTTACCACAATGTTGTATTTGCGGCACCAAGTATAATGATAGCAAGTCCTTAAACAGACATATGTTCATGTAAATTAAAAAGCAAAAATACAACATACAACAACAAAAAATTCAACATGTTTTTGCCATCATTATTGTCACATCTAAAGCCAACATAACTTCTACCGATAAAAACTTCACGATTAATAAAAACTAGATATAAATAATGATAGGTCTCGATGGAACAGTTGCATAATACCAGCACACAACTCTCTTGTTTAACTGCATATACTAACCACCAAATGTGCCTTTGAAAGACAAATAAAACTATATCTTATCATATCTTATCTTATCGAACCCATCCATCCCTGAGCTCTTAAGAACAAAAAAGTTTTGTTGGAATTCTATCTGGGAGAGATTCAATAGTTTAACCGCATATCTTATGTTTGCTTACACTGCAATATTCTACTCTTTTTTTTTCACATACTCTGTTTCCCAGAGAAAAGTTCTAACATCACCGCCATCAAGCCCCCAAATTATACGTTTTGGGTTGCATAGGTTAACCTACACATCTATCGTTTGCTCTTATTCACTATTATCTTCTTGTTGATATTGTTGTTTTTGTTTTTGGTCTTGTCATTGCTTTTTTTCACATGCTGTGTTTCTTCCAGAGGAAAGCCCTAACATCACCGTGACGGTGCACAATCCACCGAATGTGATGTACGCAAGGCACCCAATCCAGGGCTTTTGCTACGGGTTTCCAGACGCAGACGGTACCCTGGAGATGCGTTTCCACAACAAGGACTTCGAAGGGGACGACCATATGATCGGCAAATACGTCTTCTACAAGAATCTTCATTCGGAGGTTCACCGAAGGTTGCCTATGCGGATGGTTCTGAACATATCACCTGGTAAGTTTTTGTTATTACTGTTATTATTATTATTATTACCATCATCATCATCATCATCATCATCATCATCATCATCATCATCATCATCATCATCATCATCATCATCATCATCATCATCATCATCATCATCATCATCATCATCATCATCATCATCATCATCATCATCACCATCA
>RQTK01000691.1:192490-224059 GCA_003991915.1 Elysia chlorotica | reverse complement strand
GCCTGTATCTCTTGATATATGTCTGTCTCTGTCTCTTTTCTCTCTATTTTGCTCTCTCTCTCTCTCTCTCTCTCTCTCTCTCTCTCCTAAAAACTACATGTCTGTATTATGGCTGCACATGTTATCACCACCACACTTGTACAAGCTTAAACTCATTGATTTGGACTCCATACAATAACAACAAATTAAACTGTTTGCTGTGTGCTGGAATGTTATTCATCATAATACAGATTCACTGCTGTAGACATACCTCGGGCTGATAATTAAAATCTTACATAAACAATTAATAACAATAATAATATCTCCCGCGAAGTATTTGAGACGGTTGTGTGGATCTGTTGAAAATAGTTTAACAATGTTGGGTCATGACATCTCGAGCGTCAAGTGCCTCAGTGAGTAGAGCGATGGACTGGTAAGTGGCAAGCAGACTACCCAGGCGTCGAACTATTAGCTGGTGTCCTACAATATTGACTTGTCGGCGAGGCCTCCTCACCATAAGTATAACTATCGTTTGAAAGTTCATGGGGCGTATGTAGGCAGACTAGGAAGCATATAATCTATTGATTAAATTTGACCACGCAGTGTAAAAATATAAAACGTAATTAATGTGACACATTTTTCAAACGTGTATACCATCATCTCAAACTTTTCACAATGTTACCACTTGTAAGTTTAGTAGGAGGAAGTCATTTGACTGGTAGACTTAATGAAAAAAAGGGAAAACGCGGCATCTGGAGCGCAGGATCAAGCCTGAAATCTTCAAATAAAAGCCAAGCGTTTTCACCTTTGACCACCTTGCCCCCTGAAGGGATATTATTATCCACACCCTGGTTCACTAAACTTCTCTCCACTCAAGATGCAACCTTGGATCCAGGACAAGGCTACTGGTATTCTAGATCTATCCGCTTAGACCTACTTGGCACGAGGATTAATCCCAACTAGTGTTGTTAGAATTCGGGCAACATTCCGTGTTCTCTCTGTTATAATAATGCGTCTCTTTTGGCTCTCTAAACCCCGCGCCTTCAATGTTGTTAGTATTATGTTTTGTTTTTACATTTCCGTCTGCATGCGAGTTGTCACTTTACAATGTTCAAATGATGTATAAAACACTAGTAATTTGTAATGAACACGTAAATGTATAGCTAGAATGTATAGATTCTGAAAAGTATCCGTCCCTTCAAAACCAAATATTTTTTCATAATCTTTATCCACACACAAGAGAACCAGATTTTATTTCCCTGGGTCCACTCATAGACGTCCAGAACACAGAAGGACATGACCACTCCAGGCAAGATGCAACGCTTGGATCTAGGACAAGGCTACTGCCATTCTAGGTCTATCCGCTTAAGGCCTATTTGGCACGAAGATTAGTTCCAGCTTTTGTTGTTAGAATCCACACGTATAGCATTCGTCATTGCACACCCTCTTCCCGCCCTTAAACCATAGGCCTTTTTGGACGGGATCTTAGAGCGAGATACCCGATTCTTACCAATCATTATACTAACACCTGCCCAGATGGTAGCGAACAACACGGCTTAAACCCGGATACCGTTCATCAGAGATGGATGCTTTAGCCACTGCGCGATTACGCTCCCATGGAGCTTTCTAATCATGTTCCTTCTTTGTTTGTTTGTCTACTTTTTCGGTTGTCTGCATCAAGCCATCATATCCCACTAGACAATGTTATGTCCTTCCACACGCGAGATCTGACTTAGCGGGCACGTGATACTGACACTAAACCAACCAGTAGCGGACAAAATTGGACATATACATTTTTAAACGACCTTGGGTTCCGAACCGAGGTCCTCCGATTGAGAGACCAAAGCTCTACCACTTTAGCCAGTTTTGGCCTCATCCCTTTTCGTTTTCCCCACTGATTTATATAAATAGCTATTAACAGAAATATGTGGTTTTCCCTAAAATCCACGCAATCCCATTGTACTCGTACCTTTTTTTTAAACTGCGCCAACTGTACTCTTGGAGTCATTATAAATACAGGCATTGTGACGCACACGACAATAACAGATGACATAATCACGCCCCCTAGGCTTCAACGCTTGTTGGCTTTAGGATAGAGCTGTGGTTGGACGCCGTTTCAGATTCCTTTACCTATAGTCTTCGTTGTGCTATGGGCCCTTTATCACAAGACCGCTAAAATCCCCTCAAGAGTGGCACGCCTTGACCACTAATCTTCGGCCTACGGCAAGAATTCTACCCGCGACATCGGCCACAACACTCCGACTGACCAGGGATCATTCCAGGGGTTGACACGCCACGAGGGCGAGTAAAATCCTGGTAGACCTAAACCTAACTTAACCCCCCCCCCTCCTAAAATATAAAAAAAGAAATAGAGGGTTCGGGTTCTGGTTCGAGTGGTAGAGCGTTGGTCTTACAACCGATAGGTTCGCGTTTCCAAACCTACGATCACTCAAAAATCTTTTCGTCCGATTTTGCCTCCTACTGGTTGATTAGGTGTCCGTTTAATGACACTGGCTGAGACAGGAGTCCCGGTATCCCCGCTCTGTCTCTGTGAAGAGGGACGTAAAATGCCAGACGTTATTCTTAGGATTCCTCCTTTGTTCTCGGTTTTTTCTTTTCGGTTTTGGGAAATTTCAAGGACAAATTGGTTTATAGCACACAAAAATACGTCTAAAAACATTAACTTGTCCAATAAATTCCAAGGGAAGTGTTATCTATATAAATACCTGTATACGAAACTTCAGAAACTGATATCTTATAGACATTAACATCAACGTGAAAATCAAGGCCTGCGTCCACAGTAGTTTTCAAAATCAGTACCAAGTGAAAAGATAAAAATCCGTCTCTCAGAATATTGGCCATCTCAAAATAAAAATATATATCAAAAGGCCTTCAAATAGCGGACGAATTCGTCCTCATCGCTCTCTAATCAAGTGGTTAAACCTCAAATTTTGGGTTATCAAAAAATAGAAGAAGCTAAAGAACTGCCAGTTTGCTCAAAGGACGAGACAATGACTTCTCTGCTGCCTTAATCAGAGTAAAAAAACTGAAAATAACATTGTGACACTTGGCCTATTAATATGTCGCTGCCAACACTTGCCAAAAACTTTAATCGAAGGTGCCATTTTGCCAACGTGGCATGTTTGCTAGCCCACGAAGGTCAACATAATACAGAAGACTGGCAGCTGACGAGAGTATTTACGTTGCGACCATATTTTTCTATTCGCCATTAGGTCTGCATTATGCGTTCTGCTAAAGTGTCTGCAAAATGACTGCTCTAAGCGGCCCATTTACATAATAATCTTTGTGTCAAGAGCTTCAAGCACTGTAAACAGACAGGCTCATGCCAGAATTGATAGTCTGATCTCCTGAAATGGCGCCATTTACTGATACGGTCAAAATGTCTTATTAAGAAAAATAAATACCGACAAACGCAACATAAGGAAACACGGCGGCCAGAAAGGATAAGAAATGAGGCAACCATTACATTTATGAATATGATAAATATAATTAAATTTAATGCAGAGACAGATCTAACTTCAATAAAAAAAAAAGTGTTAAGTTTTTTTTTTCTCAAGTCATAACACTGTTTTCAATTTGTTAGAATTTTTAGATAACCGTCTACGCGTAAAGTAGAATAAGATGTTGATGGTCAAGATGAGAGGGTAAAGATAGTGGTGGTGGTGGTGGTTGAAATAGTAGTAGTAGTAGTAGTAGTAGTAGTAGTAGTAGTAGTAGTAGTAGTAGTAGTAGTAGTAGTAGTAGTAATAGTAGTGGCAGTAGTAGTATTGATATTAAAAGAAGACAAAGTAATAGTTAAATGGTGGTATGCATATAAGAATTGATGATGGTGATTTTTTTTTCCTCAGAGTTTCAGAGTTCATGGTTAAAATGGGTCAACTTAGCCATGGAAATCAAGGCTCACATCTAAAGTTAGTAGTAGTAGTAGTAGTAGTAGTAGTAGTAGTAGTAGTAGTAGTAGTAGTAGTAGCAGTAGTAGTAGCAGCAGTAGCTGTAGTAGTACTAGTACTAGTAGTAGCATATTATTCTGACACCGACCCAACAAGTAGGGGATTAAACTGGAAATGTACATTTTATACCTATTGGCATGTGGATTTCAAACTGGGAACCTCCCGATTTGGATACAAAAGCTCTACAACTTGAGCCAGTTAACATGTCGATGAAAGCATGATCTGGAAAAAAGGTATTTAACAAACTATATGTTTTCATTAGAATTTAATTGTTCGAGTCCCAAAAATTATGTTTCCGACCAGGGTCAATAACACTAATTGATTTAACCTTACCTGCATGCGCTTTCACAAACGTTTTTTTTTCCTTCTAATTAAAACAAAAAATACTAGACAAATCAAATAAAGCTAATAACTCTCAGCCCTTGTATTTACTATAACGATGACAAAAGTGAACGTAACCCGCTCGCTTTCAAAGCGATCGCCAATGACCACTTTTAATGAGTGTCTGGGTCTGAAGGAGTAAGAGAGATCGAACCGTACGATTGGGGAAATTATGTAGCTCAATTTTATAGAGAAGGGAGATAGAGATAGAGAGAGTGAGAGAGAGAGAGAGAGAGAGAGAGAGACAAAGAGATATAACAAAGAGACAGGTACCAATGCTAAGCTCAGTACTTCTTTGGAAACGACGATCTGATTGAAGGTTCGAAAACGATTCAAGGGAGGTAATAGATAAAAAGGGTAATCTTGCATAGCTGTAAAAGTTTTATGCCCCTTACAAATAACAAACGGAAATTAATAAATAATTTATACCTAGCTAGATCTTTATGAGGGAAAACGTGAGTTAAAAACCAAAAAAAAAAAAAAAAAAAACAATTAAAAAAATAAATAAATCAAAAGTAAAGTGTCTTTAGTAGAAAGAAACCTCACATACCGGGTAATGTTTCCTCGAGAATAGAAAAATAGGGAGTAACACGATAAAACAATCAATTAATAGAAATAAAAAAATAATAAATAAAAAAATACAAAATAAATAATCATAAAAACAAATAAATAGACATAAAATACATTGATGAATAAATATGATCCCCGGGTAAACGCTTTTTTCCAGGGGAAAGTTCTTTTTTATTTTGCATTCTATAAAATTTATTTGTAGGGAATCTTCATTAAGGTCTATAGGCTTAAAAGACAAGAAAGAAAGTAAATTATTATAAGCAACTTTTATGACAGTAAAAACTTCATGCATGCTTTAAAAATTAAGAAAGTAATCGTTCCAAGTTTAAAAATGTATGTTAATCCACTTTTAACATATCCAATTAACTTAGTTCCATTTTTCAATGTTTAAAGTTATGTTTGTGACAGACACATTAGGCCTATACAGTGCAAAAAAAAAACCCAAAAAACCCCCAAAAAAACACAACAATAACAACAACAACAACAAAAACAAACAAACAAACAACAATAGCAACAAAAACAAACAGGAAATTTCTTTTAATTTTTCACTCTTGTAAAATGGTATTTCCTCATCCAATTACACCGTGTACACACAGATTATCACAGCATGTGATTATCAGCATGACAGCATTGTGTTTACGCTACCTGTTTCCTCACACTCTATTTACTTTATCGTTTCGTACTATACACCAACTTTCGTTTTAAAGATGTGTGTGTGCTTGTTGTTTTGTTGTTGTTGTTTTTGTTGTTGTTGTTGTTGTTGTTGTTGTTGTTGTGTTGCTGTTGTTGTTGTTTTTGTTCTTTTGTTGTTGTTGTTGTTGTTGTTGTTAGCTTCAGTTTAGACAAACCCTTCTCTTTTTTTTCCAGAGTTATCTCCCTTCACATGTGAAGCTAAAATGGCAGACTTCGACTGGCCTTGGCAGTACAAGTTTCCTCCTTTTTTCACGTAAATATTAATAATAATAATAATAATAATAATAATAATAATAATAATAATGGCATTTATAGGGCGCCCACTCCCCACAATGTGGGCCCTAGGCGCCTTACAATATTAATCCATTCATCCACTTACATACAACTAATACAACATAAGCAAAATACACAATAGAAACAGAACCACATCTACACTGGTGACTAGGATTGAAAATGTTTTGTAAAAAGATGTGTCTTAAGTTTACTTTTAAACTGGTCTAATTTTGTTATTTCCCTGATGTCACTAGGAAGGGAATTCCAAACTTTTGGGCCAATAAAGGAAAATGCTCTCTCACCATAAGATTTAAGCTTCACTCTCGATGTGCTTTAAAATAAATTAGAGCTGCTTGATCTTAGTGCTCTAGAGGGTGTGTATGGAGTGAGGAGGTCTGATATGTATGATGGAAAATTACAATTAAGGCTTTTAAAGTAGAGAATGGCTAGTTTGTACTCAATTCTGGCCTTAACTGGGAGCCAATGAAGCTCATTAAGTAAGGGGGTTATATGGTCTCTCTTATATTTTTTCAAGACAAGCCTGGCAGCACTGTTCTGAATTCGCTGCAGTTTATTTAATTTGTCTGATGGTAGGCCAGCAAGAATGGAGTTACAGTAGTCAAGCCTAGATAGCATAAAGGCTGAAACAAGTTTCTGGGTAGCATGATGGTCGAGGTATGATCTAATCTGGCCAATTTTTCTAAGTTCAAGATATGTCACTTTACAAATGTGATTAATTTGGGCTTCCATGGACAGTTCACTATCTAAATAAACACCCAGATTTTTGGCCTTACACGAAAAATTAACAATTTCGTCACCAATATCAATGTGGTCAACACTTAGTGAATTCAGTTTTGCTGTGGTAGCACATGGTACAATTTCAGTTTTTTCATCATTCATTTTGAGCTTGTTGCTTGTTAACCAAGCTTTAACATCTACAATACAAGACTCAAGATCTGATATCATTGATGGAATTTGATCAGGAGTGGTGGATTTGTAAAGCTGGGTGTCATCAGCATACATATGAAATATTGTGTATAGATCTACATAATTTAAGAAAGAATAAAATGTTGTAAACGTTAAAGTATAAAGTCTAATAATGTATTTAGTGCTGCAGGATTCTCAATAACAAACTGATTAGCCCTCTTGAATTCAGATATCTAGAGAATCTAGATCTAGATTCTAGATCTAGATCTAGATTCTAGATCTAGATCTAGATAGATCTAGATCTCTACATTTTATTTCTAGATATAGATCTAGATCTAGGCCCTAGATCAAACAAAATTTATGGTAAAGTGCGGCTGCCAGGTTTCTGGATTTCTTCTTCTTCAGTATTACTGCTCAAATTCAAAATATTTAATATTAGATCTATATCTAGATCTATATTAAAAGATCTATTAGCAGGTTTTATAACTTCCATGATTAGGCGCTTTTAGGTAATTTACATCTAGATCTAGGATCTATAAATTGTTTTCACTATTCAAGAGGCCTGAAGTACATTACTAAATTGTTTTGTTTGTAACAGATCAAGGTATAAAAGGAAATAATGATATTATGTAGGTCTACTGGTACCGGTGTACAAATAAATAGGCCTAGTCTACTGGTACCTGTGTACCAGTTGGGCTGGAAACCTATAGGCTTTGGTTAGCCAAAAAGTTCCACCCCAGATTTGGATTGGGTGGAAGACCACTTCCGCTAGATTGTGACAACCGCAGTTGACAAGAAATAGCTGAAGGAGAGAGACCACATTATGGAGCTACCTTCCACTTTTTCCAGCTTAGTCAACCAACCCATGTTTGTGTACCACAGGCAAGGGCCATCACACTGTACAGTAAACTGTTTTCTACTGGTACCCTTGTACGAATAAACAATTATACCTGTATACCAAAAAACAGTTTTGTCTACTAGTGCCTGTGAAATGAATTTATAAAACGCAGTACTTGTATCAGACATCTGGAGTAGTTGTAGTTGAGTTGGTTAACATCCCACATCAGCCCTATATAGGCTATTTTGTGGACAGGCCCCAAGACTTACGTCTGACAATTTTATATGCTATCACACACGACAGGGTGTGTATACCATGACTCCTGTCTCAGCCGATCACATTAAACTGACACTGACCCAACCAGTAGGGAGCGAAATGGCTCAGGGCTCGAACCACGAACCTTTTGCGCAGAGAGCCGATGTTCTACCTCAGGGTTATTGCGCCCCCCCCTCCAGATTTTTGGAAAGGCAAACCCTGCTTCTAGATACAAAAACCGTCAACTAGTTAATCTTGGCATGACATAAAACTGAACGCATACAAAGACGCTCCTTTAGTGTCCAGGACCCCTCCGCCAGATCAAAACTCAATCCCACTTGCTTAGTTGCTACGCTCCCCGCCTTTTCTATGGCACCAGCAACTTTACCCAAAGAAAACATTTTAAAAAAGTGCTAAACCGAATACTGGGGTGATGGGGCACGAAAGCGAGTCTGGTGAAGAGCCTTTCCTCCTGGAGATGAGCGTCTTCAAGCTTTCCTCCTCCTGCACAACTAGAACCCGTCTCCACCTGTCCCCAGTTACACACTCTCAGAGGTGTCCATCTATCCCCCCATCCCTGCTTTGGATGTTTCTAATTTCTAATTCTTGCTCTAACTTATTACTTTTTGCTGAATCTACTTATAAACAACAACAAAGAAACAGAAAACAAAATATCAGTTCTGGATAGGCTGGCCAGAGGGGTAACGCCCCAGACTTCCTTGAATGGGAATTGATAGTCTGCTACAACCTGCTTAGCATTCTGACTTCTGGGACGCATAACTATGTGAAGCACCCCCGGCTTGTCCCATGGCTTCACCGTCAGGCACTCTCCTAACAACCTAACCTGCTGATGAATAAGGACTCTAGCAGGGAAAGCGTTTCCCGCGTGTTTGGGATAAACCCCAACCGCAACTTTAAACCTAAGTGTCCCGAAAATCTCCTGAACCTGTGTTCACGTGGGAAAGTTTGTGGGATCGCAAAATACCACATACCCATCCTTCAGCTCTATGGTGTCAGAGGGTCCACTGTAACACCAAAGACCTGGTCCAATGATCTTATCGGTGCCTAATTGAGCTCCCAGTCCAAGTGAAAGTGCGTATCCAAACCCAGTCCTACCGACTTCCACGACAGGCCTCTAATATTAATCTAAAATCTATACGTATAGCATTTCTGTCCAAATTTTGATTTTATAAGGCACATTAGTGTTTGTGTCCAAATTTTGCTGTATGCACTATATAGATCTCTATATAGGGCAATATAAGTTTTATCATTTCTTTGGTTTTTTGATGGGTTAAGAATGTCACGTTATACAAGTATTTATAAGTCTTTGTGAAATTAACATATTTTTGTGTTTCCAATCCATCAAATCTATGTATACATTTTTTATGTTTACAACAGAATTCAACCCAACATAGAGACCAGGAAAAAACAGCTTGAAGCATGGTGCAGTTTAGTCCTAGAGTATCAGAGACACACCAAACAGTACGGTTTGGACATCACAGAGGCACAGAGTTCAGTATTGTTTTACAACAAGCAACTAAACCGTGAGTTCTCTTCTTATTTTGATTAAAATCTTGTCATGAAGGATTATAAATGACCTCTGGTAGGAGTTCTTTTCAAAAATAAGAATTATATTATTTTAACGAATCAAAATCACTTGACCACAAGTAAAGACTATATATAGTGCACATTTGTATGTTATGAGATATATTATTCTCATACTTATATCACCAAAGTAGTACACCAAGAAATCATGATGTTTAATCTATCTATTTTGCATTTAAAAAAATGTAATGTTCATATTATTATACTCTATCGTTATGGGTACCAGTATGTCAAATATATCAACTGTGACATAACTTTTGCTCTAGCGTGACAATATGCTATTTATAAACTTCCTTTGTGTCTTTCTTTTCTTCCTTGTAAACTTTTTTTTCTTTTTTTTTCCCTCAGGTAAATTATCACTAGATGCTATTTATACTGTTCTTGAAGAGCTTCGAAAAAGAGGTTTGTGTATTAGTCATGATTTCTTAACGCCCAATGTCAGGAACGATGTTATGGTGGATGGGTTCCAAGACTATGACAATTTTACTTGCTACTGCACATACAGAGCGAGGTTGATATAGATGTTCATACTATATTTCCTAGATACTTTTTTGTAGGTCCTTTCTTCTTCTTTCTCTTTGGTATAGATCAAATAGTCTCTCTACCCTTCACAACAAAGGGAGTAGTGGCTTTCAGAACTTCCAGACTGCCATAGAATTTAATTTATGGGTGTTGGGACCTGGCCAAAGCTATTTTAACTGCAGACTGGCGCAGGTAGTAGAACATTACTCTCCTAATGACAGGCCCATGGTTCGAAACATACAATTAATAAAAAATTTATTTGTCCGATTTCGTCCCATACTGCTTGAGTTGTTATCAGTATATAGTGACCTGCTAAGACAGGAGTCCACTGTTTCTGTGTGGCAGCCCATAAATGTGTTCAGATGTTGTATCTACAATATAGGAGAATGGCCTGTATATTGCTGACATTGAATGATAAGCAATAAACTCAGCACTCTATCACGACTCATGAATTTGGCACAACTGGAGCAGGTACCTTGTAGTCTGTTGCAGTCTGCAATTTGATTTTTGTCACCTTTTTTATGAGTCATAATTTTCTGTCCTTCATTTCTTTTATACTACATGACTGAAACTAGTTCCTTACTTTTACTTTTGATATAATTTATCTCATAATCAAAATTCTTATTTTGTACCTCAGGTAACCTTACATGGAAAGACAAAACGAGAAAGTCCTGCACCCTTATATGGAGAACATATGCAGAGTGGGGCAAAATCATTTACAAATGGGTAATTTTGAAATATATTTGTAAGAAGGCAACCAGCGTGAATTAAGTACAAGTCGCTAATATAAACTTTGAGCTAGAGCCATCTACATATTTTCACATTTAGTCAAATATCTCTGGTTCTAGGATGATAGATTTGCATTTTTGTCAAAATTTTGAAGTGCATTGATGCATTTTAACACTGTTTATAACTCAGCAAGTCATATTTTCAGCTTGTGCCTGATTCACTGTGGGTGTCTCTCATTTTGATTGACTGATAATGTCTTGACTTGGCTCTGCTTAGTTATTTTCAGTGATGCCAATTTTCTGTAAATTTATGGAATTCCGTTAAAAAAATTTTTTTTTTTAAATCACCGTCAAAATTGTCTATCAATATGTGTGCAGGTGTGCATTGACTTACAGAAAAGGAAAATCACAATTTAACGGAATAAGCTAAACGGAAAAAGTACGAAAATCACTGAGCATGTGTTATTTACGTATTTGTGTATTATACAGTATAATGAGAAATAACTGAGCTGTAGTTAAAAGATGAGATACACCATTCCTCTGTGTCATCATAAGATACATTTTTTGACTTGCATCCTGACCTCTTGCATCAAAGTCACAATTTTGAAAATGAATTGGCATTGCGTCTTTGCTCTTTCATGCTGATAATAAAATTTAGTTTGATGTACTAGACATGCTTAGTTTGAGTTTAAGATGCTGGAAGTATTTGAATTTAATTGTGACAAGTTGGGAAGAAAAATTCTTAGGAAAAGTTTACACAATGTAGAATAACATTTCAGATTTCTTTAGTATTGTATTATAGCTAGAACAACACCAGGCATCCCTTGCCATATTGAGGGTTCTTAAGAAAATATATGAATGCCTTCATCACTGAGTTCTAATCTGATGGTTAAAGACATAAAAAAAAAAAAAAATAGAAATGATGTTCTAATGAAGGTCGCCTATCCTAAGTTTAACATTGGTTAATGTTGCTTAACCCACTATTATTATTCACATGGCTCACAAAAACAGTGTTTCCCTGTTATGATGTTTTCTTATGATTGTGCCCTGTTGTTGCAGGTGGTGTCCAAGTCCTTGACCAACACAGTGTGCACTCTGTATGAGCTGACCAATGGGGAGGACAGTGAAGGCCAGGGTGAGTCGACACTGCAGGTTTTATTCATACTTAGACTTGTTGGCACAGACTTGTCTTAAACTTTTTTTACATTACATAATTGGGGTGTTTTGAAAAATTCGCCAAAATAAAAATTATAATTTGATATTTTCTTAAATTGAAGGGCTTTGCAACCTTATTTAAATATCTGCTGTCTCTATAGATGAACAGCGTAATTAGAAAAAAGCTGAGTGGCTTAGATATCCTAAAAGTAAAAGTCCAAATAAAGATGCTAATATTATGCGATCTTTCGATTTGTACCTTAACCACCACTCTGTGTAAGACTCAGACATGGGCCATTTTGTAAATTGTACAGGAGAGAGTAAAAGTGATTTTTTGTTATGTTATAGTGTATTTTTACAGGAGAGAGTAAAAGTGATTTATTTTTATGTTATAGTGTATTTTGAGCGAGTAAATGACTTAGTAAATGGAAAAGTATATTTTATCTTTTGAATTTATGAACTTTTAAAGAAATTAGCAAAGTTGGTCATAGGGGACTTTGCATCAAATTTTCTTTGGTGCACAATTCAAACATATGCACATGTCGGAATCTACCAGTAGTTTATCAAATGTAGATTTCACTATGAACATTATTGTGTCGTTTTCTTCAACCAAACTTTGAGGCACGTTTAATAATAAAATACTTTATCAGTCTTGTGTGGCTGAATTTTTGCATAAACCTTGTACGTTAAGATTGTACATTTTGTACATCTGATGCCTCAACACTTGTAAGACGATCAGGACATTTCACATGCCTTTTTGTTAACCTGGTTTTTAAAATAAACCACACCCCGGTGTAATGAAGCGTTTGTTCACTTTAGTACCTATGCATATATATGCCAACTTTTCATCCCTCTCCCCATAGATACGCATTTCATAATACCCTTTGCCACAAAGCAAGAAAAAGCATTTATTATACCACCCTCTCTCCCTTTTTATGCTTAGGCAATATATGAACAATCGTATAGTCTATTTTGCCATGCAGATTATGAATATAGCCCAGTTACTGGTGGAAGCCTTTTGAGTTCAAGATAAACAAAACGAAGTAACCAATTTGAAAGGAGACTTTTTAAAGAACCATTATGAGAATACTGTGGGACTGTCAACTACACAGTAAAAAAAAACTTGTTTCTGGATGCATTAAACTTTTAATATAACTAGAACATAACATCCAAGTCCTGAAAAGAAAAAAAACAAAACAAAAAAAAGACAAATAAAAAGTTTAAACATCACGAACAATAGAGCAGAAATAAATCAACATTAAAATCAAAGACATGCTTTTTTGGCACACAAAACTGAAAATTAATCATTTATAATTTCATCATCGTCAAGTTTCTTTGTTAAGAAAAATTAAAAGACAAGATTGATTCTAATTTGACCTCGTCAAGTTTCTTTGTAAAGAATGAAAGACAAAAATGAATTACTTGGGACAAAGCACATTGTATGGTGATGCCTATAAAAGGAGTAGACCCTATATTCATTATTGGGTCTTTATCATTTTCTTTATTACTAAAAGAGGGCGGTTATGTTGTTAAGATGGTTCACATTATTATTATTGGAAGGTTTTATACAATTATCATTAAGCGACAGTAACAAAATTACAAACTCTTCAAATTTAAAAAGAAAGTATATTGTACTAAGGAATAATTTTTTGAAGATTTAAAGACAAACAACGGACCTAAAAGTTCAAAATATTGGTTCACATCAGCACGTAAATCATGCGCAGCATTAAAACAACTGAAATGAAGGATATGGATAAATAGCGCCATTATGATTGAGTATTATGACTACACTACTGCGGTCCTTAAGTATATACAAAAAATGTTTCGCAAACTCTGATAATCAAAATGATGGCAATTGGTATTTATTAATCAAGAAGTTCATGGAGACAATAATTCTGATAGGCATGTGCTGTGTCTGTAAATAGCTAAAATGCAATAAATAGAACTTAAGTATCATCTTTTTTTAAACACCTACTTAAATACATAGAACGCAATTAATTTTAGTTTTCAATTAAATAATTTTTATTTTATTTATAACTACTCCAATTTATGTATGTGTGTGTAGATATACATAGATACCGTAAATACAATGATTGTTTATGATTGTTTAAACACATTCTTAATATTAACTTTTAGGTAATATGTCTTGTACCTTTCTAAATGTATTATTTTTTATTTGATTTTTTACTGCTCTGAATGTCATATATTTCATAGTTATACATTTTTAGTCCACCACTAAGGTTTTTATTTCTAAGTTTTAATAATGTTACGCGCATAGAGCACCACCTTTGTGTAGTGGTTATGCGCGCTAGAAAAATTATGTATTATTAATTATGTACTACTGGTGACGGTAGCATAAAATATAGTGGAGAAAATTCAACGAGTTTGCTTAAATATAAATATAACTGATAAACAAGATGTCGCTAGCGCCGCAGAGCGTTCATGCCTTAAATTGGGACCTTACGCTAGATTGGAGTAGATAGTGCAGGGGTTTGTTGTGTTTGCATCATGCAGATGAATGGTGGATCTGCACGAATAAGGCAGGAAATCCAGATTTGAATCATACATGTGTAAATAAAAGGTATGACACAGTTATACTTTTAATTGTAGAGTCTATCTTTGGACACATGCTGTGCAAGGACTTGGGAGACGATTATATAAAAAAATAAACAAATTAAAAAAAATTGGCGTATGTTTGAGTCTAACACCGAGGTATTGATTTGTTGTGATAGAGAAGAATAAAAAAAAGTTTCTTCTAAAAATAAAAAAAAACATGCTCATTTTCATTCAATCCCTTTCCCTTTAATTAAGAATTTAAATAAAATTGTAAAACAAAAATTCTCTATTTTTTTAAATTTCTATCAGAATTACCTTTTTGCATCGTAAACCTATTGAAATATGGATAAGATTCAAAGTTTTAATTCAATATTGTTTCTTCTGCTGCACAGAGTTTCATGGTCTTGATAAGGATGTCTTGATACAGGCCCTCAAGACTCTGGAGGCAGAGCGAAAAGCTGAACTCATGGACTTTGATGGCAGTGAGGGAGTCAAGTTTTTTTGACTTAAGATACCTCTGTTTGCAATACTTGTAGTCAATATCGCTTGAAACTCCCAGTTCTTAGCTAACAAAAATATTTACGGTATTTGTCATGGGTGCCTCTGTCAATGCATAGAGCTGATAACTATGACATTTTTTCAAAACATTGTCAGCTTTGCTTGTTTATTTAATTTTTTTTTTCACAAAACACTTTCCTACCAAAAAAAATCAGTTCTTCATGGTTGGAAGAGGACAAAATATATAACGCTAGATGTTTTACAGAATGTATTAATGTGTGCTCAAAAACAAATAATTTTGTACCGGTAATCAGGAAGGTGAATTGATTTTTCTTTTTGCATATATACATTCTTTTCTCTTAGCTCTCATAAGGCACCACCAAGATTCAAAGAGATACTGTTGTAAAGAAGCGAAAAAAATAATGTGTAATATTAGAGTATATATATATTGTACTGGAGGGCAGGATTTTTTTTTTTTACAAAACTAAATAACTTTAGATTGCCCATTGTATCGGTACTACAATAATTGAAATGTCAGTAATGTCTGATGGTTTTTTTTTTAAACCTTTTTGTTTTCTCTTTTGTTAATTGCAATCATATTTAGCTGATTTATATTCTATGTATGTGTTATTTGCTGTTTGGGGTTTCATTAAGATGCCTGGCTGTATATTTTGAATTAATGACGTTTTAATGTAATTGTAAACTAAAGATAACAGCTTGAAAAGTTTCGTTTTGTGCGGGGCAAGGGAGTGGGAGTTTGACACATGTTCTTACTGTAATGTTCATCAATCATCTATTTAACCCCTTCAGTGCCCTACCCCGAGCCTCACTCGGGGTACAATGGCGACCCTGTGTGCCTATGCCCCGAACCTCACTCGGGGTAATTTCGTCATCGATTTTTTACTATAAAATGGGAGATTACTGGTTTGGAAATAGCACTGAGTATTACTACAGTGGTTTCCCCTTGACCAGAACTGCATTTGTCTGGAAAACTTTGCGAACCTTTTTTTTTATGAATTTTATTCATCCTTCTGATAGAGAGAAGATAGCGTCTGAGTTTTGCCACACTGTTCAGCAAAGGTTCAGGCCTTGTTTATCAACTTCACAGGCTCTTTTGGAAGTGTTGAACGATGCTGATAGCAATGATGAAGATCTTTACGATGGTAATGAACCCGAAGATGAAGATTTAGATCTAGATCTAGATTTCAGATATAGGTCTATATATAGTAATTTACTCCCCGGCACAGGGCGTTACAAACCCATCGGCAGTGAAGGGGTTAAGTGAGTGAAAAGAAAGAAATTTTAATAAGTTTTCAAATTAGAGAATTTCAACTTTTAAAGTCAATTGTTGCTGTGGATTGTGTTGGAAAAGACAATTAATTTTTCATATGTACATATAGTTTATACAAAGCCTGCCTGTAATTTAAACATTTCTGTTCAATAATGCTTTATTTACTTCCAGTTTATAATTTGTGCTTGCGAAAGAAAGGAATGCTGCATAATTCTATCTAGCTGTATGGAAGGGCCTAAGCTATGTTATGTTGTTTACTTTTTTTTAATGTGTGAATCAATTCAAATCTTATTACATGTCATGTGTAAGTCATTTGAATAAAAGTTTGTAGTGTATTTGTGTGGCTAATGAGTAGTTCAGGATATTCAATCATGCTTCTCGCTGTCATACTGCAAAAACCAGTACTTCTTGTTTTATCCCACCCAACTCAGCAAGACCATAATTTCTCTTTGTGACGGAGACCGTTTCAATCGCCACGACGGGCCTCATTCTGGTTTCCCATGACAGAGGCGTTTTAGTAACATAATAGATGGTGATATTAAAATGCTTGTAACTGTCTTCAAACTTGGCATATACACCTTAATGATACACCAATGAGAAGCTTATAAAATTTTCTTTCCAATGGTATATGATTCAAGAGGATTGAAAAAAAGGAAAGATAGGAAAAGTTGCTTTGAATCCAGTGCCTTTTTTTACGTTGTCAAAAACATGATCCTGCATTGTACGTCTAAGCGTCATGTGGAATGGCGAAATAGGCGGTTTTGAGGGCTAGGCATCTGGTTATGAAAAATAGGACGCACGGTGTATGTTATATGTCACAAAGAGGTAAACACACAATCATTGTCTTGATAAGGGCCTACTATTGGATGGGTCAATTCCATCTACTTTCCTACCAACAGATCCTAATTTGAGCTCTCATGATGTATTTTTTGCCTAGCCACAGGCCCTTAAAAAAGAGCCTAAAGACGTGGTGAGCGTTTTTGGCTGCTGTAGAGGTCAGTCATGAACCTGATGCTGTACTACCCACCAGTTTTGGATGTAAAAGGCAATTCAGCAAGGGAGAGTGATAAATACATTAGAACTGAGCACCCTGTCTGAGCTGGACTCAGAGCTTTAATGTGACGTATTACAATGTATGTAGCAAATATTGCATATTGTCAGTTTCATTTGCTACATTTTTTTTAATATCTTATTAGTTCTGGGGATTAGGGGATGAACTGGCTTAATGGTAAAACGTTGGTCTCCCAAATGGTGCTGATACTGGAGATTAAGCAACTCAACTCATTAGTACTGGCATGTGTATAGATTTTATGTCAAAAAGAGCCTAGTGGTCAATATATAGTATTTGTAGTAGATTGACTACATAAACATAAATATACAAGAATGTGTTAAGCCATCTTGTTCTCTGTGTAAATTTTTTTTCTCATAAAATATAGGAACATTGTTTGTCATTATCATTGTTTTAAATGCTTCTGACAATAAAAGTTTGAATACTTTTTTTTATATCGATGGTATTTTTTTTTCACACAGCATGTTAAAACCTTTTTGTTTAGGTAGATATATACATCATTTTTTAAGTCAGTGTACTTAGTTTGATTACAAATTACTAGCCATAACACTAAATAAACTCACATTTCTCATAAACCGAAATTGGGAAGAGTATAGGTTATTTTTTCCTCTTTGGCTCTACTAGTACTAGAATAAGAGTCATAATTTAAAGTCTCTTTGGATTGTTTATCTTAATTCTAAACTGGTGTTACAAATGGGCATTACAAAGGAACTATCTGTCAAGCAACATTCAATACTTTTTACTGCCCAAAACAAGCTTTTAGGGAAAATTGGGCGAGGAGAAGGTTGCTACAGAAAGAAAACAATGGGAAACTTTCATAAACGAACATTTTTCAAATGTCTTTCTTTGTCATCACTTTTGTGGTTCAGGTATGTCACATTCTGTAATTTGAATTCTCATAATTTACAGTTTTGATCCAATCCCAAGCAATTTCTATGCAGTACATATTCATTCAATAGGGTTGATGCGTTTACTTACATGTACTAGTTACTAATAAAGTTAGAAGTTACCATTGTCCCTCCCAAACATAAAAATAAGAGACTCATTAGACTTATGCTCAAATTTCAAACCATCTTCTTGAAACATATTATTTTTATACATGCAATATCTCATGTAATCTACAGCCTCTCTTTTGCATAAAGCTGATAATGTCTTAAAAATGGATTTATAGGTTAAAGTGTTTAAATATTTCTATTCATGTTTTTATATCAAAGAACACAGTATTCATGTACAAAAAAAAAAAAGAACACACATGATACATTTGGCAATTTTATTTAAAAAAAAAATAATTATAAATTGCACCAGCACCAGTAGGAAAAGAAATTAATATAACCATAGAATCATTTATTGAAAAATCAACTTGTTGACTAGTACAAAACTTTAAAATTTTGAGAACAAATAGTTTCTGATAACAAAGAAATCCTGGAAAGTAGAAACCTTTATCAGGGAAAGTTCATACTAAGGTGAGCTGCAATTGTTAATAAGAGTGTATTACGATTAATACATGAAATATGCCTGAAATTAGGAACAAACATTTTAAGCACTGTGCCTAATACTGATAAATCTGTGAATTTTGTTGTCTTTTAACAAGTTGGAGGTTAAGAAAAATTGTAGTGTCAAATTAAAATAACCGCCCTTTACCAAAACAGCATGTAGTGAAAAAAAGTTTTATAACAGCCTTTGTGAATCTTCCTCACAGATTCTTTCTTGTTTCATGATGCTCAGTACATCTTCTGGACAAATCTTTAACCATGCTCAAATATTCAATGTTTTGAGGAATCAAATTTTTTAGCGGTGCAGGGTTACAAAGTTAGAGCTCAAAACTGCTTGTCTAGAGGTTATGGATTTGATTTTGCTGTGGCCACCATTTTTTGCCTACTAGTTGTGTCCACGTGATTTCGATATGACCATACAGGTCCCAGTTAGGATCTTCTCTAAGACGTTGAAGTCGGTGATAGCTTTTGTTTCTTCGAACAATGATTTACTACTATTAGCTTTAAAAGTGGGTATAAGCATTTAACATGCCACAAGACTGGGGACATTTGAACCGAGAGTTTGATATTCAGCAGTCTTAAAAAAACAACCTTCAAGTGACAGATCATAAATATCTTCATGCTGATGATGCAATAAGTTTTAAAACTGATTTAGAAAATGTGTATAAATGGTATATTTGTGATAAAAAAAAAAAGGGCATGTGAAATTTGTAAAGGTATATTATTAAAGATACTAAAGATCAATTTACTACAATTAAAAATGAGATACCGTGGCATACGATACCGTGAGATTTCTCAGAAATATACAATTTGTTGTAAAGCAGAGACAAACAAAGTGAGTGATCGAATTTGAGATCCTGAGAATGAAGTTAACAACTTGTAGAGGCCAAAGAATAAATTCAAAAGATATGTAAATTAAAAAAAAAAGGATACAATCCTTTTCTTGTTAGCGGTAGCATTGGATACAATGCCAGCTATGATCAAAAGCATCATCAGCCTAAGCCCATAAAAAATTATGAGCAAAATAATTTTTCACCTGTTAATTGAGTCTCCAACTAAACAGATACACTAAATCAAAAGTATCTCAAATATTCATTGAATATTTATAAACTTGACAATTAACCTACGAATGAAATTTGCGCAAATAAAAAAAAATCATGAGCTTTGCAAAAAGCTTAGTCAATTTTGATAATAGGCAGTTTAACGATTTTAAGTGCAGCAAAAGTGAGTGTATTTCACTATGATATCAGCAGCTTCCTTCGAAGTTTCCTGGACTGTTAAAGATGAACATTGACATTAATTTTTTTTTAAAAGGGTAAAGAAATTCATAAGTACACAAGACAGACAAAGCAATTACTTCTAGTATGAGGAAACTATAATATGTAATATTAATACAATATTAATACTGCAATCAATTAAATATCCTGAATTTTCGGCAACCTATCAATCAAATTCAAAAAGAGGTAGAGAGACTGAGAGAAAGAGTTACAGAGAGCAAAAATAATCTTGTAAACAAATCGTTTTTATAACATTTTTTAACATAGCTTCTAAAACTAAATAGACCTCAAAACAAAACCTATAGAAACAAAGTAATAATACATGTATTTATATAGAGAACAGTTTATCATCCGTTGCGGGTGCAATTCCACAAAACTTAAAGATCTGTTATACATGTATAGAAAAAAAAATATTTAAAAAATTGATACTCTCAGATGAAAATAAAGGTGATCAAAATAAAATCACAGGAAATAGTTGAAGGGACAGAAAAGTGTAAAACATGCACACATTATATGCCAGATTATTGCGAATCTATCAATTGTGGTTCTATATTTTTCTGAGCCTCCAAGTACAAAAATTATTTGATAAAATGGTAAACCCTGTAACATCCTTGAAATTGAATTCAATGGAAAGAAAAACATATAAAAGTGACCCGCAATTTTTTTATCAATCATATTAAATTAGGATTATGTTATTGCAATTATTTATCTAACCTTTAATATGAAAAGAGAAGAACAAAATTGTGGAGAAACACAATACTTCAATTTGTAGTAAGGAGAAAAATACAGTCATGTGGATTATTATAATACAGCATTGAATTAAAACAAAGACACATAAAATGTAAGAAAGAAAGACAGGTTTAAAAAAAAAATTAAATTTATGAACTGAATGCAAAATAAATAAGTGAACTGTAATCAAAATGTTACAAAATATTATCAACGTAAATATAATGAGACAAAGTTAAAAATACTTCGGGTCAACAAAACAGAAACAAAAAAAAAACAAAAAAGAAAAGCAGACAGAAATTTTCAAGCACACAATATTATTATTATCAGTTGAATCTCTAATATCTATATCACAGTAATGTCCTCAGGACTGCAGGTGTTATGATGTATTTATTGTATGCTGGAGGGAAACAAAATTATGATTGGAAAAAAATTATCATGGTAAAAATTATGCCCGTCTAACTAAAAAAACAAAAAACCCAGACAGGTTTCTGCATTTGAATAAATTACCAATAACATGTCATCAATTTATTTTTAACATTAATTTTGACAATTAATAGGTCTACCAAAGAGGTGCCATTGAGAATTCTAGAGCACCAACATTGAAATCAATCATTAGTCTGCAAAGTTTACTATCTTAAAACCTGCTGATGAAGAGTAAGAACAAGGTCACTACATAGTCATCTTGATTCATGATTGGAGAGAGAGAGAGATATTTTCTGAACATTACATCTTGAAGTCAGCAGAACAACATGTTTTAAATATCTCTCTCTCTCTCTTTTTTTCTTCTTCAAGTTTTGAGATGATACAAAAACGACTTTTTCCATGTGTTACTAATGTAGCATAAACCTACTGCTGTTCTTTTAAATAAGTCTTGAGCATTTTATTTTTACTGAGTATTACCTTCACCATGAGATAGACACTTATCTACCACAAACACACTGATGTGCTAATTTAAAAATGGAATATGTCTGTGATATACCATCTTGCTGGCCCCTAAAATTAATGCTATCAGAAAATTACTCCAGAAAGATACTGTTTTGCTGCATCCCAGGTCATTATAGGGGAAAACTAAGATTAAGGGCATTATGATTATTCTATTTTTATAGCTTTAAAAATATATATATTTATATCTAAAATGTGTGTTTTAAAACATTAACATTCACCGGAAGGAAGTCTCTGGTTTAAAAATAAACAAGAAAGGAATGTATTGCATAAAATCTCTTCTTGGAAATGTAAATTTTGAAAGAGCAATGGTTATTCATCAAATAAAAAGAACATGTTATTTACTAAACTGAATGCGTAGAAACTCTGGAAACTGACTAGCTTGGCTTTTGTAAACAGTGATGCCAACTGGATCAATATTTTTTCACTGAATTTATACACTTAAATAAATATATCATATTCAATTACAAGACACAACCTTTTGACATACTTTTATTGAAATCTAACCGGCTGACTTTTGTATACGAAAAATTGGCATAAATTCTGTAATTATAAAGGCAATCAGATGCCATCGTCCTCAAAGATAGGAGTTGAGGTAACATTGGTTTACGAAGAAGCATATCCATGTTTGAGCCCTACTCTGGCGATCGCCCTTCCACTGGTTGGGTCGGTGTCAGTACAATGTGACCAATCAACTCATGAGTATATCATTTGGCTGACGAAAAAGAAAGAATGACAATTTTAACTCTTTCTCCTCTAATCTCTTTTATGAAATTTAATTGGACCTTAAGACACAGATGAATTTGAGAGTACTGAGCAGAATATTGAAACTAATTAATATTTAAATTAGATGAAATAGTACAATAAACTGGATCCCCATGCCATTTCAATAATACATGTACATATTTATTATGTGTATTAAAAATGCATAGTTTTACAAGCAACATTTGTAACAAACACATTTTGTAATGTGTAGACATCACTTTTCATATTTTATTACCCTGACTATACAACATGTTTTTACTCCTTTCTGTCTCTGCAAGGCCCCACTTTTTGAAGTCAAAATGGATATTTCAGAAATGCTTACAGTTTCAAAGGAGAAATGCATAACATTGAAAAGAAAAAAATCATCATTTTAAATATGTTTAATTAAAAATTTTAGAGCATTTGAGTTCGTCTTTTACAGCTTGTCAACATTGCAATAGCTATATAATTAAATAAAAATACACTTGTGTACTTTTTCCCTTTCAAAATTTTGTTAAAGGGGAAACAGGAGTGTCATTGCTTTAATAAATTTGAATATGGCGCATGTGTTTTGCTTTAGGTAGATTGAGTAAGAAAATTATGTGATTGAATTTGTTGTTGTTTTCTTTTTCTTAACCGAAGTGGACGATTATACGGTAGAATTGTTTTTCATTGAATTCCTCCCTCCTTTGGTTAAAGATCAATTTGTTTATACGACCACCTGTATTTTGTCCTACCTACTTGGTTTTGTGAACAAGTCAAGCTCTGAAAAAAAAGTATATTAGAAACACATGTTTAAATCAACCAGCAAATCCTAAATCAATAATTTACAAAACAACATTATGACAGTATTGTGAGAACACAGACATTCAAGCTTGAAAAAAGTCAACTTGTCTGTCAACTGGCGAAATGGATAGAATAATAAACTCAAAATCGAGAAATTATATGATGTCACATAGAAATAATGGAGCCCAAATTGTACTTACTCTTAGGACTGCATTATTCCCTTGCAAAAACAACACATTACATAAAACCGTTAGAAAAAAAATGATTTTGAACAATTAGAAGTAAGAAATATTAAAGAATGTACCCAACCAACACCAAGAAAATCTTTTATAGATCTGATAAGAGTGTGAAAAAAAGTATTTAAAAAATGTCATGGGACAATAAAATTCTGCAATAGAGCAATAATAAAGTGGAGAAATAAATTTCTTTTATCCATATTTACAGTGTAAGTAAAAGAAGTTATGATTATGGTCCGGTACTTATGAGGAATTTCCGGTTTTGATATTTTTTTTAAGCAGCTAGAGAGAGCCACACACAGGGTCATAACTCCAGGATCTTAATATTTTGGCAACATGTAAAAGCATCAATTTTAACCCTGTAAGAATATTCCAGTACTCAGTTACATGAGATGAGCAATAAGTTAAAGTTAAAGACTGAGTATTCAGGCATTTTCCCTCCGATTTTGTCTGGCACGCTTGGTCTTTATGCTGGAGAGTTTGCCACAGGCTTCCTGGATTTCGATGAATCGTTTCTGAGCTTCTTCTTTCTCCGCCTCCACTTTGTAAAGATCTGGATGGTTGTCCCTGGACAGCTGACGGCATCTCTTGGTGATTTCCTCTTGGGTTGCGGTCTTTTCTAACCCTACCACCTGCGAGGTGAAGGAATAAATATAGACTGTAATGAGTTGTAACAAATGCTTATGCTCAGTTTGTTTTCCAGTAGCTGCCCCATGCAGGAGATCACAGTTTAATCCTTTGTTAAAACTGTTCAAGCTGTTTTAGAATAAATGATGTCGAAAACGTTGCTGATGCTGTTGACACTAAATGGTAAAATGGTTGTGGTTCATAACATTTTTTGGCTCATGCTATTGTTAACGGCTTTATTGTCCATGCATTTTTGTAATAAGTTAATTAAAAGAATCTCAGAAAAAGGTTACTCCTTCTCAAACTATGACCTTATCTTACCATAGTGAAGCCCAGACAATTCAAATACAAAAAAATCCTTCACCGCCTTTTCTAAACCAGATTCCAACAAACAATAATATTTTCTGAGCGAGTTGAATAGTACTACGCTGTGGCTAAACAAAGTCATCTTTCTGTTTCCAGCTTACTGCTTTTAGTCGTTGGTATGACACACAAGAGATTATGAAGTTAATCATAATTCTACTACTGATTACAACAAAAAGGTATTATTGC
The DNA here is from genome assembly GCA_003991915.1 of Elysia chlorotica. Taxonomy (NCBI): domain Eukaryota; kingdom Metazoa; phylum Mollusca; class Gastropoda; family Plakobranchidae; genus Elysia; species Elysia chlorotica. The sequence goes on along the minus strand of RQTK01000691.1, from coordinate 199,362 downwards.
TACTAATACTTTTTAAATATATTTTCAGGGAGTTTCTATTTAAGTAACATAACACATTGTTCATGTCAAATAAAAGAGGGGAAAGATTTTAAAATTGATTCCAGGTTACACTAAGAAACATGTGCACAATAATGGTGAATACATATCTTTTTGTCTATCCAACATACACTTTCACATGTTTACAGGCAGAATGGAGTTTGTGAAATTAATATGTTACGATAAATGAATGGACCCGTCTAAACCTGAAGAAAATGATAAAATTAACTATCAGGGTAACCAAATTTTATTCAAATTATTTCTGTAGAGGTATATATAAGAAAAACAAAACTAGGTGATTGTTTTCTCAGCGTAGCTCAAACAAATACAAACACAGAGTGTCATATAGTGTACTTAAAACTTGCCTTTAGTGCCGCTCTTTCACCAAATAAATCTAATGACGCTGTAAGGTCCTCGTAAGCCTGCCAAAATCCTCTTTGTTTGTAGATCTCAAAAATCTGGTATAGAGAGTTCTTAGTTTTCTTCCAGGCCTCGGACTTAAAAAAATTACTGATTGCTTCTCGAACAGGGATTTTCTGGCCACCATGAACAGTGATCTCTCCATTGAAATACACCCCGTAGGCGATGAGACAGATCCAGGCCGTGGTAAAGAAGAAATACATGGAAAAATTGGCGCAATGGCCACGACGCCTTCTTTGGCTTGCAGGAGGCTTGAGCGGCTTTCCATCTTCGGAATAGAGCGGATCATTCATGGGCCGCCAGCGCAGGCCTTTGTAGTAGGTGAGTATGCAGGCTGCCGCGGCTGTGGTGGTACAGCTCGCTGGGTTATACATCAGGTAAGGTATGGTCAGACAAGCGCCACCCAGAGGGTACAAGATGGAACACTCAAGTTCTCCAATGTTTGCAACTAAGTACACACCTGTATTGAAAGAAAAAAGCAACAAGCAAACAAACATGGATTTATCAAAACAGGTTTCTCTCTACACAGGTACTCAGCAGCTAAAGAAAACATACACCTTTCACAGTATGGCATTGGACCAAAGGAGTATAGCCCATATACTGCTGGATCAATAGCAATAACAACATTAAATTTAAGACAAGCTATAAATTATTTATAGACTTCTAACACAGAATGAATCATAGAAAATGAAAAGTGAAGTGATAATTGAAATTCCTTGAGGAATTTTAATCATGTCACTCAATACTATATAGTGTGTTGGTTTCTAAACTTCCAATGTCAGTATCTAGGCTATATCATGGACAGGTCTCAAGCTTGGTCTGACAGAGACAGAAAAGGGACACCAGGATTTCTGTCTCATTCAGTTATATAATACTGACTCCGACCCAACCAGAAGGGGATAAGGCTACTTGATCAGGGATCTGACTGAGTACCGTACGGTTCAAACAAGATGTACTAGGATTTAAATTTTAACTAACAGGTAGGGGATGAAATCAAAACAAATGTTTTTGCACAATATTCTGAAGGTTGGAAATAATGTTAATAAATAGTTATAACCATTGAGCACTCCAAACTTTCTTTTGGAAATTTGTTTTTAGAATGCATATAATTTATCTTTGTTGCATTACTTGCAAATTTTAAATTTGTTCGACACAAAAAAATTGGATGCTTGGGGCACATTTTTATCCTTACTATAAATTGAACATAATGAAAAAAAAAATTGAATTCATTTGCAATTTAACTTACATTATTTTGTAATTTCACATGACTTCCCTGCATTATCTATATATATGTGTCTTCGTATCAAACTTAGACATGCAATCAAATCCAAACCGCTCCACCCTAAATTCCCAAAATGTACAGTAAAATTACAAATGAGCCAGAGAATTTTTAGAGTCATTACTAATAACATCAACGCTTCATCATTTTTTAATGAACAAATCAGTTGCATACATTCACAGAACTGTCATTCATTTACTGCAGGCCTACATGCACTGCTGTAGTCTACTGGCAATCAAAATGACGCGTTGTTTGAATCGCATTTGGATTACGTTTCGTTGGTGATGTGTAGAATCTAGATTTATAGTTTAATCATGCCCACTCCTGCTAAAAGCAACTTGGGTCGGAAAAAAAGGGGGGGGCGGGGGGAAGGGCTGTATAAAGATTTCCTATGAGTGTATTAAAGAGTTGGTGCATCATTGTCTTCGTGAAAACAATTTAAATTCTTAAAGTTATAGATATTTTTTAGTTTTAGCACAGTTCTAATTTATCTATAGTCCTTCAGCTTTGTCCATCCCACAATTCCCATGAATTGCGTGGGTTTTCCATTAATAATAAATATTTAATTGAAACAATCTGTAAAACCACTACATGCACAAATACAACACAAAACAAATTATGATACTCACCTAAAGATGACCCAACAATGATAATGATGGCAGTAGCACAAAGGTATGCATTTTTTATCCAGGGCGAAGATATAGCATACTCAGAGGACATTGTGGGCAGAATGCCACAGAGAACACTGGCCAACGCGACGCCGAGAGCAAACATCCCTGCTGATCTGAACATGCTGCAGCCTGGCTGAGGGTTGGCAGCCATTCTGCGGATGTTTAGATGATGAAGGCATACATAAGTTTGAAGCGATAACAAGTATTTAAGTATATATACAAAATACATTTATGAAAGGCTCCAAGAGGGAAAAAAGGCAATGTACTACCCACCAGAGATTTTAAAACTTAACCTATCTAGCTGCAATATAAATTTGGTGAGGCACAACATATAATACGCGAACGTTCACTATGTTTGTAATAATTATGTGAAACAACCAGGGTGAATCAGGCATAATTCAGAAATATGACTTTTGGCATGGCAGTACAAAACGTGTAATCCTGTGTATTTTAGTTGACATGCCGGCCGCCAGCTGCAGGGTCATAAATCGCCTCCCAAGTGAAAACTGTACGTTTCTGTGCCTATTTCATTGAGATTCTAGAATGGAATGTGTGTGTGCATATTTTTAAAAGCAACTAAACTTTATTACTTAAATACGCATCGTTATGTGTGTGTGGTAATTACATAACTATGCAGTTAAATATGTCTTTTGATATCTGGAAAAAAATTATGTTAATTATAATTTTTCTTCTCATTTCAAAGTTACTACAGGCGAAGAAATATTACTAAAATACAGACCAAATTATGTTCGATCCTCCTTTTGATTCAACTATTTCCTCTTTAAAATAATGCATTTTGGATAATGTAATCATACCTTATGCTTCCATGAAGGCCACCCACATATAAGAGATTTTTGGTACAGTTGAATGGCATGTAAAATAGAATGCCTTGTGAAACCTGAATGAGGATCAAAGTATTCCTGAATGGAGACTATGACTTTCTATGCAAACTGATAGGCTTGTCAGGCCCACAAGGGACACATCCTTGTATTTGGTGCTTGATGCCAAGGCGGCGATTGCATGCAGCTTTAACTGGTCCATTGGACCATAGAAGTCGAGTCAGAATGCCATTGATACATAACTATGACTTTCTAAAGCCGACATTTTCCGACAAAAATATTTATCCAAAACAGCACATTCTTGAACATCAGTGCATTCCATTCCTGAAACATTTAAGTCACTTTATGTCACCAAGCTATCCAAAAGCTACTGCCAAAAGACTGTGGTAATACAACATAAAATTGAAAGACTAAATTTTATTCGAATCTCATCCTCTTCAGATTGCCCTTCATCTCAATATTAATATACCCATTCAAAAAAGAAAAAAAAATAGCAAATAATGTCAGTTTAGATACACAGGTCTGACTCATGAACTTTGTAAAAAGTTATTTTTATACTTATTTTTTCTTCACAAAATACATAATTCATGGTATAACACGATTGTTTGAAAGTATTAAAAATGGTTGTGATAAAAAAGGTTTCTTTTCAAAATTTGGGTAATAGCCAAACAGTAAATTTATGTATACTTCAGTTGCGTTTACAAACTTATAGCTTCAATCTTTTTTCAATACGGGTGAAAGAGTAACCATGAAGTTAAGTGGCAGGTTTGATATATATAGAGCAATTTCATGAAGTTGTAACCCAGCTCGATTGGCGCCAACATTCATAATTAAAAGGTTAAGCATTATAATGTCATTTATTCTACTTTTTCTACCTAATCTAGACACACATAGATACATGTATATATCTATAAAACTATTTAAGTTAAACATACGTTGTTGTTTTTTAAACAGCACTTTTTTATATTGTTTTGTTTTTCCAATGACATTAAACTAATTTCAGTAATAGACCTCAGCGCCATAGAAAAAAGCATTAAATTCCTTTTAAGAGGTTGAAAAAATTATAACTCTATCATTTCTAAAACCAGAGATTTTCAACTTGATTTGAAAATGAAAAAAAAAGAAATATAATTTTTATTATAAATATTTTTAAATGTTAAGAGGATTTTAGCTTAAAACAATCAGCAGCTTGTGCCTGATTCCCCCTGGTTTCTTCACATTTTACAAACATCCATGCTGTCAGTTGTTTTGTCTTTAGTGATCCATTTCTACATAAAGGTTGGGCGTACGTCTCTTTTTAAAAGTTCCACATTTCTGTTTTCTTTTATTTCATTTCCCATCCTTTTCTCTGTACTAAAATCCTTGTCGAAGCCTGGGTATACATTTAATTTAGAAAGGTAAAAAAGTGAGAAAATGGATGGGGCTTTGGGTTGGGGTTGGGTTGGTTTAACGTCCAACAGCAGCACTATATGAGGCTATATTGTGGATGGGCCCCAAGACGGACGGCTGACAATTTTATGTGCTGCCACACACGAGACAGGGCGGGGATACCATGACTCCTGTCTCAGCCGGTCACATTATACTGACACCGACCCAACCAGTAGGAAATGCAACAGCCAGGATTCGAACTCGGGACCTTTGCGTCGGAAGCCGATGTTCTACCCCTGGACCACCGCGCCCCCCGAGCAAATGGATGGACATTCACGTAGAACCTGTTGAAAAGTTTTATTAAAGCATAAAATATCAAAGGTTTACTGTAAAAAAAAAAAATAAGTTAAATGATGTCACAATATAGTTACCTATGGAAGTGTCTCTTCTGAAACTCCTTGTCACCATTTTCCCATTTGACATAGTCAGGAATGCGGAACAGGTCTCTCATCCAACCTAATCCAAATCCTCCTCCGAATGTAACAAAATAGGCAAGAGCCTGATTGCAGCGACCCAGATAGACATGGTGAATACCTGTCCATCCTCCAAACAACCAGAGCAAATAAGTGAAAGCTTGGCTTGCCATTATAATGTAACAAAATTCGAGAAATCAATACTCAATCTAGATATATATAATGAAGTTTCTGGAAAAAAAAATTCAACACATTCTAGATCTATTTCTAAATTGAACCTTGATCTACGCCATTGTCTTAAAAATTCTACTTCCAGTTTCACAGTATTTGTCTCAATGATGAATGAATGGATGAAATAAACAACAAAAGGTAACTCTGTAGACCACTGACTAGAAATCTAGCCTACATCTAGAGATCTAGATCTAGATCTATATCTAATTTAATTCGGAGCCTTGAATAGCTTGATAGGAATTCGGCTTTTAAAAGTTGTAACCCACAAAAGAATTATCTTCACAGTAGCTTTTAGTCAAAAGCATCTAGCAATCAATATGTTTCTAACTCAAGAATCTAGACTCCAGATCATTAGATTACTTCTCAGATTTTAAAATGCTCTGTCGGTAATATTGTCACGGATCACAATGCTAACGTGTACTCGATTTATTTACATCATTTTTTTTGGCATAGATCTACCTACGTCTTTTCTTGATTATTGGTAGTACTGCAGTGACGTGCAGTCTACAACCTTTGGAGAAAATTACCTTCAAAATAAAAGAGCTAGTTTTTAATTTTTAGAACGTACTGTACATAACTGCTTACCAATATTTTTTCCAACCAATCTCTCTTGTACATACAGGATAAAAAACAAAACATAGTATAATTATGATCTTCCTTGAGAACCAAGGAGATTTTAAACTATAAAAAAACATCTCTTTGTCTTCTACAAAATTGTTTCTGTCACCTCCTGCTGCATTATTAGAACTATTATTGTTCTTGATTGTGTTGTTAGTGTCATTAATTTTTTTTGTCGTTATGTCGTGAAATGTTGTAGCTTTTTTTTAATTGATTTTCCTAACCACACATCCAAAATATTTTGTTTCTAATTTAATTTACCATGATGATAGTCGTTTCTCTTTATGCCTAGATCTAATTGTTTTATCAGTTCTCTGGTAAGACTCTGGTAGGCCCCTATTTTTTATATTTTTTTTTTACTTGTTCTCACGTTTTGTTTTTCTTTTTTTTTTCTTTTCTTGTCTACAATTAAATCTAAGAGTTATGAATAAAAGTTTCTGGATTTTAATGCATTTGGAATTGCCAATATATATAATTAATTTACCCAGGTGTGTTGAAAAAAATACACATTATACCTTACACCGCGACTTGGATTGAGTAGGCCAGTGTATTTTCATAGAAAAGGAGCTATAAATGGTTTATTACTCACTAAAATACTTGCAACGTGTGGGTTTGTAGCCTCGAATCCAGTTTTTTTTTTTCATTGGCTCGCTTGTATAATAAATCTGCAGGACTGGTCACCCAGCTGCGGCTTACCATTATTTTGTCAGATCGTCGGCCTTAACACATACAGGTTTCAAAGAACGTCGACCAATTTTGGCTAAAACCCCTGCTGGTACACGGTGTGTAAGCGCTCTGAGCCTTAAGACTGTTTAGGGTAGCCCTATAGATTATTATTATCATTATGCTGTAATTATTATTATTATTATTATTATTATTATTATTATTATTATTATTATTATTATTATTATTATTATTATTATTATTATTATTATTA
>RQTK01000691.1:180891-192236 GCA_003991915.1 Elysia chlorotica | reverse complement strand
TAGTAGGAGTAGTAGTAGTAGTAGTAGTAGTAGTAGTAGTAGTAGTAGTAGTAGTAGTAGTAGTGGTAGTAGTATCATCATCATCATCCTTACTATTAGAAGCCCATGGTTCAAATTAACTCATGTGCGCCATTCAATGACCACTGATTTCCTGTTTATCGAGAGATCTTTTAATTTCAGATCGTTTTATGAAACAACTGATACATATTGCAGCTCTATCAATTCAAGAAAAGATGCGAAATCTGAAAAAATAATGCTGAAAACGTAAACACCTAAGAGCCAGTCAGCGAAAGCCGTGAACTGACGACTAAGAGGTTCGGGGTTTAAATCTTTGTTTGTGATCCGTCTCCGTGTGGATTATTATTATTATTATTATTATTATTATTATTATTATTATCATCATCATCATCATCATCATCATATGTAATAATAATTTCCTCATTCAAGTATTTTCCTTTAGGTTGACTCTCTGTAGTATTTTATCAATAATTATTCTGCATGGATGCTTGGTTGTTGCTAAACGTGTTTTTCTGTATCAAATAATTTGCTGTTATGAATTATACTTGATTTTGAACTCGTATTTAAAGGTAGCGCTCATCAGCAGTTAAACAATTTTTGAATGGAAATAATCGAATTATTTTTTTTGTCTTTTGTGTGTATAGAATAGCCGACTTAATACTTCTATATCGCGGACCGATATGTCTAAAGGGTAGACTGCGCAACTTCTAATCGGAAGGTCTGGCGTTCGATCCCTCTCAAGCCACTTTGTTCATTGCTGGTCGGGTCAGTGTCTGTATAAAGTTACTTGTTTAGTCCAGGATATCCCACTCTGCGGGCCATCGCCGTATGGGATTTTAAAATTGGAATATGGATTACTTACCCCCCCCCCCCCCCAAACCGTCGCATAAATTAGTGTTGATTAAGGTTTGTAGTAGAATTTCGTCAGACTATAGCCTTTGCTATAAACACTGTTGCAGTTTTAATTGTCAGAAATTATATATTACGTTATTATTCTTTCTTTTTTTTCAGACGAAAAACATACATTAATTCAAAATTTAATAAACTCGTAAACATTAATTCTTTATCCTGTTTATTGATATTATCTCATAACAAGCATGCAGCCTTTCGTAACAGGAAAAAAAAGTGAAGGGTAATTAATATTCAATTTTATTGCATGGTTGGAACATTTAATTTTTTGTTTGTTTATCAAAGAACTAGTATTTAAATTGTATCTTGACATGTTTATATTTTATTCGATTTTAGCATATTTATGTATGTATGTATAATATATACATGTTATTATTTATCTAAACGTTTTTACTTGTATCCACATATAGGTACATGTATATACACCCAGGGGAGACAAAGTACAACGTCTAAATTAATCCAACAATACGTAGATGGCCTGTGAAATATTTTTATCACCACCAATCAATCAAATAAAGGCATTTAATCTATCCGTATTGTTACATTGTGTAATTGATTTTATACTCAGAGCAGATCAATTATGAGAAGGAGTGGCTTTGAAAAGGCCGTGACAGCGGGTATGGTTAATAGATGGGGAGCACATGGAATTAAATTAAAGAAAACGTTGAACAGTAGTGCATACAGAGAATAGATCGTAGGACAGTTTTGTTTGTTTGTCCGTTTATTTTTTTGTTTGGCTTCCGAAGCTTGAACTCTATACGCTATATTGTGGACGGGCCACAAGAGCAAAGTTTGACATTTTTACGTGCTGTCACACATAGACTCTTGCGAGGAGTCCGGACTCCTGTCTTACCCGATCACACTATATTGACACCGTCCTAATAGGTGTGGGGGCGAAATTAGACAAGATGTTTTAAATATTAGTGGGTTTTGAACCAATAACCTTTCGATTTGGAGACGAACGCACTATGTACTACTGCTTGAGCCAGTTCACCACCTCCCTGCCCCATTTCTGGGTCTCAGGACAGGGCGATAATGTTACAATCAGAAATATAAGTGATTTAGAGAAATATAGTGCCATGATAAGTAACGCGAGCACGCAAAGTACCTCATGATGACGAATATAATAGTAAAGGGTTATTTGTATTTTTGGGACAACAGACGCTAATAAATTATAAGTTTTGAACAAAAACTCTCTAAGCCTAGAAACATAAATCTATTGTAACCATTTTTATTTTCAAAAGAAAATGATTACCTCTGGTTTTGCAAACGGCATAGTTCTTAACCTCACATAATGGAGGAATGATGTATCTCAAAATCAGTAAGTAAAAAAACACACGAAAGTAACTGTTAAAATTTGGCCAAGCCGTTTTTCTCGTTACAGAAAAGATACCAATTTTTAGGGTGAGTCAGTGTCATTTTGGTCTATTTGTAAGATACACCATTATATTAGCTACGTGACGTATAATTTGTCCGTAACTAACGGGATTTGATATTTTTTCAACAAACTTTGACATACATAAAATGTCAAAATTCCGACATATACCTATTTTATGATAAAGGGGTGTGATTCTTTCAAAACCTGTCTTACAATTTAGGCAGACATGAATCATATTCAACAAGCAGTAGTTTCATAATATCGTTTTGCAGAAAATATTACGTTTTGACACTTTTATACCTCTTCAAAAGACTAGATTAGAGCAAGTCCCACCGTTTAACGTTATTCACTTGTCTGTGGGCGCTATTGTTTGGCGAGCATGGGGGCGCGGTGGCCCTAGGGTAGAACATGGGCTTCCTACGCAAAAGGTCCGTGGTTCGAGCCCTGGCGATTTTGCTCCCTACTGGTTGGGTCGGTGTCAGTTTAATGTGAGCGACTGAGGCAGGAGTCATGGTATCCCCGCCCTGTCTCATGTGTGGCAGCACATAAAATTGTCAGACGTTCATAATTTAGCCTATACCATACGAAACAAAAGTTTATTTTTGTCACCCAGTGTATCCGAACAATTTCCTATAGCTTGCTAATGCGGCCCCACGTTCCACAGGGAATAAAGACGATTAGACCAAAAGCTTACTAAACATGTTTAGTAGTCGTCGCTCAAATATCGCTCAACTGCACGTCCAAGTAACTAAAACCATGAGCAAAGTGCATGTATTCCACCTAAGTTACATAAGTCTTATAAAACCACACTCCCTATTATATAAGAGATTGCTAAACAATATTAGTTTAGTAATCGTTGCTTAAATATCGCTGGAGATACATGTCCAACTAACTTAAACAAAAATCAAAGCGTATGTGTTCCAGCTAAGTTTCAAAAGTCTTGATTGAACCACACGCCTTATTATATAAGCTTGCTAAACAAGTTCAGTAGTCGTCGCTAAAGTATCGCTAAAAGTACAGTGTCTAGCGGAGGAGGCTTCCAAAAGTCACATTCTTCTTTGTGAAATTACATTTCCTACATCATGCCAGCAGAATCAAACGACCGTTTTGTCTTGCATGCCGGAAGCAGACGACCTGACACGAATGCCACATGTCAAACCGGCATGTCCAAATTTTGGCCTTGTATCCGTCGACACGATATTTTCTCTGTCTCTCTCTCCCTCTCTCTCTCTCTCTCTCTCTCTCTCTCTCTCTCTCTCTCTCTCTCTCTCTCTCTCTCTCTCTCTCTCTCTCTCTGTCTCTCTCTCTCTATTTCTCTCCCTCGCTCTTTCTCTTAATCTCCCTCTTCTATCTCCCTCCAAGTTCAGGAGTCGTCGCTCAAATATCGTTCGAAGTACATGTCCAGCGGCTGGGGCTTGTAGTCCAGCGTCTGAAAGTCCTCACTGTAGAGCGCCTGCAGCTTGGCCAAGAGCTCGGTGCCCACGTTGGTGTAGGCCTTGGCGACCGTGTTGCGGAACTCGTTCTCGCGCAGGTACTGCTTCGCTCGGGCGGTGCTGCCCGGCCAGTGTCGCATGGCTAACACACACTCGACCAGGATCATCTGGCCAGATAGATGGGACAAAATAAGGGGAGATGAGATAGGAGTTGTTGTTGATGCTGTTGAGTTGGTTTCACGTCCAACATCAGCACTATATAGGCTATATTGTGGATAAGACGGGACAAAGCTATATAAGATAAGATAAGATAAGATAGAATAGTAAAGTATAGGATAAGTTAAGACAAGATAGGAGGAGATAAGATAAAACTCGTTCTCGCGCAGGTACTGCTTGGCCCGAGCGGTGCTGCCCGGCCAGTGGCGCATGGCTAACACACACTCGACCAGGATCATCTGGCCAGATAGATGGGACAAAATAAGGGGAGGTGAGATAGGAGTTGTTGTTGATGCTGTTGAGTTGGTTTCACGTCCAACATCAGCACTATATAGGCTATATTGTGGACGGGCTCCAAGACGGGCGTCTGACAATTGTATGTGCTGCCACACACAAGACAGAGCAGGGATACCATGACTCCTGTCTCAGCCGGTTAGATGAGATAGGAGAAGGTGAGATAAGATAAGATGAGATGAGACAAGATAGGATAAGATAAGTCAAACAATTTTTTAAAAATATGTTCGGCTTCTCAGGAAGAAACGATGTATGTAGAGAGGTAAAATTTTTGTCTTGAAAAGTAGACGATCACGAAAAAAAAAGATATGCATAGAAAAGGGACGCACACACACACACACACACACATACACACTAATTTAAGGAAAAAAAAAACAAGGCAAAGATCAAAAGGAAAATGTGTCGGGTAGAGAGAAAAATAATTATTAAGAATAAAACTAAATAGCGATACAAGAAAGTCTTGCTTAAATAGAGGGAAGGAACAACAAGTCTCTGACGATCACTCCATCCTCGCTATGCCAATAAGTATTTGATTATCTATTTACAAGTCACATACTGCCTTCAACACTTCTTACCTTACAATAAGGAAATACAGAATATGTTTTTATATCCAATGAGTGACTACCAAAACTCAAAGAAAAGTCCATAGTTAATCAATTTTTTGTATTAAATGAAAGATACCGTGATGTATTTACATTTTAAAAAATCAATTTCACTATTAGTTTCATAATTTCTAGAGGGGGGATCAAGACTCATGACTCGCTGGTCACTGGCATGGACTCAAGCAGTAGCGCGGACGAAATTGGACAAATAAATTTATGACCAATTGTGGGTTTCGAACGCACGACCTCCTGATTGAGGGCCCAACGTTTTACTAGTAGCGCCAGAACGCTCCTACCCCCCCCCCCCCCCCCCCCCCTTTCTCCCAAAGTCGAGGCACACACCTCAACGTTTATTTCCTCTATGGTCTTGCCGAGAAGATAGGGAGGGACGGCTGTCCTTGTAGGCAAATACCCTAGGGACTGGAAGGCAGACCACAGTCTCTTGACCAAATCTGTAAGGGTAATGCAGTCCTGAGAAAAACAGAAACCGCGTTAGGCGTTAGTACCATGCACGCAGACTCACAGATTGGTAGTAAGGACGGCGTCGTATACATGTGGTGAGAGAGAAAGAAAGAGAGAGAGAGAGAGAGAGAGAGAGAGAGAGAGAGAGAGAGAGAGACAGAAAGAAAGGGATGGCGATTGATATTCATATGAATACAATTTATTTGAAAAAGAGACTTTTTGGCAATTCGAATGATGGAAAGACAAATAGACGGAAAAAAGAAGAAATGACAAACACATAGGTATACGCAATCGGAGATAGAGTTATCTATGTGAGAGGGACAGAAAGATAGAGACCGTTTTGGGATGAAATAGAGAGAGCGAGAGAGAGAGAGAGAGAGAGAGAGAGAGAGAGAGAGAGTTGTAGACAGAGCCATGATGCGTGATTAGAAGAGAGATAGATATAGAGTGAGTTAGAAGAGAGATAGATATAGAGTGAGTTAGAAGAGAGAAAGACAGAAGAGAGAGAGAGAGAGAGAGAGAGAGAGAGAGAGAGAGAGAGAGAGAGACAGACAGGGAGACCAAAAGAGACAGAGAAAGAGAGAGACAGACAGAGAAAGAGAGAGAATGACAGGGAGACCGAGAGACCAAGAGAGAGAGAGAGAGAGAGAGAGAGAGAGAGAGAGAGAGAGAGAGAGAGAGAACTATATAGAATTAGAAGAACAAAGAGCAAGAGAAAGACACACACACACAGACACACACACACACATTTGGAGATACAAAGACAGCAAACAAACTCGATCCTTGCCCAGACAGACATACAGCCGCAATACAAAAATGGCCGCCACCCTCTCACCCTGACTAACGGATCTGACGTCCAGCGGGCAAAGTTTTCCTGGGCGAGAGTGCGCATGCCCCGTAGCGCCGAGGGGCGGTGCTTGAAGGGCGCCATGCTGAGGGCCAGGGTGGACAGATGGTTCAGGCCCCGCTTGTCTTCTGGGATGACGGCCCAGGTGTAGTTGGTCATCTTCAAGATGCACCTTGGTGGGAGAAGTACGACACAGGACGTAGATAATAATAATAATAATAATAATAATAATAATAATAGATTAATGGGATAATAATAATAATAATAATAATAATATACTTCTTCACCTCGCTTGACTTTAGCCCAGTCTAGATGTTGAGGGAAACAACTGTACTTCTATTTATTAGTATATATAGGTTGGTTGGTTGGTTAGTTTTCGAATGTTAAACATCAGCAACCCCGTCTTCGCTTCTAGTCAGGTATGAGGGCCCATGTGTAGTAGGTCATCTTTTAGGAGGACCCTCTCTCTCTCTCTCTCTCTCTCTCTCTCTCTCTCTCTCCCTCTCTTTTCGCTGCGCAGAACCCTCATTAGCAAATCTGGAAGAGCTTAAAACCAGGGGATCATTGATGACTGCTGCTAAGAATCTTTCCCGAACCTGCCATGAATGAAAAAACTTGACAAGCTCGATTTAAATTATGGGTTCTTTTACTTTAGGCGGTGGCTAGCAACACTTATGGTCTTTGAGCTATTCTGGTTGGTTGAAAAGGGAAATGTTTACATTGTGCACATGAATCTTGAAAATGGAAAACATTTTTTTACTGAAAACGCATTTGTAGACGCATTCTAAATGTGATCAGTTGAATTTTGTTGCATTGAAATGTATCGTACCTTTCAAAAAAAATCGAAGATATCATTGAGTAGTGGTCAAAAATGCTGTTGGACTTCCAGGCTAAACACGCTTAAATGTTGCTAGCCACTCAGAACATGGATTATAATTTACATAGACCTCAAAGCTTAGAACATTGATAATAAATTATATCCCAGAAAACTTTGAAGTACATGCACTTAGCGCTGTTAGCCACTCCAGTTACTAGCCACTGCAGCACAGGTTGTTCTCGGTTATATTAAAAAAAAACACACAACACTCACACGGTTTGTTGGTTGGTTGGGTTGGTTTTACGTCCAACATCAGCACTATATAGGCTATATTGTGGACGGGCCCCAAGACAGACGTCTGACAATTTTATGTTCTGCCACATATGAGACAGGGCGGGGATACCATGACTCCTGTCTCAGCCGGTCCCATTATACTGACACCAACTCAACCCTTAGGAAAAATGCAACAGCCAGGATTCGAACTCGGGACCTTTTGCGTCGGAAGCCGATGTTCTACCCCTGGACCACAGCGCCCCCACAACACTAACACAACAAACAAAACAAAAACAAACACCCAAAAAACAATCGGGTCTCCCCGTACCGTGTGTCTTCCTCGAACGTCTCCATCTTGCCCACAAAGGTCGGGCTGAGAGAGCAGATGTCGCAGAGTTTGCTCTGGGGTCGCCAGTAGGTGTTCAGAGACGCAGGGTTGTCCAGGTACTTCTTGCTGGCGATGGTGCTGGGGAGCAAGGTCAAGGTCAAAGCAAGTACAAAGTTGTCCTCTTTGGGTAGCGCGACCCTTGATGAGGTTGAAGGTCAAGGTGAAAGATAATGTTGGATCAAGACAATTGTTTGTATTATTTAGAGCAAGAGAGAAGGAGAGACACAGACAAACAAAGGCAGATGGAAAGATAGAGAGAGACATAAAGAGAGATTGTTTGTTTGTTGCATAGCGTCAAACTCCACTATTTTACAGATAGGCTCCATTGTGGACGGATCCCAAGATGGAGGTCTCACAATTTTATGTGCTGCATCTCAGAGACACTACGGGGATACAGTGATCCCTGCCTTAGTTGGTCACATTATACCGACACCGCCCCAACTACGTGTAATAGGTGACGAAATCGGATAAATACATTTTATTAACCGATCGTAGATTTCGAAAGGAAGAATTTTTTTCCAACACTTACACCAGGTCAACACAAAAGAGAATGCATGAAACAATAGCACAAATAACAGCAGCAAAGAACTACATGGCTTTGTGGATTAAAAAAAAATTAATGGCAGAAAGCGAAACTCTGTCCAAGTTAAACGTTTCCTTACGATGATTTTAAAAAAAGTTTGTATACTGCAACGGGACCCCAAAAACTCAGACCTACACCACATGCGTGCATAGGTCGCTCAAATTATAGTAACACCAACCCAAATAGTAGGGAAAATCTAAGGCACGGAAGCGGGATTTGAACACGGACCTCCGGTGTCCTATACCAATGTATTTACCCCGTCGATATCGCGTCCCCATAGTATCCCCGCCCAGTCTCGTGTGTGGCAGTACGTAAAATTGTCAGACGCCAGTCTAGGGGTCCGTCCACAATAAAGCCTATATAGTGCTGATGTTGGACGTTAAACCAACTCAACTACAACTACATTGCCCCCAGAATTTTTGGATGAATATGAAAGATGATGTAGATATAAGTACGATTAAAGTTAAGATATTCTAGTAATCCTGGTACTTCTTCTGTGTGACTTTGTTGATAATGAAGTGCAAGTTGGAAGAAAAGCAAAGTTCATAATTATTGCGTATTCTAGCAAATCATAGTTGGCCTCTTAGAAGAAGATAATTTTTGTCGATGGTGAAGGTGAAAGCAATGGCAAGCTCAAGGTTTCTTTTTTGCATTTTCCTACAAAACGTATTTGATGTATCATGAAAATGTGACCCTTTTAATAACATTGCTGCGAGTGAAGGGCATGGTAAAAGGGAAAGTTAAGCACACGAGCTATAAATCAATCTCATTATGTTTGCATATACTAATAATCAAACATATCTTTTGCACATATAATATTATGAATATAGTACAAATATACTTATGCTTAAGTAAACCTAAGTGAAAACATTATTTAACCACATCGTACTTTATTTTCCTACTACAAGTGTTTGCGGAAAGTCTACGGTTATAAAGCCCGTTTTTTATCTTTTCAAATTTGTTGTGGATCTTCGATGGTAATGTTTTCCCATATTGTGCAATATTTAAAACAAAACAAAAAAAGATTTTACCTCAAAAATTCTGGAAACGTGACGTGTGGTTTACAGATCGCTGTCAAAACTGAAAAAAAACATAGAGAAGAATAACGATTCACATTGAGTTGAGAGAGAAAGAGAGAGAGAGAGAGAGAGAGAGAGAGAGAGAGAGAGAAGGTGAGTGAGATAGAGAGAAGGAAAGGGAGAGAGATTTAGATAACTAGAACCATGCAGCTACAGTTGATTTTATACTTATATGAGTCTCTTGCAGTCTTAAAGAGACAGAGAGGGCAAGACTTCAATCTAATCGCCAGAGCTGTATGTATTTCAAAATAAAATTGTTAACAAAAATGATAAACTACATTAAGACTAGACTATCTGTTTGTTTTCCTGCTTAGCGTCCATCATCAGCCACGTATAAGCCATGGGCCAACAACGAGATCACGTGACGCGACCCACGAAGAACAAACATCCGACTAGTGGACGCCATTATCAGTTACTCAGTGATGACTACTAGGCCATTGTTTTTAAACATACCATTTTAAAGAAACCAGCTGCTAAGCTTTGTTAGCATTGATCGCTTTGCAAAACATAAATATTAACTTAATACCTAGATTTAGATCCAGTTCTCGACTAAACTTTTCAGTCCCGTTTCAATTTTGTTCCGTGTTTGTTTTTTTCCCTTGTTTTTGTTTTGTTTTATATAGATCCATATAAAAACCATTATTAAAAATAACAGAAACAATTAAATATTATCAATATGGGTATATCTATGGTATGCGCTATAATGCGGACATGCCATTAGATTGACGTCTGCCAATTGTATGTGCTGCCGGCCAGACATCAGACAGTTCAGCGAGACCTGGATACATGCATTGTCTACGTGGTTCTCAATCATGGACCTTTTATCATCATTACAATTATTATTATTATTATTATTATTATTATTATTATTATTATTATTATTATTATTATTATTATTATAAAATGACCTTTTGGATCGTCAAACGATTTGAACCAGAAGTCTGTCAGGTAAAACTTTTCCACCCAAACCTTCCAAAGGCGAACATATGGATCTTCCGAAAAAAGGAAACTGAAAGATAAATAGATTGCTTGTTATGATGCCATATATTAATTTTGTGGTCCTTGTTACCATGTCATAGATTACTTTTAAAATCATTGATATCGTCATGTTCGTGACAATCAAACATTGCTTTTTAACATATTTGAAATGAAGACCTTGAACTGACAGACCGGTTGGTATAAGACGTCCATACTTGAACCCTATCCTTCTGCTTTAGTCGGAGTCAAAATGGTACTTTGAAGATAGAGTATTCGCGAAGTCACCTTAAATAAAGCTCACATATATATATATATGTGTGTGTATGGTTGGTATAATTTTCACACTCTTCGCTCCCCAACATTTTTTTGTAATTTCGCCACAGTAATAGTTACTTTCGATTCTAGGCCATTCTCCTAAATTCTACTATTAAAACCAATCTTACCCCAGGGTAAAAAAAAATCATAGCATCGCTTTACGTACTAGTACTACTACTCGTCCGTGATAAAGCCTAGACGCTGATCTCAGACTACGAGCCAGAGAAACCCAAGCTTTGCCCTTTATTCTTCTTATTTTGATATCCCTGAAAATTATTTGTCAGTTTTGAATCTCCAAACAGAAAAAACACACAAAATTAGGACTCTTCGACAAGGACAGATTCCATAGCCCTGCAGTGGATGCCAACTCACTGTGGTCTATGGGGAAGAGAGACAGCTGATGGACCTTCATTAGTCAAACCATCGACAAAAATACCGTTCCAATAAACTAAAACACTTATCGAGAACAACATGAACAATTCTTTTGATAAACAGAAGAACCCAAAGTATTGTTAAGACAACATACACAATCTACCACGATATCGGCAAACCACAATTGTTCTACTTAGAAGAGGACACTGCAAACTAAATGCTCAATACTGTTTAAAAAAACGAACTTAAAAGCAATCCTTTTTGTGAATAATAAGACTCAGGCAAACTTTTTTATATAAAAAGAAGAAGAAGAAAAAGAAGAAGAAGAAGAAGAAGAAGAAGAAGAAGAAGAAGAAGAAGAAGAAGAAGAAGAAGAAGAAG
>RQTK01000691.1:166347-176823 GCA_003991915.1 Elysia chlorotica | reverse complement strand
ATATATATAACGAGATAGAGAGAGAGAGAGAGAGAGAGAGAGAGAGAGAGAGAGAGAGTAACAGAGCTATAATCATAAAATATAATGTCGTACTGTTTGCTCAATGTACTGTTAACAAATTTCACTTGAGGATCAATACAGTTTATCTTGTTATGTTTAAAAAGAACAAAAACAAGTACAGATTGTTTTCATGTTGGCTACCTTACACTCTTTAACTCATACACGTGAATGATAAATATATGTATAAGTTGATAATAATTTTAAAAAATCCTTCCCATCATAATAAAAGTGACTTGAACGTATCTGGATATAAAAGCACTTATCACTCGCTTTTTGGGCAAAAGCTACACAATCGTAACGTAAACTTTGGGTAGGGAAGGCTGAGCAAAGTTATTGTGCAAAATCTATATGATTTGAAAACAATTTTTTGTATTTATTAAGTTGCCCTTTAGATCAAAATACATTACTAAAATGGACAAAGTAATTACTACACAAGAAACACCCGGAGATAGCAATAAACGTCATATCATGAATAAATTACGGATTAGGTGTTTAGCATAGTATAGTTCTGAAGTTAATTGATTCTTATAACTAATTTTTAAAAAGATGCTAGATTCAATATATTCACGCCAATCAGACCTATAAATAATACCGGTATTCAATAAGATGAATTATTTGAGCAGAAACATCTAGGAAGAAGATTGTAAAGAAAACAAAATGAACCACTCACCGAGGCATTTCTGCGAAATATAGATCTATACTTTTTGCTTAAAATGTTTACATTTAAAAATTTCTAACGAAAATGGTTTTAGAATAAACATTTATATACTCTTATTCTTTTAGGTTTCCTTAATAATAATTATAATTATTTTGGAATTTCATCCGGAATAAAGAGGTAGATATTAGAGAATTGTGATTTTACAATACAGAAGAGGTGTAGGGTAATGAACGCACCATTGAACGTGCAAATAAAGTAAGATTTCCCAAAACTGCAATAAACGAGATAAATATTTTGTTATTAATTTTAATCAAAGACGAATAATAGGCCTACATGAAGAGAGGTTTTTCAAAACTTGGTAGATCTAACTTACTTTTCCCATTTTCCGAAAATTGACAACAGCAAAAATTAGTGATGCTCATTTTTTTCGGATGCAAATGTCTCCTAAAGCTGATTTTTACACATAAGTTATGCCTTCATGGAGCCCATATCTATTGAAATAGACAAATAAAAAAATAACAAAATTGAAATTTATTTCCGAGAGCACAATAATATTTGGGTGAAAATCCAACATGAGGTAATTCGCTCAATTTACCTAGTTTTGGTGTACCAAGTAGAAAAGATAAAGTTAATTCGTGGGTAAAAATTGCGTTTTTTGTTTTGGCCTTATCCATAAAGGGGTGTTAACATACACTTACAGTAAACTGTTGCGGCATAAATGAGATATGCCTTCTAGAGTACCGAATTTAGGGAAACCACTAGATTTTTAGTCTATGCCTAAAAAACTACTTGGTTTAGACGAGCCACAATTGTAAGGGTCGATACTTGACGATTCATAGTTTTCATTTACCTTCAATAAAAATCGAGTTACCAAGTTTTGGAACACCACTCTTCAATTTGTGCTAGATCCAGCCACAATTATTATTGTATTGAAAGATTCAGCTTCAAATTTGAATTAATTCTAGCGCCTTTATTTTGCTGCTTCGATAGATTTGAACATTCCTGCGTGTCTATTTTTTATCTCAAGGCGTAAAAAGGTGTAAATATCGACTAAAAAAAAAAACACGATGATAACTTTGTGTTTCCATCTCCCAAAAAGTCCTTTGTTTTTCCAACATAGACAGCTAAAACTCACCATTTTACGATTTGACTAAAAAACCGAAATAGGTCTTGATCGAATTTTTTTTTCTACTCAATAAAATCAACTGAAAAATATTCAAATTTTCAAAAACGAACAGTTTTGCACAGTGTCAATAGATCGCTTGGCCTTTTTTCGAAGCCGTAATGTTTGGTCCATGGTCATTGTTGTTGAAATAAAAAAAACATAACGTACCTAATTTGAAGAAAAAGTACAGCACCAAAAAAGCACACAAAGCAAAACAAAACTCAGTAGCTTGTATATACAATTAACAGCTTAATGTTTACCTCTTTTGATATTCAGTGACACTGGACCTATAATTATAACTTTTCAAACAGCAGATTGCCAACAGAAAGCAATACAAGTAGACACAAAAACGCATCAAAAAGAATGCAAAACATAAACTTTTCAACCTCCATAATATAGCCTATATAGTGATGACGTTTTACGTAAAACCAACTCAACAACTTCTCATAGACTTAGAACAGCTTGTCATGAACTAGCGTAAAATTATGGTTTACAGAACGCAATTTTGCTGGCGGATGCTTTAAAAGAAAACAGTAGGCATTGATATTCGCTGCATTCCGATCTAAGCAAACAGAAGCCAATGCGTTTTTGATGCTGGTTATATCGCTATTAAATCATATAACGATAATGGTAGCTTTCTTTTGCTTTCTTGAAATAATTTTGTCTTTTATAACTCTAACATTACCAGCTATCTCAATACCATCATGTCCTTATGATATGAAGACTTTGAAGTACGAGTTGTAAGCTATTTCAAATTGTACCTACGAGCCAACATTTAGATTGATATTGTTATGCCTTTGCAATTTGTTCATAGTGTGTAGAGCTGTACTGCGTTATTAAAAATTCCCTATACTCAACGAGCCCAATAATAACATTTTTATTGTACTAAAAATGAATAGTTAGGTTAATGACATAAATATTAAGATTTATCAACAACCGCACTCTATACAAGCTGTTACCAAAATATTCCAATGCATATTATTATTCTTTGTAGTTTGTTTTGTCTGCGTACATTGAAGAAATACCTCGCCAAATGTATTGAGTGCTCCATAATAGAGGTAAATGACTTTCATTTGCATTTTAAATTTTATGTGTCTGTTAAAAATGCACTGAGTGACATTGTCATTAATACAATATTGTTATGTTTTTTTTTAAATATTATATATCACTAAAAAGGTTTATTCCCTATGTATATGAACAGAGATTTAATTTTTGAATGTTTCCTATAATACTCCACGTGTATATGAACAGAGATTTTAATTTTATTTTTGTGTTTCCCTTATGCAATTTCTCTTATCCAATTCCTCCCACCGCCTCTCTCTCTCTCTCTCTCTCTCTCTCTCTCTCTTTCTCTCTCTCTCAATCTCTCCCAATCTCTCGTTTACCTATATCTATTTACGTTTAAATTTTCTCATATTTTGCTTGAGTTGTTTTCAATAGCATTGTTCATTTGAATTTAGTAGTAATAGAAGTAATTTAGATTAAAGAGAGGCATACATTTATATAAAATAAAATTTCTACCGCTGTGGAAAAATACCGAACAATTCCAGGGGCTTTACGTCATGTTTGTGCTTACTAACCCAGATCTAATAGTAATAGAAGTCCATTAATATATTATGATAAACCAGTTGTCATAATATAATAATTGATACTTTTTGTGCTATACTGGCTAGTAAAATAAAAGTGACGACAGCGGTGTTTTTTCTGAAGCATTGGTTCGTGTGTGTGTGTGTGTGTTTGTTTGTATGTGAGAAAGAGAAAGGTATGGGGACATATAGAGCGAGAGAGATACAGAGAGGCAGGAATACAACAGACAAAAGAACAGACAGACATAAAAGAGAGACAGGCAGAAGGAGATAAAGAGAGAGAGAGAGAGAGAGAGAGAGAGAGAGAGGGAGAGAGAGAGTGCGTTAGACACAGAGAAAGATATAGACGAAAATAAGTGATTGGGTAGTGAAAGAAAGGTGGATAGTTAGATAGAGAGATAGAGGGAGAGAATAGAGCTATAGAAAAAAATCAAGTAAAGATAAATTCTCAAAAGTGTAAAAGCATCATCCTTCCTAAAATAACGAAGAAATCATTTGTGAGATGTTTTTTTTTTCTATTATGCTCAAATCTCGCACTTTTCTTTTTAATAAAAAGATTGCTATTTTTGTCTCAAACGTTACTCCAACAGAGTCCACAACTACACTTTATGGCACATTAGTCCTATTCTTTAGATTTATTATAGCAATGTGATTACGTCAAAAATTACGATAACGTTGTTGTAAGCTACAACTCTTCTTTAAAGATAATTATATGAAAAAAGAAGGCGTACGTGTTCTAAGCTATAAGCTATTAGCTACCAAGACGTTGACTCAGGTAATGCGACTAGCTACGTTCAAGTTAACTCACAAAGTAATGCTAAACGGTATGGTTTTTTTCTAGTCTTTAAAAGAAAACATAAATACACAGATGTCTAAATGCTATATATATATTATATACATCTATGCATAAAAAGATAAATACAAAATACAGAATACAGAATACAGAAATCTTTATTCATCCGTTGAGGGGAAATCAAAGTACACTCTCTTCATACAACACACGAAATTATAAATTTCACAATGATAAGAGAATTATAATTTCAACATGAAGATTAGTGATATTATGCATGCTATTTAAATCATAATATGGCGAGGATATGTTTTATGAAATGCGTAAAAGTACAGTTTTTCCCATCTACTACAAAATGACAGTCAAACGTTTCTACTTATTGGATACGTAACATGTTTTCCCACATAACAGAAAACACTTTTTGCGATATCTCATTGCTTATTGCCCCTATGCATGCATTGTTTATTATACAAGATACTGATCTAAATGTAGTTCAAAGCATCAGTTCTTGTGGTACTTATAATTTAGAAGACCCTTATATTGCAGTTATGGCTCGTTGATTGTGCTTGTTTTGTCTTATTATGGGTAAATGGAATACGCGATCTGTTTATCATTTCTCTGATGATGCGGGTCGAGGTGGTGTCGTTCTTTGAGCATGAAAATGTTAAAGATGATTACCGCAGTTGTATTTGACACAATGGCATAAAATTAGATCATGTGATCATGGTGGTGTTATTAATGAAATAATGATGAAGATGCTGATAATTGTTGTAACGATGAGGTTGTTGATGATAAAAAGGATGAGTGTAATGATAATGAAAACCATAATGATGATTTACATGAGGCAAAGATAAGTATGGCATGTTGATGATGAAGATGATGATAATTGTTGTAACGATGAGGTTGTTGGTGATAATAGGGATAACTGTAATGATAATGCAAACCATGATCATGATTTTAATGAATCAAAGATAAGTATAACATGTTGATGTTGGTGGTGCTCATGGTGAGAATGACGGTGATAATGAAGGTGATGAAGATGTCGATGGTGATGATGATGATGATGATGATGATGATGATGATGATGATGATGATGATGATGATGATGATGATGATGATGATGATGATGATGATGATGATGATGATGATGATGATGATGATGATGATGATGATGATGATGATGATGATGATAATCATGATAATCATGATGGTTATGATTATGACAGTGATGGTTTTGTGTCTTTCTGTAAACCTGACTGTATGTCCATTTTTTGCCTCGCTCTGTGTCTTACTCTTCTGTTATCTGTCTGTCTCCTTGTCTATGTCAGTGTCTTTGTGTGGGTTTGCCTGTGCATCTGTCTGTGCGTCTGTGGGCCTCTCTCTCTATTACTCTCCCTTTTTCTATTTGTCAGTCTGTCTTTCTGTATGTCTGTCTGTCTTTCTGTCCTTTTGTCTGTCTGTGTGTATTTATCTGTCTCAGTCCCACTCTCCCGTACCCCCCTTCCACCTTTATATTTTGTTTTTCTTTTCTTGTAGTGCACGAAATAAAACAAAACGTTTCCTGAAATTAGAACAATCTCGCCGTGTGTCTAGTGAAACAATACAATTAATAATAAAAGACCAATATAAATTTGCATAGATAGGACAGTGCACTGAAAACATGCTTTGATAAAAAATAATGTTGTGTAAAATTGCCATTTGGGTTTAGCAATCATATATCTTGAATCTATGAATAAAATGTCAATTACATTTACATGCGACAGTAACTTAAACATTAGATGAAATACACAAAAAACAAATTTCATGAAAAAATATTGTATTTATGCACGTATTTTAATCTCAATGCTAATTTATATCATCGAGAAGTTCATATAAGACTGCAGCATCAATCACCTTGATCTGAACTCAGTTCACTTTTTATAGCTTGTCTGGAGGTGATTTGGTGAGTTTTGAAATTTGTAACATTACGTTAAATTGCAATCATTTTAGAAAATTGCATTGACTTCCCATCAAATCACGAATTGAGATTAAAATCTGTATTCTCATGATCGAATGTTTTTATACGAATCGTTACCGTTGTCTCATCAGATATTAGTGTTTACAAACAGTGATAGTTTCTCATTCATGAAAAAGCATAAAAAGTAATAGTACAGCCTAAACAACATAACCACCACTGTAGCAAAAATATAATTATAATTTTATTTAAGTACCAATTTTTTTAAAATAGATTATATGTCAACATTCACAACAATTCATCTCTTTCTGCTTGTAAAAATCTTTTAAAACATAGTTAGCCTTGTGTGAATGTACACGCACTACATATTAATTTTAGTCTTAACCAAAGAGGCGACATTAAAAAAGAGAAATAGCATCAATCTCAGTCCTCATTCTCTAGCTAAGTTATCGCGTTATAAGATTCACAACAAAGCAAATATAAATTTAGTACCGTAAGAAAATGCAGTACCGAAGTCAACTTCTATGCATCATGAACAACTTAAAGTATCTCTGCACTGCATCGTAGCATGTTTGTGAACTGTTTCCTCTTAACCTTTGTCCAAGATTCCCCAGCGCCAACATGAAGCTCTCTCTGTGCACGAGTTTGATCGTCTCCTTAGCGTGCCTGGTTGTTGGTAAGTCAGTTGTTTACATAGACAGCAATATTATTATTATCAATAATGATAAATCGAATTAAAAAAAAAACAGTTTTCGGAAAAAAAAGTCATTCCTCAAAGCGTGGTCTGATAATGTTATAGTTCGATATTGGTACTTCGCCACAAGGTCTGATAATGTTAAGAGTTGGGATATTATTATAATGAATGAGGGTTTTCAGTGAAACTATTGTTGGTGGATGCTGGATATGACAATGCGATAAAGATGAGAAAACACATTAGTGTTGGCCACATACACCAAATCTAACAGCAGTGATCTGACATGCCTGGACACACCGAGGCGGTCTGCTTTTTACAACAGCTGTGCTTCAGTTGAGTCGGTTGATTATTGTTCAACATCAGCACTTTACATGCTATAATATTATGAACGGATCTGAGAAAATTGTACGAGCTGTCACACAGGGACAGTGCAGTGATAATTCGACTCCCATCTTAGCCGGTCACATTATACTGATATCGAACCAAAAATTAAGGAACCTAATTGGAAAAAAAAATTTGACAGATCGTGGATTTCGAACCGCGGTCTTCCCGATTGGGAGATCAACGCTCTACCACTTACGCCATATCACCCCAAACCTCCCCAGTGACCCTAAAGGTGCGAACAGTCTCTTCGCTACAAAAAAAGACAAACCACAAAACAAAACAAAAAGAATAAAAACGGGGAAACAGGCGTTTAAAATACACTTATAGTTATCACCTAAAACCCCCGAAAACAAACGAAAACAGTAAAGACTGACTCCGAGAGTTAAATCAATTAAAAACATTGTATTTAGAACCTTTCATAACTCTCCTTATTTAAATATTGTATTATCTTATCAATTACTTTTATCACTTTCAAGTTCGCTCAGAGGGCCATTGAAATGCTAATGTTAAGAGCAACCATTTTAAAGAGAAAGGGGCTATTTGCAACCACTCTGACCAATATTAAAAAATTAATAAAAATGTTAGTTCAATTATACAGAGTTTATAAACCCTTAATTTAAAGAAAATTAAATCTTCTAACCAAGTAATTTTTTTTGTAATTACAAATGTCACCATTAAAAGAATTAATTGTTTCTAGTAATCTAAATAAACGAGAAAAAAACGTGATTTTTTAACGAATTCAATATAATATAATTATTTTGTACTCCTTCTGTCCACAGTGGAATCTCAATATTCAGCAGAAACACAAGGTACAGTGGATACAAACAAAGAGAAGAAATCACTTTTGTTTTAAGAGCCTCAGTCTAGATCTACCCGCCTGACCTTCACAGCTGCCTGAACCTATAAAATCCTAGATCAAGTTCATAGCATAAAGAATAGTAAATAGAAAACGACGTTATATTTACCCGCTTTTACAATGTAATAGATGCAAACTAAATTCGAATTATAAACTTTCTTTCAATAATTATATAAAAAACGTTTTTAGAAACTTAAACGAACGTTTCATAGTTAAAAAAAAACACTTCATGTAGAGAGAATGTATGAAACAAATAACTCTGATAAGGAAAATTGTTCAAATCGGATTGGCAACTGATACTTTAACACGACAAGATTTGTGTCTATAACTAGACTGCTGATATGTTTTGGGAATTACTGTTTATATATTTGTCCTTTCTACAATACTAGTACTTCTTGTTCTTGTTCTTCGTCATCTACTTCCTCTTTTACTACTACTACTACTACTACTACTACTACTACTACTACTACTATTTCTACATTTATTACACATATATATATTTGCCTGATTCGCCGAAAGCTCTGAAACATATTTTCTTCTTTCAGATTGTATCGCAAAGTCATCAAAATGTTCTGACAAGTTTTCCCTCGACATTCGAGGTGTTACAAACCCACCTGCGCTATGTGGGTAAGCTGGACTAACGAGTGATATAACAGTTAGTCAAAGAAGAACATTGTGAGATACATAAATACTTAAGAGTTTCATATAAAGGTGAAGTGAAGTATGACATTTTAATTCATCATCTTAAAATGTATGAAATGATTCAAACAAAAAGAAAATTATAGCACATGCATTATATTGCGATTTGATTTACGTTAGATTATTTAATAAGAAGGTGAAAATTGGTCCTCCCCATAATATAAAAGAATCATCATCCATTAGGGATGAATTCAAGTGATCGAGGTGGCCGAAGGCCAGAGCGGGCGGCTATAAATCAGACGTTCTAAGTGCCATCACATGGACATTTTCTTACTGCATGAGTAAGTGTCAGTGTAATGTGATTAGGTATTGCCGCAGTTTCTTTGAAAAGCAGCACGTGAAACTTCAAGACATTAGTCATGAGTCTTGTTTCACGATATAGCCTTGCTGCGCAAGTTTGTCGTAAATAAACAGAATAAAGAATCCAGAACAATGAACAAGTTGCTTTTTAACTATGCAACTAGAGTAATGTTTTCAGAGTTAGTGGTAAGATCCTATAGTAAGAGGATTTAGTTAAGTTTTTTTTTTCTCGCTCCATAGTTTTTTTTTCTTTCTTTTGGTTGGGGTTGAGCTTGCTAATATTACAGAGGCTTAGGCTACTAAACAAGAAGATCCCAGGTTCGATCGCATGGTTGGACAATTGTATTTGTTATAAAAAGTCGTTTGAAACAGATGGGGTAGTTATTGCAACGTTGCCGTGAACATGAATCGCCGATAATGGTACTTTTTAATAAACTGCACTTAGTCCCAGGTCTGAAGTTATAGTAGCTTTGTACTACGTCTTACCACCCATGGAAAGATTGGCAACATTCGGTGAGGTGACATTAAAGATGTCATATCTACACTTTTAGAAAATTGAATGTTTAGAAGAAATATAAACAACAACTCAATCGCAAGTTTCGACTAGGCCAACAGACTTAATGTTCTGTTTATTCTATAACCGGACTGCCAATATCTACAAATTAATATTATTTTTACGATTCTTGCGTTCTCAGAAAACCTTTCTACGCTGTCATCTCTTATTAAACCTGGACCACAAATGAAATAATTCTATTGTCACCCCACGTCTTTCAGAACAAGTTTTGTTAAAGTCCTAATTTTTTTTAGTAACTTTTACTCTCAATGTCAGTGCTGGCTTCAAGTTTGTCTCTTGTTTGAAATTCCTTGGTTGCACACTGCCAAGGGAGGTAATGCAATCCAAGATCGCTGGAGCTCAAAATCGCGTGCGAATAAGAGCTCGAACATGCGGTAAGCACACCCAGGTAGTGTGTGTAAATTATAGAAAGTACATTTAAACGCATAACGTATCATGTATTTACATGACACAATTGTGTGCTATTGTTATTGTTAATGTTGTTGTTATTCTTGTTGTTGTTGTTGTTGTTGTTGTTGTTGTTGTGGTTGTAATTATTAATAGAATTATTACTTTAAATTATTACAACACAACTCTTGTTATTGTTATCATCATCATCATCACCATCATCATCATCATCATCATCATCATCATCATCATCATCATCATCATCATCATCATCATCATTATTATTATTGTTATTATTGTTGTTTTTGTTGTTTTTGTTGTTGTTGTTGTTGTTGTTGTTGTTGTTATTATTATTATTATTATTATTAT
>RQTK01000691.1:114738-141238 GCA_003991915.1 Elysia chlorotica | reverse complement strand
GATCATTTAAGGTATACCTTCGAGATGTTATATACCAAGATACATTATGGTATTTATATATATTAATAGTGTTCCTATACTTATGTGAATTTTCATGCTCATGCCCATAATGCATACCATCAACTCAATCAAAAGCAGTTTCTGCACCCCGTAAGAAACTAACAAACCAAACCGAACGTGAGTAGGTCGTACCTTTAGACCCACATGGCTCGGCGTGAATTCCGCGCAGGGCTGTGAGCGCCAGGGAGAGAATCATCATCCTGCGGCCCCTGGTCCTCGTGTACATCTTGGTTCCAAAGCCACAGGTTTAGTCAATTTATACTGGTTCAAATGTTTTAAAGGACTGTTTTGGTTTTATTAAAAACCTAATTAATTATTTATTTGATTTTAGTTGTTGTTGTTGAACATTTTAAGCCTTATAATTTTATAGTTGTTTGAACATGTAAAAGGAATGTTTTTTTTTTGTTTTTTTTTTTTTGTTTTTTTTTAATAAGAAACGTAGTTTAATACATAATATATATTCTTTTCAATTCAAACTTTTCCTTGCTAGAATTTTTTAAGTGATCACAGTTTAGATTTTGGTTGCTCGATGTTATTCTTTTGTAGCTCATCACTTCGAGGAACTTTAATGATATCGGTTTGTCGAATAAAGATTTATAAAAATTTTATTTGTATATCATGTGTATGAGTGTGCGTGCGTGTGTATTTGGAGGAATTGCACATATGTCAGCATATCTTTTTTTTAGATACCATTCAAATACAAGTCGGCAAGGTGCTAGGAGGTCGAATATGCGTAGCTAG
Source organism: Elysia chlorotica (assembly GCA_003991915.1). Classification (NCBI taxonomy): domain Eukaryota; kingdom Metazoa; phylum Mollusca; class Gastropoda; family Plakobranchidae; genus Elysia; species Elysia chlorotica. The sequence goes on along the minus strand of RQTK01000691.1, from coordinate 140,437 downwards.
TTCTACTGTATTATTATAATTTATCCATTTCTAAATATTTTTCTTCACTAAAGATTAAGGTATGGTCGAACTACAAGTGCGAGTATGACATAGATTACTGGGTCTGAAAAAAATGTAGCCTTCGCAGTGAGCAGAGTCTTAATGTAGAATTAGTCAGGTCTCAACTGGATCGGATTTGTACTGTGGCTAAAGTGACGGATGCATTGAAAGCAACGTATGATCTGTAAGTGTCGGAATATGATCGCCATTGCCACAAAGCTTAGCGTTTGATGGATAGATTGAGGAAGATGTATATCCAAGGGATTCCGTCATCGTTCATTTCGCAAAGACTGCAAGAGCACTAAATGACTCATAAAATGTATCTCTGTATATAATGGTGTAATTCTGTTACATAATATTATTTGTCTCGATCTACAGTGACATCATGATCTAGACCTTCAAAAATGCAAACCGCAAACTTCCTCTTCAAGTAAATAGATCTACACAAAGTTGTGACCAAGGCACTTTCTCTTCATGCGCTGTTTTTTCACCATTGATTAAAAATAACACTAACATGGCTATAAACCACTAACTCGTTTTTAAACGGATTGAAGTGGTTTGGTAACATAAACTGTTATAAGTCACAATCAAGTATCTGTCGAATAGGTATGTTAACATAATAATTAATATAATTGTTATCATAAAACCACTAAAATTACATTTAAGGCCTAGATCTATCTAGCTCAAGATCTAAGCTTATGCTTCCGGATTCAATGGTTGCTTTTGGTGCGGTTTGGATTTTCTCAACTAAGATTTCAAACAACTTGGAGAGACCTATCAATATTCATAGGTTATAACCATTAATTGTAAATTAAAATGTCTGGCACCATTTTTGGTGTGTTTATCGTAATTTTCATCTTTTAAAACAAAAACACAAAGTAAAGTTACCAAAACAAAGCCTATAATTATTCGAATAAAGCAAATACAGTAATATTTTCTTCCAATATCTTTATCGATTGCTATGGTAACGACCGCCATATTGACTTTCAAGGCACGGACCCAAAACTTAAAGGCTCCTACATTTTATTTGACAAAGTACATAACACTTTGTAAAACTTTTGTTAATGAAACCCCCTTAAACAGTTCTATAACACAATTGTGATATCTTTACCAGAACACTGATTATTGCGATTTATTTATGAATTTTGATTAATCCACAATTTAGCGAGCTTGATTTAAATTATGAGTTGTTGTACTTAAATAATAATAAATAATAAAGTTTGATATCTGGTTTAAATGGAACTAAAATTATAAATTTTCTACGATAAGAAATCAATAAGCAACAACAGGTTAGTAAGGAAGAACCAAAACACGTTTATAAAGATGAGTCTTCAGAACTTTGCAAAAAATCTCAAGGCTTGCTCTCTCCATAATCTCTAGTTGATGAGGATTCCAAACATGTGGTCCATGACACTGAAATAATCGGTCGCCAAATGATTTTAAATTAGTTTTAGGCGTAATAAGCAAAGTTTTATCACTTGATCTGAGGCAACGAGATGCCTTGCTCAGATTAAAGTGCAAAAATTCTTGCAAATATTGCAGAGCCAGATACTCAAGCATTTAAAAACACTAGCAGCAATCTCGTATTCAATTCTTTCTTTCACCGGCAAACCAAGGTAAAGACTTTAATACGGGCTTTATATGCTCATTTTTCATTTACTTGTAAATTACCTTGGCTGTATGCTTTTGGAGTTTTGAAGTTTGTTTAGTTGGTCCACTGAGAGACCAGAGAGTGGTGCATTGTCATACTCATAGTCTAAATTGGATAGAACCAGAGAAACCGTTACAAGCGGCAGCAAAGGATAGGTATCTTTTAATATGACTGATACGGCTAATCTCAAAATATAAAGTTTTATGCAGTTTTTACTTCTTTTAAACACAAAATCATTGATAGGAATGTGGATCTGTCCCAGAATCAGGGAAAGCATTCACGAACTTTGAACCTTTTGGTTTACAAGAATCTTCCAGGGGTGTGAAGACCTGTTTGTAAAAAAGATAGCTAGATATTGTTGAGAAAAAGAACCATATTAATGTTAATAAGCTCCAGCTGTCCATCGAACTCTAAACAAATAAGCACATGCCACACAATACTTTTAACAAAAAAAAATTAACAAAAGATGAAACAGCCGGAAAAAAATATTGTTCTCCTTTGAAAGAAAGTTGTTTAAGTAAATGTTTCGTCAAAATTATTTAAAGAGACCAGAACAATATGTATATTAGACGCACTAAGAATAAAAAAAAATGACAAACCATAATTTCCAGGAGTCTTCTGTTATATGAAAATGTATGAAACAAAATAAAGCAAACGATTCAGAAACTTGGAAAAAATGAATACATTAATTTTAAGAATATGCACTCAATTGGGAAAGTGGAACATAAAACACCACAATATTGAATTTTTAACGTAAAAAAAGAATTAAAATGTATTGTTTAATCTATGGTAGCAAAATCCGCGCAGATGAGAAAATAAGAATTTCAAAAAAGGAAAAAAAAAAACCTTCAAAAATGTGGATTATACGCTTGTGGTTTATAAAAAAAGTAAGTTTATAGAAAATAAAGAAATGGTCATTAATTTGCAAGAGAAAGGTGCGTTTTGATTTTATTGACGGAAGTCACAATATTGAATTTCCATTCTTTGAATATCTTTATGGTAACAGCTCGACCTTTTTTCCACCCTTACCCTTTCCTTCACCAACAAAATAGAGAAAAAAGGAAGAACAACAGCAACAACAACAACAACACAAACAACAACACCACCAACACATAATCAACGGATCAAAACAAACAATAAAAAAAACAACAAAAACAAAAGAAATAACGGGAAAAGCTATATAAAAAAGACTAAAACAAGAACTAAAAAATAATACATCAACATAAGAAACAAAAATACGTTAACATGAATTTTAACAGGATATCAATAAATAAACAAATGAATAATTGAAATCAAACACCCATGAATCAAATTAAAGTGATTTAAAAAATCGGATCTGTGGTAACCAGGTGCCCCCTAGACTAGGGTATATTTATAGGGCAAGTAGTTTTTGCAAAGAACCACCGCAAGCAGAACTGTCAGTCCAAGTTGTAATAACCATTTAAATATCTCAACCAATCTGGCATATTCAACTGTTGTATACCGGTATTTTCACAGCCAATCGAGAAATAAACACTAGTCTACCGACAGTCATGGCTGCCTTCATCCTTCCTCATTAATTTTGTCAGTATACACATAGAGTTTGTTCGCACCAAAAGCAGAAGTCGCACATAAAAGCTTAGCCGTGTGGCCATGAACAGTTCTAGCAAAAGGCTCTAGTATCCACACCAAAAACTGTCTTGGCTAGCTGTCTAGTAGTAGTAGCAGTCAACTCAATGGTAGCTTGTATGTTCTCACCAAAAGCAGTACAAACTATAGAGCAGTGTCTACTACTAGCACTCACTGCTAGCTCGCTGCTGGCAGTGGAGACAGTAACTGTTGACAAAATGGCGATCCGTAAACTGTGTTTAATGCATTTGCTGGACACTTCATCACTACAGGGGCAGGCTCTAGTGTTTGGTAGAGAGAGAGAATATTGGGTTCATCCCATTAATGCCAAAAAGATTCACATGCAGAGAATTCCATCATCAATTTGTTGATTAAAAAAAAAGATAAAAAGCGCTTCAGGGTATATTTTAGAAATAGCCCATTAACATTCTCTACCATTTTGATGGACTTACAGAAACAAGAAAATAACTCCAAATTTCTGTCCATCTTGTTTTCGTTTTGTTCGGCGAGCTTACAAAAATACAAGAGAAGAATGTTGAAGCCGTCTCTAGCTGTTGTCATCTGATTGCATCAGTAAGGCGGGAACGTTCGGGTGTACTAATTTTTGGAAATGACGAAACAACTGCTAGCGGTTAGCGGTACTTATGGCGAGAATAATTATTTATTACTGCTGAATTTTAGCAATGCACTGGCCAACACGGCGCGGCTACTGCTTATGGTGCGAAAAGCGTATGTATAATAATTACTAGGATTTAAGACAGCCCAGTTACTGCGCAGCTACCGCTCAGCTTAGGCCCTAACTGCTTTTGGTGTGCATGGCCACTTCGGCTCTATACAGTCTTGCTGTTCGGTCTTTGGGCCTGTTTACATTTCGCCTAACTGTCGACCCTAACAAAAAAGGGCTTGGACGCTGGCAGCTGTCTGGGGCGACATTCAAAGAGATACAGACGGCGCTGCACACACCCTTATTATTAGCCCGGATTAATCAGATACTTGCAGTTACTAGATCTAGGTAGGGGCTCAGACTCGAATTACTAGACGGGACAGCTAGCCTTTCTTCCTGTAACCGCGCCACTCTTTCGTGAGTGAATTTTGCCGTGGTGTCGAATGTTGCAAAACATCTGGTTCTTTATTAATAACAAAAGCGATGCGGCTCTGTTTACCGCGGTGAAATAAAAACCTGGACCGAAGTTTGTGAGTACACCCCTCTTGCTTAGTGTAGAGGGGGCACGAAACTAGCTGTCTAGTCTGGTTGTTCTAGTCTGAGGTAGGGGGTAGAAATAAGGGCGATAAAAAACTAAAACAATTGAAATGGAATGAGGTAAAAGACGAATTCTCCAGTATTTAAGATAATAGATGACATTTTATTGGCGAATGGTAATATTTGATATGATTAACATTGCACACAATTTGATGATTATCACACTTTGTTTAATAAGGACACGCATGTCTTTCTTATAGTTGTATAAAACGTTACAATGAAAGCCATTTTTCGGCAACGCTGTTTTCTGTTACTCCGCTGATTCTTGCGTAATCTCTACTATTACCAAGCCTTTCGATGAGATGAATTCGGTACTTATGGTATTCCAGTATTATGTCAGTATTTTATCTTTTCCAGCTTATCCGTGGTTTACGTTCTCTTTACTCTCCGATATCGGTCATGATTTGTATTAAGCTTACATCAGTGACGTGCGCATTATTCCCGGTATCTCCGACCACACCCACTTTGCGACCCACATGACGATAATGGATAACATAATCACGACGATAATGGATAACGTAATCATGCCGTTAAGTATAGGGTAGTCTGATCCCTCAATGTCTCCGCAAGTCTAGCTTAGAGGCTGATTGGATGTCGGTGCAGATTCTCTTCGTCTTGGTCTTCGTTTTACGCAAGGGACAGCGAGATCGCTAGGCCTGTATCCTCGAAGCTGCAGCCTCCTATTAATTAGAAACCAGACCAGTCATGCCAGCCTTTCACTTAAACAGAGAAATGGGCCGAGCCTGGAAGCTAAAAACGATCTACAATCCTACTTGAGCAGGATAATAGGCGGGGCCTGGAATCTTCTCCATAACAGACTGACAGACAGCAGGCAATTTGCTTGAACAGAATAAAGGGCGTGTCTTTGAATCACACACAGCAAGAAATCTACTTAAGCAGAATGGTGGTCGTGGTCTGAAGAGACAGGCAGCATATAATCATTTGAGCAGTATAATGGGCGGGGCTTGGAAGCCCCTCTATATTGCAATGACAAGCAGCAGGTATTATAGACGAGGACTGGAAGCTGAAACCGAACCGTATATGCCAGCGCCTATTTGAGCAGGGCAGGGCATGGAGGCTGAAACACAACTGGTTATGCCAAGTTTACTTGAGCAAAATAATGGGCGGGGCTTTGAAGCCCCTCTATGTTGCAATGACAAGCAGGACTGGAAGCTGAAACCGAACCGTATATCCCAGCGCCTATTTGAGCAGGGCAGGGCATGGAGGCTGAAACACAACTGGTTATGCCAAGTTTACTAGTCAACTCAATGGTAGCTTGTATGTTCTCACCAAAAGCAGTATAAACCATAGAGCAGTGTCGACTACTAGCACTCACTGCTAGCTCCCCGCTGGCAGTGGAGACAGTTGACAAAATGGCGGTCCGTAAACTATGTTTGATGCAGTTTGCTGAACACTTCATCACTACAGGGGCAGGCTCTAGTGTTTGGTAGAGAGAGAGAATATTGGGTTCACCCCATTAATGCCAAAAAGAGACGCATGCGGAGAATTCCATCACCAATTTATTGTTCAAGTATATTTTAAAATAAACCCAGAAATATTATGTACCATTTTGGACCTTTGAACAGAATAATGGGCGTGGCTTTGAATCACACACAGCAAGAAATCTACTTAAGCAGAATGGTGGTCGTGGTCTGAAGAGACAGGCAGCATATAATCATTTGAGCAGTATAATGGGCGGGGCTTGGAAGCCCCTCTATATTGCAATGACAAGCAGCAGGTATTATAGACGAGGACTGGAAGCTGAAACCGAACCGTATATGCCAGCGCCTATTTGAGCAGGGCAGGGCATGGAGGCTGAAACACAACTGGTTATGCCAAGTTTACTTGAGCAAAATAATGGGCGGGGCTTTGAAGCTGAAATAACGCCCGATGTGCCAGCTCTTTACTTGATCAGTACAATGGCTGGAATTTGGAAGCTGAAATCTGACTAATAGGCCAGAAGTGACAGACAACAGGTAGTCTACTTGAGCAGAATTTGTCGTGGTTTTAAGTGGCAAACAGCAGGTAATTTACTTGAGTAAAATGATGGGCGGGGCCTGGAAGCTGCTCCGTAACGGAGTGACAGACAGCGTGTCGTGTGTCTTCTGGTACAGGAAGTAGGCGCTGTTAGGGTCGCCCGAGTTGCGCAGCAGGAACCTGTCGGGCTGGATATCCGCCACTGACCACACTGCCTCGGTCTGCGACTCGCGCTGCGCATCCTCCATGGTTCGCCGGAAGTTCGCCGAGGCCGGCGGGAAGTGAAGCTGGGTGGACTCCGCGTACGTTCGGAACACCGCCGGGCAACTGGATTTTCTCGGCGTCGGGTCGGGTCGGTCGTAGCGGTCGTGTTTGCTCTCGAAGAAGTCGCGCTGAGAGTTGGACAAGATCTTTGCGAACCCGTCGAATTGGTCTTCATCCAGCTGAGCCAACTTTGACTTTTGGGTGAAGTCGCTGGCGGGAGGTCTAACGAGGATTTCGGTGGAACTTGTGACTTGTGTGAAGCTTTCTCTTGTATCTCTTTTTGAACTTTCTTGGGTGGGCGTGTTCTGTTTTTCAGCCGAAGCTACTTTCAGATTTGTTTGAGTTTTTGGTTCTGATCCCTCTTCCTCCACTTTATCTAGGGTATCACTAACCGAGGCATTTTCGTGAATTTTGTTTTGGGAAGATTTTGATTTTTTATGAACAATAGTTGATATTGACGAAGTGCTCAGCGCTTCATTCTTGTCTTCGTTTGTTTCTGTTTCTTCTCCTTCAGTTTCTTTGTCTTCTCCTTCTGTTTTTTCTACGTTTTCTTCTTTATCTTCCATTTCTTCTATTTGTTCTTCTTCCTTTATTGAGTCTAATTCTTCACTCGGTATTTTCTTGTTGCCTTTAGCTTTGCGAGATTTTTTAGAAGCTTTCTTCCCCTTTTTCGTCTTTTCTTTGTCAACTTTGGGATCTGCAAGTGAGGAACTTTTCTCTCTTTTTGAGGAACCTTTATCACCTTTACCAGATTTTTTCGAAGCTTTCTTCTCTTTTTTCGTCTTTTCTTTGTCAACTTTGGGATCTGCAAGTGAGGAACTTTTCTCCCTTTTTGAGGAACCTTTATCACCTTTACCAGATTTTTTAGAAGCTTTCTTCTCTTTTTTTGTCTTTTCTTTGTCAACTTTGGGATGTGCAAGTGAGGAACTTTTCTCTCTTTTTGAGGAACCTTTATCACCTTTACCAGATTTTTTAGAAGCTTTCTTCTCTTTTTTTGTCTTTTCTTTGTCAACTTCGGGATGTGCAAGTGAGGAACTTTTCTCTCTTTTTGAGGAACCTTTATCACCTTTTCCAGATTTTTTAGAAGCTTTCTTCCCCTTTTTCGTCTTTTCTTTGTCAACTTCGGGATCTGCAAGTGAGGAACTTTTCTCTCTTTTTGAGGAACCTTTATCACCTTTACCAGATTTTTTAGAAGCTTTCTTCTCTTTTTTCAACTTTTCTTTGTCAACTTTGGGATCTGCAAGTGAAGAACTTTTCTCTCTTTTTGAGGAACCTTTATCACCTTTACCAGATTTTTTAGAAGCTTTCTTCTCTTTTTTTGTCTTTTCTTTGTCAACTCCGGGATCTGCAAGTGAGGAACTTTTCTCCCTTTTTGAGGAACCTTTATCACCTTTACCAGATTTTTTAGGAGCTTTCTTCTCTTTTTTCGTCTTTTCTTTGTCAACTTTGGAATCTGCAAGTGAGGAACTTTTCTCCCTTTTTGAGGAACCTTTATCACCTTTACCAGATTTTTTAGAAGCTTTCTTCTCCTTTTTTGTCTTTTCTTTGTCAACTTCGGAATTTGCAAGTGAGGAACTTTTCTCCCTTTTTGAGGAACCTTTATCACCTTTACCAGATTTTTTCGAAGCTTTCTTCCCCTTTTTCAACTTTTCTTTGTCAATTTCGGAATCTACAAGTGAGGAACTTTTCTCTTTTTTTGAGGAACCTTTATCACCTTTACCAGATTTTTTAGAATCTTTTTTCTTCTTTTTCAACTTTTTTTTGTCAACTTCGGAATCTGCAAGTGAGGAACTTTTCTCTCTTTTCGAGGAACCTTTATCACCTTTACCAGATTTTTTAGAAGCTTTCTTCTCCTTTTTCACCTTTTCTTTTCCAGTTTTTGGATCCGCAAGTGAGGAACTTTTCTTTCCCTTTGAGGAAATTTTATCACCTTTACCAGGTTTTTTAGAACCTTTCTTTTTCTTTTTCATCTTTTCTTTTTCAACTTTGGGATCTGCAAGCGATAAGCTTTCATTCAGTTTTGAGGAAGAAGCTGAGGAAACTTCACTGTCTTGAAGAGATTCCTTAGATTCTATCTTTTCGATCTCGCTCTCCTCTTTGTCATCTTCTGGATCTGCAAGCGATGAGCTTTCATTTAGTTTTGAGGAGGATTTCAAAATAAAATCTGATGGAACGTTATTGCCCAGAAGGGATTTCGAAGATGCTGCTTTTTCTAGTTCGCCCTTTTGTTTGTCCACTTGGGGATATGTCATCGAGGTACTTTTGTTCATCTTTGAGGCAGACTTCAATACCAAATCTGATGAAACTTTATTGTCTTGAAGGGATTTCGAAGATGCTGCTTTTTCTATTTCGCCCTTTTGTTTGTCCACTTGGGGATATGTCATCGAGGTACTTTTGTTCATCTTTGAGGTAGACTCCAATCTAAAATCTGATGGAACCTTTTTGCCTTCAAGGGACTCCGAAGATGCTTCTTTTTCTATTTCGTCCTGTTCTTTGTCCACTTCAAGATCGGTTATCGAGGTACTTTTGTTCAATTTTGAGTAAACTTTCTCATCTTTACCAGATCTTTTAGAAGCTCTCTTCTCCTTTTTTATCTTTTCTTTGTCGACTTTTGAATCTGAAAGCGATTCCGAAGATGCGTCATGTTCTATTTCGTCCTTTTGTTTGTCTACTTGAAGATCTGTCATTGAGGTACCTTTATTTAATTTGGAGGAAACTTTCTCACTTTTACCAGATTTTTTAGAAGGTATCTTCTCCTTTTGTATCGCTTCTTTGTCAACCTTTGAATCTGCAAGCGATTCCAAAGATTCTGTATTCTCTCTTTCTTCCTTTTGTTTGACCACTTGAAAATCTGTCATCGAGGTACTTTTGTTCAATTTTGAGGAAACTTTCTCACCTTTACCAGATTTTTTAGAAAGTATCTTCTCCTCTTTTATCATTTCTTTGTCAAATTTTAAATCTGCAAGCGATTTCGAAGATTCTGTATTCTCTATTTCTTCGTTTTGTTTGACCTCGTGAAAATCTGATATCGAGGTACTTTTGTTCAATTCTGACGAAGAACTTATCTTAGGTGTTAATGGCACACTATCGTTTTCCTGTTCTTCGTCAACGTCGGTATCTGAGAGATTGGGGCTTTCATTCAGTGTGGCGAAAGTTTGGGTCGCTGAATCCACCTTTTCACGTTTGTCAGAAGTCTTGCTTTTACTGCCTTTATAAGATTTTCCCTTTCCCCTCTTTTTCTTCTTTTCATCCTCCTTTTTCTCCATCGTCTTCCCCTTCTTCTTTCCCTTTTGCTTCTCATTCTGCTTCTTCTTTTTATCATCCTTTTTCACCTTCTTCTTCCCTTTCTTCTCTTCCTTTTGGTTCTCATTCTGCTTCTTCTTTTTATCCTCCTTTTTCACCTTCATCTTCCCCTTCTTCTCTTCCTTTTGGTTCTCATTCTGCTTCTTCTTTTTATCCTCCTTTTTCACCTTCATCTTCCCCTTCTTCTCTTCCTTTTGGTTCTCATTCTGCTTCTTCTTTTTATCCTCCTTTTTCACCTTCATCTTCCCCTTCTTCTCTCCTTTTTGCTTCTCATTCTGCTTCTTCTTGTTCTTCTTCCCCTTATCTTCCTCCTTCTTATTGTCCTTCCCATCCTTCTTAGCCTGTCTCTTTTCCGTCTTCTTTTTCTTCGCCCCTTTATTACCAGCGTTTTTGTTTTCGTCTCCACCATATATATCCAAGGATACGTCTTCTCCAGACGAGCCATGTGACAGATCTCCGTAGGAATCGCTTGATGTAGTTTCTTCATCTTCTGCGACAGACGAGTCACGTGACATATCTCCGTAGGAATCGCTTGTTGTAGTTTCTTCATCTTCCGCGACTTTCTCATTCTGTTTCTCCGGCGCCGTCGACTGGGACACTCCAACTTCTGACGGCTTGTCCATTTCGCCTGAGCGTTTAGCATATTCCCGTGACTTGAGCATTGCATCGTTGTCATACTCTTGCTCATTCTTACCACCCTTTTGAACTACCACGTTCCCTGTTTTCTTGTTCGATAATACATCTTTAATTTCTCCAAGTGATTTGGTTTTGCTCTCATTTTTGGCGTTGGTCTTTTTAATTGGTGAAAGTGATTTTTGTTTATTGACATTTTCGTTGCGTTCACTTCTCCTCTCGTGGGATTTATTTCTTTTGCTGATATCAATTTCATTTTCTTCATTACTTGTCATTTTTTCTGGTTCCAGTTCTGAAGGTTTAACCTTGCGGTGCTTACGTTTGATGTCTATTTGTTTCAATAATGCACGCTTCAAATGTCCATAAAGTGCGAATTCGTCTTCTGTCTGTTTTACAACTTTCTCTTTGTGTTTCTTTATTACTTGACCTTCTCTACTTCGGTTGTAGTATTTCACTTCGCACTGAGAAAGGTTTTCGACTTCCGCGAAATTCGTTACCTCTTTTGTTTCGTCATATACTTTATGGTATCCATATCTATATCGATGCATGCATTTTGATCGTTTCTTGTCTAAAGAGTTCCTGCCGATTTCTAGCTGTTCGCTTGTGTCAACGCCACACTGGTCACCCCCCGTGCTCATTGCCTCTTTGGTTACAGATTTTGGTGAATGTTTGTCTTTATATACACATGCAGCGTAATCCTCAATCTTTTCAGAGGCTGACCTCATATTTCTGGACTCATCTCGCGGTCTAATCTCACACACTTCTTCATGAATACTCCGCAGGTCGCAACTCAAAATATCTTTGATCGACCGAATTCGTTTCTTTGTATTTAAGATACCATCACCATTCGCACTCTGTTTATCATGACTTTGCCTCCTTCTCCCTAGTAAAACGATATCATTATCAACACTTAGGTGGTCACGAGTTTGCCCCTCTCTCTTTGATATTCTGTGCCCACTAGATTTTGAGTTGTCACGAGTTCTTCTCTTTCTGTCAAAGACACTCTCATTGTCCAAACCTTGGTGGTCGTGTGTTCGCCTCCTCCTCTCTGAGATACAGTCGCCATGAACACTTTTTCTAATGTGAGTTTGCCTATTTGTTTCTAAGACGTTGTTATTATCAACACTTAGACGGTCGTGATTTCGCTCCATTCTCTTTGAGAGGTTGCAGCCCTCAACTTTTTGGTGGTCGTAAGTTTTTGTTTTTCTTTCGGAGACGCTATCATAGTCAAAAATTTCATTATCGTGAATTCGCCTCTCTCTACGTGAAACGCTATCATTAGCAACACTTTTGTGGTCTTGAGTTCGTCTATTTTTCTCCAAGGCTTTGTCCCTATTAGCACTTTGGTGGTCATGATTTCGCCCGTATTTCCCCAAGACTGTATCAATAACATGATTTCGCTTCTTTGTCTCTGAGACACTGTCAACTTTATCACTTTGTTTGTCGTTAGTTCGCCTTTTTCTCTTTGAATCGATATCAATATCAACGCTTTGTTTACTGTGAGTCCGCCTCCTTCTCTCGGAGACACAGTCACCGCTAGCATTTTCTCTATCGCGACTTTGCCTTTTTCTCTTTGAGAAGTCGTCAATTTTAGCACTTTCTCTATCGCGACTTCGTATGTTTGTCGCTGAGACGTTGTTATTATCAACAGTTTGCTCGTCGTGATTTCGCCTCTTTCTCTCTGAAACACCGTGACAATAAGCACTTTGTTTATCGTGATCTCGCCTTTTTCTCTCGGGGACGCTATCATTACCAAAACTTTGCTTTTCGCGACTTCGCTTCTTAGTCTTTGAAGTAATAGTATCATCAACAGCGTGTTTATCATGACTATGTCTCTTTCTCTTTCGGACATCGTCGTCATCAACACTTTGGCGATAGTGAGTCGAAAGCTCTCTCTCTAAATCGAGATTATAATCAAAACTTCGCCTGTTGCTCTTTGAATCGACACCATTATCAAAACTTTGGCTTTGGTGACTCTTGCTCTCTGAATCGATGTCAGTGACAACACTTTGTTTATCGCGAGACCGACGCTTTTTCTCTGAGTTCCCGTCTCCAACAGAGCTTCGACCATCATGCACCGAAATCAAGTCACTGATGGCGTCTTGCAGTCTGCCGAGAACCTTACCGATCCGCCTTAGGCGAATCATTTTGTAACCAGTGGATGCAACAAATTATGATGCAAACTTATATAGAATGTTGTCCCAAAGGCAGAGATGGTGGAAAAAAGCTTCGGTTCGGAAAAAGCGGAGCTTTATACCAGCTTAACGTCACCTAAGTATCAAATACGATCCTATTCGGAGACGCTTGCGAAGGTAGTCTGTTGTCTTCTGGTTCTTGAACTAGGCTTTCACAAGTGAATTTGTTTCTACAGAGAGAAAGAGAGAAATAAAGAGAGACTGAGAGAGAGAAACACACAGACAGACAGAAAGAGAGAGAGAGAGAGAGAAGAGAGAGAGAGAGAGAGAGAGAGAAAGAGAGAAGAGAGAGAGAGAGAGAGAGAGAGAGAGACTTGACAAAGAGCAGGAATACCAAAAATAGTATCTTAGTTGGTTACGGCTTAGTGCAGCCTATTTTTTTTCATGAGTCTCTTCAACGTTGTTTCACAGTTTCAGTAACACACAACTATTCTCTCTAGTGTTTGGCGTGAAAACAATCTTCATTCAAACACCAACAAGCCTGTTTGTTTATAATGTTGACCTCTTTATAAAGATGCTACGTTCATTATCACTTTCAGGACAGCGAATCTTTTCCTCTTGCATCATGCATTAACAGGCTAGTCACGCATAACATGATGTCCAGGATATCGATGTTTATGATGTACGTGTTGAACTTGCTTAAGTGCTCCAGTTCTCCAGTCATCTCACAAGTATTCTGTGAATCACGTCAAGCTTAATGTTAGGTTTGATATATATACATATAATTATACTTATGCAGCAGCAGCAGCAGTAGTAACAGTAGTTGTAGGAGTAGTAGTTGTAGCGGTTGTGGGGGTAGTTTTTGTGGGAGTGGTAATTTTTTTTATGATATACCAGTTAAAGGATCGTAGAATTAAACTATTTAAAGATTCAAACAAATCGTTCATATCTGGATTTGGCTAGTAACGCCATTGTGTTTGTTTCTGTCTGTTTGTTATAGTTGTTTGTTTTGTTTTTTGTTATTGCATCTCCTATCTCGCGTCGGTATATATTTAGGTCTATATATCTCCAAGAGTATCACACTAGGATCGTGAGTAGACCTACATCTTTGTGGTAAGCAAGATATGGAAACAAGTCCTGGAGAACCGTCAACAAAAACCCTAATTCTACCTTGTAACAAACGGATAGGTTAAAGTACGCAATGTCTCTGAAGGATTATACAATTTTGGACCTGGGTAGAGACTAGAGAGTGGCGTACAAGTTAGCCTATCTTGATTCTATGTTAACAAGGCGAGTAGATGGCACATGATAGAGGACGCGGGTTCAATTCCAATACTAGTTCTTTGTATCTTCTTCGTGTTCCGTCCTTTGGCCTATCTGTCCGTCATTATCTCGTTTGCTCACACTGTCCCCCTTTTTTTAAATACATGGATGTATGGATCATGAGAGTTATGAAAGTGTTACGGAAAAAGAAGAAAGAAAAAAAAAGAAGTAATGGATTCAAAGATTAGTACTATACTCAAAACTATCTAGAGAAAAACAACTTAAAGAATTGCACTAGAAAAAAAAACAGTATAGAGGTGAAAAATAGATTGAATGAAAAGGAGAGGGCTATTTGCTACAAAATATTCAGACAATTATTAAGAAAAGAAACCCTCTAGCAATGTTTTTATCAAGGCAACTGTTGACAGGTATGCTACCCCAAGGACAAAGGAATAAATTGGATCGACAGAGCTAGCAGCATCTGATAGCACTAAATAGTGGCCCTCAGTGTTAATTAAATAGATCCAGACATATTTTATATTCAAGACTAAACGAGAACATGGCAGATATATTATACTTTTAAACAACTTTTACCTCGACCCTTATTGTCTTAACTTAACCTATCGTTTTTATAATTCTGCATGTAGGATTGATAAATAATTATAATAATTAGATTCTCTATATATAAATCCGATTTATTGTTATTGAACGGTGTTTTCTTTATTAATGTATGGATCAAAAGTTAATTAGGTAAAACATTAATTTACAGCGTTATGGTATAAAGATCCCTTTCCCTTTTCCTTTCTCGCTTTCGAAAATCTAATAATAAAATCTGCACTATGATAAGAACCAAAAAAAATTAATCTAGATCTAGATTCTAGATCTGTAATGGTTTCAGTAGATCTAGATCTAGATTTCTAGATCTACTGAAACCAATATAGTTTTATAATTTGTTTTACAAACTTTTTCAGAGATGATTTTTCAAAATGAGTCATTATCTTGCAAAAAGAAAATTGAGTGTAGATCTAGATCTAAATCTATACCTTCATGTTCATTGAATGTTCAAGATGAATTGTAGATGTAAAGGAAAGTGTATGTCCATTTTTTTTTTCATACGCATTTGTAACATAAAATGTTTTTGATAATCTGAGCCTAATTTAGGGCTCATTGGTGCCTTAATGTGCTGCGCTTCCAAAAAACTTTCTATTCATTGGTATCTAATTCCCGATATAAATTAAAAATAATAATTTTAAGGGCTACATTAAAAAAATTATAGCAGTTATTATTCTGTCACATTAGAGACACCGTAGAAAGATCGTAGAGGCAGGTTCTAGTCGCCGGAATCTTTTTTTATTTGCATATTATTCTTAGAGTGACTTGTAATTTACCGTCAAGCTGTACTATCTGACAAAGTCTATTGAACTACAACCAGAATTGACGCAGATAAGTCTCAAACCGTCATTTGAAAAGAATCCCCTACAAGAGAGAACTCCGTCTACAAACCCTCTTACTCAAAACGGTTCGAGAATGGAAAGACCTTCCATGGAAAGCTGTGGCTGTCACAATTATTATATACTTTATATAATATTATTACAAAATTATCAAAAGCCTGTGACTCAAACATGAGTCAAACTTGCTAATAATATTAATGTTAAATAATGTGAGGAAAAAAATGAAAATCACGACGTTGAAAAGGTAATTATGTATGGAGAGCAACTTATAGAGGAGAGGCATTGGACGTTACTGATCAAATAGACGTTGGACTCAGGACATTGAAAATAGTATGGAATGGGAATCAAAGAGGCACCTGTGTGCGCAGGACACCGACGTTTTGAGGAAGTTGGTGGATGAT
Source organism: Elysia chlorotica (assembly GCA_003991915.1). Lineage (NCBI taxonomy): Eukaryota > Metazoa > Mollusca > Gastropoda > Plakobranchidae > Elysia > Elysia chlorotica. Next base: position 124,451 of record RQTK01000691.1, on the reverse strand, counting down.
GCTAATGATAATGATGATGATGATGATGATTCTGCTTGCATCAGCGCCCCCTCCCGGCGCCAGTGGTGAGCAAACAGAAGATCCGATTGATTGGCTGGGCCTCCTCACCCCCTGCTATCTGTCGTATCATTGACGACATTATACCCCCATTATCGCTTCCCTCTTTCCGCTGGCTAGATAAATAGACATCATCGACCTGTGCTGCCTTTATATCAATTTAAACTTTATATCAATTGCCAGGAATAAATATTTTACTTTTTGTTCTCTTCATAATGTGAGTCTTTGAACGTTTGGTTCTGATGCAGAGTAGGTTTTCTCAATGTTTGCCGAGCAATAATTACCGTCGCTCTGGGTCTTGAGTAGACCATAGAGAAGATTGACAGGTATCGGCGCTTCGATTGGCTCCTCATTAGTTCACACCAAACCCACGCGCGTATTCACACTGGTGCGACGAGGTTCCTGAATGGTGTGTATACGTAACATATATATATATATATACATGTGCAGTATATTTACAAACACTCGCATACACACAATTTACATCAAACATTTTATAGGGGGGGGGGGAGGTACGAATAGCATGTGAGTCATGCCTCTTAAAGGCCCGTTTGTTTGTTTTTCAATCAAAAGAAATTTCATTTATTTCTTAATGATTTTTACAATATTGTTTTCACAAATGAGACTATAATGAATTGAAAGTATCAGTGAGCTCATTTTACCTAGTGGGTGAATCAAAAATTACAATCCAGTCTGTACATGTATTGTTTGTCCACGTTTTAGCTTTGGTCTGTATGTTGGGGTTAGAAGAATGTTTACATGGTCGCTGTAAAGTAGTGGTGCCGAACTCGTGTATGCTTCTTTGATGTTACAGTAAGAAATAATATTATCATCTAAAGTTGTATTCTTTTTTGCCGGGTTGAGTTGAGTAGATTTGATTTAACGTTCAACATCTGCACTATATAGGCTATATTTTTGACGGGCTCCAAGACTGACGTCTGACAGTTTTATGTGCTGCCACACACAAGATAGGGCGGTCACATTAAATTGCTGGTCACATTAAACTGACACCGACCCATCCAGTGGGGAGAAATCGCGGGATTCGAACTCGGGACCTTTTGCGTCGGAAGCCGATGTTATACCCTAAGGTTACCACGCCCCCCCCCCCCCCCCCCCCCCGCTGAAACACCACGAAACTCGCCCCCCCCCCCCCCCCCCCGTGTCCTACTGGAAAATTGACTGATCTCTTGATCGATGACGCAAGATAGCAGCGACTTAGATGCGCTGTGTGCATCGACTGTTACTGGTTAATAACAATATCACACACATGCTGGTCCGAGAAAAAAGGGTCTCAGGTGAATAGATACAAATTCCATGTCCGACCAATTTCTTTGACGCTCATTATGATTTGTCCACAATCTTTTACAAACCTATTTGTTCTTGTGCGTTTTATTGTTTCAACTTTTAATTAAGCTGGTGATGTATGTCAATGTTAAATTAATTTTGTCGTTTTGAATGTTTTGAAACAAATTTGCTTGAGAATGTGTATGTCATTCTTGTAAAGTCCTAGCAAATAAACTTACTGGCTTTGATAAAATGGGAATGGAAATTGAATGGACTAAATCTATATTAATTTAGTACTACTCTCTTCAGAATATCAGACACCGCACTAGCGTGTACAGGTTTTCTCAACTTTGATTGGCATTTTAAATTCTAGTAGGATGTTTTTTGTGATCGATATACGGTGTGCTGCGTTTCTTTCTCGTTTGATGTATTTGTCATCAGTGAGGTATAAATTATGTTAACCTGAATCAATCATAACTGCTTCTGATGAAGAAGAGATAATTAACATAATAATTGAATCAGGTACATAACTTAAACAGACGAGTGAATATAACAAGATTCCGTTTGATCTACAGCAGTGTGGCAATGATAAAAAGAACATGAACTGAAATTGATACAGCTGATGATGTTGTTGTTGATGGTGCTAACGATGGTATGAGGGGAATAATAATGATGATGATGATGATGATGATGATGATGATGATGATGATGATGATGATGATGATGATGATGATGATGATGATGATGATAATAATAATAATAATAATAAAATGTAAAAAGTCTTTTGTTCCTTACTGTTGTTGTTTTTCTTGTAAAAAGTAACTTTTACCCGCCTTTGAAAAAAGTAGTCGTGGCGTGCAAACAAAGGACAGAGAAAAAAGAAAAACCTGGTTGTTATTTTAGGTAAAAAAAAACACCAACAAAATAAAACAAAAACGGAAACATTAAAAAAACTGAAGAATTTACTGAATCAATATAATATTTATTAAGTATAAAAAAAATCCAAAAACAAAACAGACGCACTTGTTACCACCCTTCCGTATAATTATAAAATAGAACCGTTTTGCAAGTGTATACGAAGGTTTGCTATTAGTGCAAATTTAATGATCATGAAATCGTTGCTATAATAAAAACAGAATATCAAGAGAATAATCAAAAATGAAAATCATATAGGTAAAGTCAATTATCAAAACTTGTGTTTTTAGTTTGTTTATTTTATTTGATAAGTTCAATTACCTTTTTATTGTGTAGTAGTGTTGTGGTGGTAGGAACAAATATATAAAGTGAAAATTGATATGATCTTTATCCATTTCCCACCCCAGGTTTTCAGGTTCTATTGCACATCTACTGAGAAAGGTAATTTCTTTTATTTTCTCTTTTCATAAGCCCGAATTTCCTTCCTCCTTTCCTCTGTGTCTTTCTTTTTGTCTATCTTTGTTTCTGCCTCCATCTTTGCCTGTATCCCTCTGTGTTTCTCCTTATTCACTGTTTGCTTATCTGACAGCCTGTGTCTCTGTTTGTCTGTCTCTCTATCTGTCTGCATATCTGTCTCTCTCATTGTATTTTCCTCCTCTCTCTCTCTCATTCGCTCTACATTGTATATCTTTCCCTCTTCCTCTTTCATCGTACGTTTAAATGATGGGACAATCGCCCACGATATAAACATTTGCGACTTTAATTCATTCTAGGAACAGCTTTCTTGATCCTTGTTAATACTGGGAAAAAATAATCCATTGTTGCACCTAAATATCAAACACAAGAAATTAATTTCATACCCTGATGTATAAATATGTGTGCATGTTTGTTTAAACTTAGTTGTATTATATTGATTTGACATCATTAAAATAACGTTCGAATAAGCATTATTTTCTATGAGTGAATACAAAACTATTGCAGGAATTAAATGTATGTACATTCCCGTGTGTCTTTTTTTTAAACATTGGTTTGGAATGAACAAGTTAACAGGTGCAGTTTAGAACATGTACTTTTAGAGCTAGTTACAGTGTGTCAAGAAGTAGAAAATGTTTTTCAAGGGGTGAAGAAAATTATAACTCTATCATTTTTTTCATTTGAAAGGAAGAGTAGTTTTCCATGTCCACAATGATCCATCTTAAAAAAATATAATTATGATCAATGAATTGTGCCTGTTTAACAAAGTTCGTCTCATATTATTAGTTTCGAGCTTAAATTATGTTTATTTGTTTTCAAATTCACGGTCCGATTATTTTTTTTATTACGTTTAAAACAACGTAATCCTTTCCTAATTAACAGACAATCGGAAAACACTATGAAGACTGGGTACTTTATGTTTTCGGTTTTTGCCGTCTTGGCGATAGCTGGAGGTAAGAAAGAATAATATTATGTCATGAACTGTGTCTACTTTGTAAACCAATAACTAACACAGTCATTGTCTGGCTAAATCATAATTGTAGCGACAGGCTTTAACTTTTATAAACCTATTGTAGAAATTGAACAAATAAGTGCACAACATGCATTTAATTTACAAAGTACTTATCAGCGCAGTTAAGATTTCTATTATTATTCATTAAACCATAATGCAATTTATATTCCTTTAAAAAGTAGCTTCTTTTTTCTCCTGCATTTGTATGAGTTAGGTTAAATATAACAAGTATACATGTACTATGATTTTTCCCTTTTCCCTTGGGAGTTCTAAGCATTGAAATGTTCTGAAATGTAATGATCATAAAATTGGCCTACATAATAACGCACCAGAAATGAGAGTGTAACACCTTCCCAAAAATTATGAGAGCTTTTTCTTTCAGGCAATTTTTCAGATTCGAATCTTACATTTTTACATTTTAATGCTTCAATAATTATGACTATAATGTCAAGTTTATTTTTTTTTCCTTTTATCAAAAAGTTAATGTCTTTTTTCTCCTGCAGGTTTCCAAACTGATATTGTCACAGATATGAACGGTTGGTAAAGTCGTGCTGATCGGAATTTTTTTATATTAATTACAATGACTACAATGCATTTTTGGGGAGCAGAAAACTTTGTTTTCAATGTTAAGATTTTCTTTTCCATAGGCATAGTAAAAAAATCGTGATAACCATGTTTATCATTAAATTGTTATTGTTTTTGTTTTCAATTGCTGTTCCAACACAACTTAAAGTTATTATTCTATAATTATTACATACAATGTTTATTTCAGACGTTGTAATAATTGTTTTAGCTGTTCAAGATTTAACATATTTGTTATGATAAAAAGTCTGATGTCTCGATCAGTATTTATCAATAATAAACGTTCATGTAAACTTTAAAATATTGGTACAGATTATACAGGGGTTTGAATTCATCTTTTTTAATCCTTTCTGTCCAGAATGTATGCCCGGCATACAGAAGTGCTATAACAATTTCATTCTTGAGACTCCCAAAGCCAGTTTAGAGCGCCTCTGCGTGTAAGTTTTTCTCCCATCATCACCTTACGACATTTCAATCAATAGGTCAGCTAAACCCACAGATGCATATTAATAATAAGAGTGCTATTAATAAACATATGTGGATAAACCTCTTCTATTCGACCGTCTCAGAGCTGTTTTGCTCACTTCCAGTGATATTCTATTTATAGACTAGATAGGCTAATCAACGCGTCGGCGTGAGACGAACAAGAAGCGAGCGCCCTTTGAGACAAGTCACCCCCTACTCCCAACGTTGAAATAGAAGGTTATTATAAGTGAGAGCACAGCGATGACAGTGGTCTCAGACACTGTATTTCACGGTGAATTTGTTTAAGTTAATGAACAGTGTGTAGAAACTCACCATGGAGCTAGATAACAGAAAATCTTCAGAGAAGACCACCTCCCCTTTTTATCGCAAGTGAACATATTATAATTATAAATTATGAACACAGCTCACCTCCATTGTGATCAGAAAGTACACAGTGACAGCAAAAGTTAATGTAAATCGACGATTAAGTTAAAAAAAATAAACAGGAGCGCGAGTAAACAAAACCTAGTGTGAACTATTTTGTGAATGACTATCACACGTTTCTAGCCGAGATAATCATCTCTTCTTACAAGACGGTTTTTCACTCTACCGAACCCAGCCAGCAGACAGAGAGTTTTACAGCTCGCACACAGATATCGCTAAAAGTGCATCCAGTGCGCTGCAAGGGCATTAGCCCGTCTTCGTTATTAGGTCAATGATCTCTACTGGTTGGGTTGGAGTCAATATAATGTGACCGACCGAGACAGGAGGCCTGGTGACCCTTCACTGTCTCTGTGTATCAGGACGTAAACATTATTGTCAGACTATAATAGGGTTGGCACCCGTCACCGTATAGATCTGGTATTTTCTTTTCGAGTCGGGGGTAAAGACAGTGGAAGTTAACCAAGACAGGAAATCAAAGCCCGACATGTAATGTGACCAGGAGTCACATGGCATGAATCGCCGTAGTTGTTGAATTGGTTTTACACCCAACATCAGCACTATATTGGCTATAATGTGTACTAACGTTTGACAATTTTATGTGCTGCCACACACGAGACAGGGAGGGGATGCCATGACTCCTGTCTCAGCTGGTCACATTATATACTGACACCGACCCAACCAGTAGGGAGCGCACTCGCCAGGGCTAGAATCCAGGAATCCAGATCCTTTGCGTCGGAAGCCGATGTTCTACCCCAGCAAAACCAAACGCACGTGTTAACACCCCATGTTTACCGCGCTAGATCGAGTAATGTAGTATGGTATCCCCGCCCAGTCTCGTGTGTGGCAGCACATAAAAGTGTCAGACGTCAGTCTTGGGAGCCGTCCACAATATAGCCAAAATAGTGCTGATGTTGGACGATAAACCAACTTAACGACAACTCAACTACCTTATACATGCTGAAACATAATTTATATAAAAAGGCATTATTAACTATCTTAACAGTTTAGACAAAAAAAAAATAATTTCCTTTTTCATATTTGCTTATAATATGTATAAAAATGTGCATGACATATCATTGTTAATTAAATGTAATTCTTGCCCCCCCCCCCCTTATATCACCATTGTACAGGATAGCGCCTAAAGCTATTGAGTGTCTGAACAAATTCCAATGCTATGAAAGCCAAACGTTCCGAAGAAACCTGTACAGCAACATCTTTCACCCAATGAAAAGAAACGAAACCCCTCACTCACGAACTCATGACAAATAGACTCAATCAAGATTGTCCAACTCTTAACTAACACGTAAGTACAACTTGTCAACCTTTGAGGTTTGAGCTTTGACTCATCCCTTCAGTCTGAAGAGTTTCGCACGTTTGGGCACATTGCCGGCATAGTTTCACGACATTTCGAGTTTGTTTTGAAATGTCATCATCGGACCTTTAGCATGTCGTTAGGGCGTTTTAACGTTGATCCTAAAGACTCAATTGATGTACTCTTCGTCGTAGTGTTTTTTTCAAGTCCTGCAGCAGAATGAGTTCTTTGGTGTTTTAATTCGACCCTAATGTGGCGAACAGTTGACAACTTGTATTTGTCAAGATGTTACAAATGGTTACACAACCTGCGATGATCGGACACTTTTAGTCGTCGTTTCAAGTATCTTCAAAGTATCCCCTTTCAGTCAGAAAATGTTTGCTCCTTAGGTGATCTTAAGGAAAAGATGAGTCTTCAAAGGCAGCCAAACATATTTGTTTTGAGTACACAAAACCTTAGAATGATTTAGACAGTCTCTTAAGAAATAAATGCAAAAACAAAAACAAAAACAAAACCCACAAGAAACAACATAAATTAGAAATAAATAAACAACAACAACATGCAGAAAAACAAACAAACAAGATAAGAAAAAGAACAGAGTAGAACAAATAGGTGACAACATCCTTGAAGTCCCTTCAAACATACAGCCGTGTTAACTGTTATGTAAGTTATGTGATTACCTGCGATTGGATGTGTGGTCAAAGGATTGTGAAAATCTTATACCCACCGGACTCGCCTTGAATCCTACAAACTTGATAAATACAACTTCTTTAACTTGTTTGAGCGACAGTCAACGGATAGATATTCTCCTTTCCCCAAGGTACCCCCTCAAAAAAAAAAAAACCCAACCAAGCCAAAGTATAATAATATGTAAAATTTTTGATCATCCTTTCCACAAGAATGTACGCAAGTAACACCTCCTTTAATTCTAAGCTTATGCGTTGTGTTTTCGTGTTATTGAAGTGTCGCAATAAATTATACTCAATAACTGGTTTTAGCGCAACCCGTGAATGTGTCGATAGTTGTGTGCGATAAAGTACATTTCTTAATCTCATCCTTCCCAAGCTAATTTTGAGATTTTATCAGCATAGTTATATAAAAAGTGGACTATTTCGCAATAAAATCGTCATGAGTTATAATATTATTATAATTACCCCAAGGATCTTTCTACATCTTTGGTTACCCTATGACGTCTTTGTTTTGTCTACCCGTCGCCACCGGCTCCAAAAAAAAAAAGGGGGGGGCGGTGTACAGAATTTCCAAACCTTTCACCATAATGAAAAAAGAATAGCCTGTTATTTTGTGAGCAAAAATTGCAATTATTTCTTACAACTAATAATTGCTTAGCTAGAAATGTAAAGGCGTCACATTGGTGGCTGTTTTGATCGACACTTAACTTTTGTAACTCTGTTGTAGGCTCAAGTTTGCTGATCAATCAAGAAGAGGTAGTGATGCTTATGGGTGCGCACCAAGCAACATAAACATAAACAAACAACATAAAGCGCGCAAACCGGAAAAAAATATGGTGTCAGAAGTAAAACGTCGCGGTTACTTACATCTCGTCTTGCTTGTTTATTTCGTTGCTTAATTTCCAACGTAAGCACTATAATTATATTTTATAATTCATACCTCTTCGTAAGCCTTCTTGTTCGCTTATCATAAGGCGAGTCATAAACTTACCACCAATGTTGTACTGACGACCTTAGATCTACTGCAAAACAACACGGTAGCGTTCCTGCTAATCAAACACCTCTCGTGTCTTCCAAAAGAAAGTGAAAACATTATTTTTTTTGGTGGGGAATGTCATTTTAAATTCTCCCAATTATAATTAATTTTCCGTCTCTACATTCCGATAGGGGCGTTGGCAATTTAATCGCAAATTGCGTGTCTGCTTGCTCAACACCTCATATTTTCAATCAAAGTGTATTAATTTTTTTTTTCAAAATCTCATTCCCAATTTTCACAGTTATAGGTATAAATTATTCTCCATCTCTAAGCTCGAGTTGGCGTCTTGGTGATTTGATCACAGACAGACGTCAAAGCCTGATCACAGTTCATGGGTGGTTGTCCACAGAATGTTCTGGACTCCAGACTCTTGCACGATAATGATCAGTACTAGGCTTAGAGGTCATATGGTCCCAGTTATGTACGCTTAGGTGCTAGGTAGAGGCGTGTCAGGCCTCGCGTTTATTTCAGTAGCTGTAGTTGCAGTTGGGTTTAATGTCCAACATCAGCACTACATAGGCTATATTGTGGACGGACCCCAAGACTGACGTCTGACAATTTTATGTGCTGCCAGACACAAGACAGGGTGGGGATACCAAGACTACTGTCTCAGTTGGTCACATTAAACTGACACCGACCCAAGCAGTAGAGAGCAAAATTGCCAGAGTTCGAACCACGGACCTTTTGCGTCGGAAGTCGATGTTTTACCACAGGGCCACCGCACCCCCCGTCTATCTTAGTCCTCCATCTCTAAAAATTCCCATATCTATCTGATGTCTTGGAATTAGATTGCTATTGTAATTTTGATTCAAGTCTAAACTCTAATTTGGGAAAGAGGAAACAATTTCTTGTTCGTATTTGCCAATATGTTTACAAATAGGTACATGTACTCCGCTTATATACAAGCTCGGGTATTAATCAGTGACCGCTCAACTCATCTTCAACTTATCCCTTTTAAGTTCTCTATCTATAACAATAAGATCTATCTGGTTCCTTGGTATTTGGTAATAACCCTACCCTGCGCTCAAAACCTCCACGCTGGTCTGACAGCTCTCCCCCTCTCTCTCTTTCTCTCTCTCCCTCTCTCTCTCTATCTCTTCCTCTCCCTCTTCACCATTTCTCTTTCTAATTTATTGCGAGATGTAATGAAGAATTTGTCCTGTGCGATTTTAAAGCGTAAGGAAAAAAAAGAGGAAGGGAGGTCTACTGAAAAACGTCATGATTTTCAATTAATGGCCCTAAAAAGCTCATCTACGTCTACATGCACATGGTGTACTAAAAAAACCCAACAACAACCCACATTTTAAGGAGCTTTGGAATTGGATATGCAAAAAAGTTTATTAAAACGTAAAGATTTGGAGGCTTGCTGCTTGGTCCTCCATCCTTCTTGAAGCGTTCCTTGGCAATAATAGAACTATAGAGGGCGCATATGATCAGATAGAT
>RQTK01000691.1:110078-112595 GCA_003991915.1 Elysia chlorotica | reverse complement strand
TGTGTGTGTACGCGCGTGGGATTGTGTGTGTGTTGGAAAGAGGGCGATGTGGTACAAGCTGAGAGGCCATAATGTACTCTTAGGTTACAAGTGTAGCGTGAACGCCTTGTAATCAAAATCTTGCGGATTCGATTACTTCGATCCCTGCTCAGACCACCACGTTTTTCCAATGTCTTCTTGGGTCGGTGTCAGTATAAACTATAATGTGACGATATCTTTCTTCAGACGTTGGAGACGATAAACTAGGAGAGAGATTCGAGTAAGCTTAGATCAGTTTTACAAGCACTAGGTTCCCCAAAGATTTTCCAACAAACTACCTCTCTCTTCACCTTAAACTCCCACCCCTTTCACCCCCCGATGCCGATAGCTGTCTCTCGCACTAATTTTCGAACTCGAAAGGTCGCAGGGCGGCTAGGCTCTGGTTTGTCCCCCTGTGTACGTTGTATGGGGTTTACAAACAGAAATCATGTAATCACTAATCACCAGCTTTGTGTCTGCACTGGACTGAAGAGCTCTAGGCTAAGCTAGGCTAGGCTATTATCTAGGCGCCTGGGCTGGGGGCTCTAGACTGACTAACCACTAACCATTAGCCCTAAGTCCAGAAATGCAATGCATTGTGTCTGAGGCCACCCGAGAGGGAGAAACTACACAACGTATATAAAAAGTACAAATAAACAATATACGACAAAAAACGCACCCAAAATAACACATACCCACAAGATTTTAAATCATGCAACCGAACGAGTGTTAACTTGTAATGAACTCTAGATCTAGAAAGCTATGGTCATAATTTTTTTGAACACCAACATGCTGGTACATATAGCAAGAGATACTGGTTGAGTCGGTGTTAGTATAATGTGACCGCCTGATTTCTAAATCATGCCACTGAATGAGTGTTAACGTGTTATAAACTCTAGATCTAGAAGCCTTGGTAATATTTCAAACACCAACATGCTGATATATATATATATATATATATATATTGGTTGAGTCGGTGTCAGATTAATGTCATCGGCTGAGACAGGAGTTGTGGTATTCAGACACTGTCTGAGGTCTCTGCATGGCTGCGCGTAAAAAATTTGTCAGACGTTAGTCTTGGGACTTGTTCATAGCAACACTTTTTGCCGACATTGAGCGTTTAACTCAACTTGCCTGCCTATACTTCCATCTTTGTTTTCCACCCACCCAAATATAATAATTTTTTTAACTCTCCTCTTGTGAAACTGAGTTGAGATCAGTTGAATTGGTCGCTTAACGTCCAACAGTAATGTTACTTGAGCACTATATAGGATAAATTGTGGACTGGCCCAAGACTGACGCCTGGCAAACATACGAGACACTGCGGAGAGTTGAGTTAAGTTCATTTAACGTCCAACATCAGCACTATATAAAAAGTATATATGCTATATTGTGGACGGACCCCAAGACTGACGCCTGACAATTTTATGTGCTTCTGGCCTCCTGACACATTATACTGACACTGCTCCAACCAGTAGGCCGGCGACATCAGACAAACAAATAATTGACCGACCTGGGGTTTCGAACCGAGGACCTGCCGAGTGGCACACCAACACTCTAGCACTTGAGTCAGTTAAGAGTTAGCCCCCGTTCGGTCTTGCAAACCATCATAATGACTGACTCATTAGAGGGTAAGTTAGGTTAGTAACGAGACAAATATCTTGGGAGCGCCTGTATGTCTTGGCACGTGATTAGGTGTATATATGGAGATTTGGTTTTTTTCTGTTGGCTCAGAGTTTTGTTCAGGCATAGGTGTTTTTTGCAGTTTTAGGCCATCTATGAAGCTTCTTCCTTTCTGAGTTGTATAGATTTATATTATTAACAGTAATCGGGTTTACCGCGTACAATAACATTATATTCATATTTGTAAAACAACGTGTATACCGTATTTTGGTCAATACAAATAATCTATTGAAGGTGCTGCCCGGCTGCATTCTCTTTTATCAGTGTTCTTTGGAACCTGGGTGTGGTCCATTTTTAGACACAGATTATACAGTCACTTTGGTTTGTGCCTAATTCAACCAGCACCCTTAGCTAATCCCTCTCTTATGAGCATTTTGACTTTTATATAGGAGTTTTATATAGGACAAAGCGTTAAACATGTTATCGAACAATAAGCAAAGCAACATGTATATTTTCCATACGATTTATAACCAAGTAACTTGGTATTCAGTAATTTAAAAAAAATGATAATTACGATTAAAGGTGTAGGCTACATGTATTAAAGGTGTACATGGATTAACTTAAGGATGCGGATAACAGCTCATTATAATCCGTTCCTTGTTTCTTCTCATTACTTGAACGTACATACCACAGCTGTTGCTCATTATTTTTATTGCGTTTCGTCTTTGGGGTGTCGGCGTAGGACTAAACTTAGGTAGATGAAGGGAAGTGAATGTGTGATCGTTCTACATGATGACTGTACTCTCTCTCTCTCTCTCTCTCTCTCTCTCTCTCTCTTTTTCTCTCTCTTTCTGCCTATCTGTCTCTTTCTCTCTC
>RQTK01000691.1:97578-105078 GCA_003991915.1 Elysia chlorotica | reverse complement strand
AGCACGTAAACTAGTCAGGCGTTAGTCTTTAGACCCATCCACAATATACCTTTTCTAGTGCTGACGTTGGATGCTAAGTAACCAATCTAACGCTACTCATCTCAAATTAGTCATCTTCAACTTCGTGTAGAACTAGAAGCATCATCAAAATGACATCACGTATCTCCTTATCAGATTTCGTAAGGGATATTTTGGTTTTGCCAGTGATGGTGGTGGCGTAATAGCATGACTAACAGATAACATTGGTATTTGTATTTTTGTAGTAGCAAACACAGGCACCAACCCTAGGGTACTATGTTTTTATAAAAAGGACGTAGATTTAGTCGTCTGACTTTGTACATGGAAAGTCGGGCAGGGAACACATACACAAGGCTACTATGTACACGCATACAAATAAAAGCAGTTTAAGTCACCGGCTTATAGCACGTAGATACATGGTATTGTCATGTATAAAATCGCCTTTCTCTCTCTCTCTCTCTCTCTCGCTCTATCCCCCTCACTCACTCTGTCTGTCTGTCTGTTTCTCTCTCTCTCTCTCTCTCTCTGTTTCTCTCTCTGTTTCTCTCCCTCTCTCTCTCTCTCTCTCTCTCTCTCTCTCTCTCTCTAGAAGGCATACCCTAGTATGGGAATCACGGTAGGAAAATTATTATGATTGGTATCATAACCATTGACTTATGTATAGAATATAACTGGTATGAACTTAGAGTCATAGGCCAGGGATGGCGATCTTTGTGTCTCTCTTTTATTATATACTCTCAACTTAGTCATCTTCAGCAGTTACGTCGCTTCTTGAAGAAAATCTATCCAATGACGCCATGCTTGAAGTATGCCCAGGGGACACCTTTTGAAGACAGACTAAACGTTGGTTCTATTTATAGCCTAATTACTCTAGATTAACTTTGACTGGTTCGTTCTGAACCACTGTTTGCTTATCGTGTTCCCAGTGTTTGACAAGGCAGACTTTGCGATCATCATGGCAATAATACATGTATAACGAATGACATAATTATCCCGCCTCATAGATATGGGGTTTTCTGATCGCTCATTGGCTCCTTTAGTCCAGGATAGAGCTATGATTGGACGCCGGTTCAGACTCCCTTACCTATCGTCTCCGTTTTCACTCTGGGTTCCGAAATCGCAAAGTCTGTGATATCCAACTGGCACACCTATCTCTCTGTCTCTCTCACCCTCTCAATCTCTCCCCCTTGATGCCTCTTTCCCCCACTCTCTGTATCTATTTCTCTCTTTCTCTCTCTCTCTCTCTCGTTCTCTCTCTCTTTCTCTATATATTATATATGGATATATATATATATATATATATATATATATATATAGTTTGCCTTTGTTTTCATTCTTCCCAATCACAACTAGCACAATTGACCCCAGTCACGTGCTTCGAAACGTAGACCGTCAAAAGTAGTCACGATATACAGTCATACAGTCACACTTTGTAGTAGCCTATAACAATCGTGACTTTCATTGATGCCAGGCTGCCTGCCATTCAGTTTGTAATAATTATATATATATATATATATATATACACACACATATTTTTTTTAGATTGCCTTTGTTTTCCTTCTTCCAAACCATAAGTAGCACAATTGACACAACTGGTCACGTGCTGCCAAAGGTAGACCACCGTCAAAAGAAATCACGATATACAGTCACACTTTGTAGTAGCCTATTATAATCGTGACTTTCATTGATGCCAGGCTGCCTACCATTCACGGCATTCCGTTCACACTTCACACTTCACACATCACAGTTACAGTCAGTTCTCGCGCACCGCTAGGGTGATGTCACAAATTGGTCTGGCAGTTCATGGATAAGTCACGGATAACTGACTGACTCGATAGATGTATAAATAGTACTGTTTATAAATCTGTGACTGACTGACTCAACTATTATTCCCAGAGTTTTCACCGTGACACGCGTTCTCGTTAATAACTTTTACTCTTACATTTTTTATTTGTTTTTACCTCCCCATCCTCTCCCCGTCCCCCTTGTACACACACACATTTTTTTCTTTCCTCGTTCGTTCTCTTTTTTCATATATTTTTTATTATTATTTTGTTTCTTTTTCTTTTTTTTTCTTCTTTTTCTTGTTTTTTTTTTTTTTTTTTTTTTTTTTTTTTTTTTTTTTTAACTCTCGTGATATTCTCATTTAGCCCATCTGTGTTTGGTTTTCACGTTTCATGGATTTGTCAGACATCAACAGGATACCGCTACGGTCTGCACCCGTCTGCACCAGTTGTGCCGCTAACGTCAGCTGGGTGAGGGTTTTGGGGGCGGGGGGGGGCAGAGAGAACTAGAGAGAGAGCATGAGAATGAGAGAGAGCGAGAAAGAGAAAGAAAGAGAGAGAGGGAGAGAGAGAGAGAGAGAGAGAGGAAGAGAGAGAGAGAGGAAGAGAGAGTGACAGAGATAGATCGAGATCGAGAGAGAAGGAGAGATAGAGGGAGGGACACACACACACACACACACACACAAAGACACATAAACATACATACTGAAAGAAAGACACATAGAAGTGTTCCACTCAGTAGACAGACACATATTACCCAGGGAATTTAAACGAAAAAAATATTTTCTCCTTTTCTCTTTGCTTTACGTCTCACTGCTTTTAATATTTGTATTAGCTCTTCTACGTTTCCTGAACAATTTCCTGCGGAAAAGAGCCCCCAGCTGGGATTTGAACCGTGGGCCTCCGAATACTCCGCCTACAGCACTATCAGATTAACAGTTGAATCACCGTCGCTCCACCCCGCCTTATGTTAAAAATTTGTTCTACCCCATCAACGCTTTGTGATTTATAACGCGCGTGTGCTGTACATTTCTTAACTTTTTTTGTTTAGTTTTTCTTTGTTTTTGTATTTGTTTTTTAATTGTGTGTGTGCACAACTATATCTAGTTTTACGTGACTTTTCTCTGAGTTCAACATTATTTTACGCGTGTCTTTTCTTTTTCATTTCTTTCTTTCTTTGGTTCGTTCGTTTGTTCTTCCCTTAATTTTTAAATACTTTTCGCATGATTTTATTTTCATGTCTCGCGTACCCCATCTGTGTTTGGTTTTCATAGATACGTCAGATTCTAACAGTGCATGGCTACCCCAGGTCCCCTTGCATGCGTGCTGCTTAAGTCAGCTAGACAGGTGCGGGGGTGGGTTGGGGGTATGGCAGAGAGAGAGAGGGATGGAGAGAGAGAAAAAGAGAAAGAGAGAGGTTTATTATCTAACATCTTTGAGTGAGGGAGAGAGAGAAAGAGAGAGATAGAGAGAGAGAGAGAGATAGAGAAAGAGATAGATAGATAGATGGATAGATAGATAGATAGATAGATAGATAGATAGATAGATAGAGAGAGAGAGAGAGAGAGAGAGAGAGAGAGAGAGAGAGAGAGAGAGCGTAGGTCTATTATCTAACATCTTTTAGAGAGAGAGAGAGAGAGAGAGAGAGAGAGAGAGAGCGTAGGTCTATTATCTAATCTTTTAGAGAGAGAGAGAGAGAGAGAGAGAGAGAGAGAGAGAGAGAGAGAGAGAGAGAGAGAGAGAGAGAGAGGGGGGTAGATAAAGACACATAGAGAGTTGATACATAAAAACTAAAAAAGATAACACTGATAAAAGGCTTTGACGCAAAGAAGTAAACAAAGCGAGCATAGTTTTGTAGGGGGGGAGCAAAAGTTATCAGTTTAAGAAATTCCATTGTCGATTTTGGTTTACGACTGACTTAATGTATCTTTAACATTCTGTAGCTTTCCTTGCTTTAACAGAAGACAAAGAATTGAAATAAATAAAGAACTCAACGCGTGTTGGGTTAATGCGGTTTTCTTTGATGTATCAACGTCTCACAAGTCTCTCGAAGATGCTTGAAGGATGTGGACTTTGAAGAAGTAATAAACATATTTACGCCATGTTTAGAATAAATACCTTCAGATGTTTCGAACCTTCAGCTAGACAGGTGCGGGGGTGGGTTGGGGGTATGGCAGAGAGAGAGAGGGATGGAGAGAGAGAAAAAGAGAAAGAGAGAGGTTTATTATCTAACATCTTTGAGTGAGGGAGAGAGAGAAAGAGAGAGATAGAGAGAGAGAGAGAGAGATAGAGAAAGAGATAGATAGATAGATGGATAGATAGATAGATAGAGAAGGGGGTAGATAAAGACACATAGAGAGTTGATACATAAAAACTAAAAAAGATAACACTGATAAAAGGCTTTGACGCAAAGAAGTAAACAAAGCGAGCATAGTTTTGTAGGGGGGGAGCAAAAGTTATCAGTTTAAGAAATTCCATTGTCGATTTTGGTTTACGACTGACTTAATGTATCTTTAACATTCTGTAGCTTTCCTTGCTTTAACAGAAGACAAAGAATTGAAATAAATAAAGAACTCAACGCGTGTTGGGTTAATGCGGTTTTCTTTGATGTATCAACGTCTCACAAGTCTCTCGAAGATGCTTGAAGGATGTGGACTTTGAAGAAGTAATAAACATATTTACGCCATGTTTAGAATAAATACCTTCAGATGTTTCGAACCAAACCTGGATTAAGACAACGTGACTTGAAAGGTCAATTGAGCGATTTCTTAAAAGGAAATTGAGTTGAGTAAGTCCTACGTAAGTACCAATCTTGTTTTGTACGGGTCCTAGGACTAACGTCTGACAATTTCATACGATGCCAACATTCAGTTGTTTCGAACCGAACCTGGAGGCAGACGATTGAGCGGTTTCCTAATGAACGTTGAGTTGAGAAAGTTTGTTTCCTCACCTAATACGTAAGTAGCAATCTAGTTTTGTACGGGTCTTAGGACTAACGTCTGACAATTTCATGCGATGCCAACATTCAGATGTTTCTTACCGGACCTGAAGGCAGACGATTGAGCGGTTTCCTAACTGAACATTGAGTTGAGTAACTTGGTTTCCTAACCTACTGCTTCAGTAGCAAGCTTGTTTTGTACGGGTCTTAGGACTAAAGTCTGACAATTTCAGGTGATGCCACACTAAAGCAGTAGGGACATAATTTATTATGACTCCTGTCCCAGTCATTTAGATTATACTTACACCAACCATGTCCTTCTATAACGTTCTAGACGTCTTTGCACCATACCAACCAGTAGGGACGTTATAGCACTAACGCTCCCATCCTCTTCCCCTCCCCCCTGGAGGGCGCGGGGGCCCTGGGGTTGAAGATCGGCTTTCGACACAAAAGGTCCGTAGTTTGAGCCCTGGCGATTTCGCTCCCTACTGGTTGGGTCGGTGTCAATTTAATGTGGCCAACTCAGACAGGAGTCATGGGATCCCCGTCCTGTGTGGCAGCACATAAAATTGTCAGACGTCAGTCTTGTGGCCCTTACACATTATAGCCTATATGGTGCTGATGATGTACGTTAAACCAATTCAACTCAACACCCCTCCTCGCTTTTTTTTTCCAACCATCGAAACCGTTCATAGAAAATTCTGTTAATACATGATTTTACATGATCTATAGAACTCCTCGCTTTAGTTTTTGGCGCATCAGGAAGTTTTCTTTGTAGAGTGAATACATCTACCGTGTATTTGTAAATTCTTTTTTTAAATTGTAATTATATCACTAATATTTTCTTTATCACTTAGTTCTTCTTTCTGTTTCTTTCACTTTCCCACGCCTGTAAATTGCGTCGTTGGGTCGTTCACAAGAAATTTACTCAGACTGAAATTTCATCGCATTTAAACCAGACTACTCATAATTTGGAACATGTATATAAAAAATACAGGAAGTGTAAAAAAAAGCAATAACAACAGTAAGAACCTCCTCAAAAAAGCAAAAACAAAACAAGGTCTGCCAACAAATCCAAAATTAAAAATTCCCTTTTATTTTTACCTGAACAGAACATAATACTATGTTTCCCTTCTTCTTGTGCACTGTTCATACTATAGGCCTACAAAGACTGCTGCAGTGAAATCTCTTAAGTTTAACATGACTGGAAATATAATAACTCATTTTTTTCACATAACAGCTGCCTGTAGGTGATTTTTTTTTACCGCATATCCCGACCATGATGTCATCTTCCAAGGTAGAAGGTCTACAGTAGAGAAAGTTTAGTTTTTCTTTACAGCAACGCTCAAACACCTACATCTAAAAAAAAAAGGAAGAAGGAAGAATTATTTTGAAGAAACGCAAAAACAAAACAACAACAAAACTGTCACAAAATACAAAGCCTGGGAAATATCCAAACATCGTCATCTTTTTTTCATAGGTGGACCGGAAACCCTTCTTATGTATCTGTCTCTCTCTGTCTCTGTCTCTATCCGTCTCTCTCTCCCCCCCCCCCCCTCTCTCTCGTGTTCTCTCTTTCTTTCTATGTCTCTTTGTCTCTCTGTCTACCTGCCTACTTGCCTTTCCGTTTGTCTAACCCATCCTTTCCTTGATCATATCTTCAGTACCTATCTATGACTTGACTTGACTTAATCCTCTTCGCTCCTATAGGAGCATAGGGCTGCAACCACACTCCTCCAGCGTACTCGGTTCTGGGATGTCCTCCTCAGCTCGGCCCATGTCATTCCAGCCGCCCTGGCTTCAGCGTCCGTACTCCTCCGCCAGGTCTGTCTTGGTCGGCCCACTGTGCGCTTTCCCTGGGGGTTCCACTCAAGGGACTGCCTGGTGGTACCTATCTATCCTTCCATTTATGTATCTAAAATCCATTCACCCACCAATCTCTACATCCATTTATTAATTCACCTATTTATTTTATCTATCTATCTAAATGGGAATCTCATGGTTAGCGTAGAGCGTGTCCAATAATTATAGATTCGTTTGTGCTAGAAGTTAAGGGCAGACTTATGTGTACCTCGTTTCAGGAAACAGAGGCAATGATAATAAGTAGCTCATTTCCTTTTACACTGACTTCACCATCTCTAGCTACTGCACATTACATCACATCACTTAAGTATTATTGGCGACGTATAGTTCTAACACTCATGTTATAGCCTTTGAGAATTAACTTGTATAGATGGAAAATATATGTCTCCGTTATGTCTTCGTTGCAATGTTTGCGATGATGATGTACCTTCCCTCCCTTTAACATGCACATTTATGGGGGACATCTACATGGTTATGAGTATTTATTTTCCTACGTATGTATAAACATATATAGAGCTTACAAATATATTATGAATGCTTTTTATGATTCCCCTTTATTAGGTTTAAGTCCATGCTTAGTTTTTATTGTACGTTATCAAGATGTAATTTTTCAATGTATAATTATTGAAGACACTGTAAACAAGTTTCATAAATTATTTCATACATTTATTTCTCCATTTTGTAATATCAGCTCTCATAGATTCTGTCAAATTAATTTCTTTTTGTCTGGGAGTACATTTTTGTTATATTATGTTTGTAATTATGAAGTATGGGCCAAAGGCCTTTTTCCCCAATAAAATTCAATTCAATTCAATTCAATACCTACATATCTATCTATCTATCTATCTATCTATCTATCTATCTATCTATCTATCTATCTATCTATCTATCTATCTA
>RQTK01000691.1:53169-79678 GCA_003991915.1 Elysia chlorotica | reverse complement strand
CCTATCTATCTATCTATCTATCTATCTATCTATCTATCTATCTATCTATCTATCTATCTATCTATCTATCTATCTATCTATAATTATGTATATCCCTTCACCCACATACCCGATACAATCCTCGCTCTCTCTACAAGCACTAAAGTCTGAGTGTCCGAGTGTCCGAGCGCAGAAAGATAATGGCCTCTCCATGTCCCTGCTTACACCCGGTTTCACTGACCTATGTTCCTTACCATAGCACTGTAAACAGTGAACATGAGTTGAAAGAGAGATGAGATATATAGACAGAGAGAGATAGAGAGCGAGAGAGAGAGAGAGAGAGAGAGAGAGAGAGAGACAGAGACAGACAGACAGAGAGGTGTGTTTCTTATCATAGCACTGTAAACAGTGGACATGAAATCACCCGACAGGTGTTAGACAACATACCAGGATAAGTTGAGAGAGAGATGAGATAGATAGATATATAGACAGAGAGAGAAGAAAGAGAGAGGGATATATAGACATAGAGAGAGAGTGTTCCTTATCATAGCACTGTAAACAGTGGACATGACATACCTAGATTTTGTCTACCAGGATACGTTGAGAGAGAGAGAGAGAGAGAGAGAGAGAAAGCGAGAGTGAGAGAGATGGATAGACAGATATAAAGATAGATAGATGGAAAGATAGAAAGATAGATAGAGAGAGATAGATAGAGAGAGAGATAGAAAGAGAGAGGGATATATAGACATAGAGAGAGAGTGTTCCTTATCATAGCATTGTAAACAGTGCACATGACATCATCCGACAGGCGATAGGCACAGCATACCTAGATTTTGTCTACCAGGATAAGTTTAGAGGTAGATATATAGACAGAGAGGAGAGAGAGAGAGAGAGAGAGAGAGAGAGAGAGAGAGAGAGAGAGAGAGAGAATGGACAGGAGAGAAAGAAAAAATAAAGGAGGAGAGATAAATCAAGGAGAAGGGAAAAGGAGAAAAGAAAAGAGGAAGAATGAAAAACGAGGGAAAGAACTGATTTAGATCTAGACGACATGATACAAACACTGACTGAGACTTTTGTATGAAGAAACACTGACTGGGAGTTTTAAACACTGACTGGGGGTTTTATATGAACAAACACTGATTGAGACTTTTCAATGACCAAACACTGACTTTGACTTTTGTATGAAAAAAACACTGACTTGGAGTTTTGTATGAAGAAACACTGACTGGGAGTATTGTAATTGTATGAACAAACACTGACTGGTACTTTTCTATGATCAAGCACTGACTGAGACTTTTGTATGAACAAACACTGACTCGAAATATTGTATGAACAAACACTGACTCAGACTTTCGTATGAACAAGCACTGAGTGGGAGTTTTGTATAAACAAACACTGACTGAGATTTTTGCATGAACAAACACTGACTGAGACTTTTGTATTACCAATCACTGACTGAGACTTTTCTATGACACAAACACTGACTGAAACTTTTACTGAGACTTTTGTATGAACGAACACTGACTGAGACATTTGTATGACCAAACACTGACTGAAAGTTTTGTATGACACAAACACTGACTGAGACTTTTACTGAGACTTTTCTATGACCAAACACTGACTGAGACTGTTCAATGACAAACACTGACTGAGACTTTTCTATGACACAAACACTGACTGAAACTTTTCTATGACACAAACACTGACTGGGAGTTTTGCATGAACAAACACTGACTGTGACTTTAGTATGAACAACTGACTGAGACTTTTTACTTTTATCACAGGTTGGTACCAAACACTGACTGAGACTTGTGTATGATACAAACACTGACTGAGAGTTCTGTATGACACCCGGAGAACACCGCGCAAGATAAGCAGAACCAAAGACGGCGTGCGGCGTGTGGCGTGCGAGCAAGGCGTTGTTTAATCTCTATTGATTACTGTGGATCTGTCAACACGTCAGCCTCAGGTGAACCAGCCTGCCTGCGACCCGCTGTTTGCACAGACCAGGCTGTTTACAGTTTTGATTTCTCTACCTTCGGCATTTTGTCTGTGTGTGTTGCTCAGTATATTCGGATATTTCTTTTATCACAGGTTGGTACAATACAAACTATATTGAATTCTTTGCGGATGGTAAAACTATTTGTTCTACAATTAAACTTTTTACACAAGTAGATGTGACATTGGTGCAATGCTGTATGAAGTGTTTCTATATCTTATTCTTTTTGGATTGTATCTGTTCTACAATTAAGCGCTTCACAGAAGTGGATGTGATTTCTATACAAATCGTAATGGTCTGTTCGTTGTTTATGGTTGTCCATTCAGATGTGTTCATTTAACACAGGTTGGTACAATACGGAGTTTTTCTATATAGTATTCTTTGCGGATGGTATATGTTCTATAATTAAGCTCTTCCCACAAGTAAATGTGATTTCTATACAAGTCGTAATTG
Source organism: Elysia chlorotica (assembly GCA_003991915.1). Lineage (NCBI taxonomy): Eukaryota > Metazoa > Mollusca > Gastropoda > Plakobranchidae > Elysia > Elysia chlorotica. The sequence continues at coordinate 77,247 of RQTK01000691.1, read as the reverse complement.
TCTGTTGTTTATTGTTGTCCATTCAGATACGTTCATTTATCACAGGTTGGTACAATACGGAGTTTTTCTGTATCTTATTCTTTGCGGATGGATCTGTTCTTTAAGCTTTTAACACAAGTGGATGTGATTTCTATAGAAGTCGTATCTGGTCGTTCATTCATAAATTCATTTATCACAGGTTGGTGCAATACAATACGGAGTGTTTCTATATCTTATTCTTTGCGGATGGTATCTGTTCTATAGTTAAGTCTTTTCACGCAAGTGGTTGTGATTTCTATACAAGTCATACCTGTTTGTTGTTTATGGTTGTTCATTCATAAATTCATTTATCACAGGTTGGTACAATGCTGTATGGAGTGTTTCTATATCTTATTCTTTGCGGATGGTGTATGTTCTATTTTTAAGCTTTTCACACAAGTCGTAATTGTCTATTGTTTGTGGTTGTCCATTCATATAATATGCTCATGTATCACAGGTTGGTACAATACGGAGTTTTTCTATATCGTATGGTATCTGTTCCATAATTAAGCTCTTCACACAAGTGGATGTGATTTATATACAATTCTTAACTGTCTGGTTGGTGCAATGCTGTATGGAGTGTTTCTATATCTTATTCTTTGCGGATGTTATCTGTTCTATTACCAAGCGCTTCACACTTATCAATGCGATTTCTGTTGTTTATGGTTGTCCATTCACATAAATTCATTTATCACAGGTTGGTATGGAGTGGTTCTAGATTTTATTCTTTGTGGATGGTATCTATTCTTTAATTAAGCTTTTCACACGAGGGGATGTGATTTCTATACAGGTCGTACATGTCTGTTTGTTCTTAATGGTTGTTCATTCATATATATCCATCATTTATCACAGGTTGGTGCTATGTTGTCATTCGAGAATTCTCAACATATCAGGCACAAGTGGATGCGATTTTTACACAATATAAGAGGGGACAGTCAATATGAATAGGATGTGCTTCTAGGTTTTTGGAAAATCCAATCCTGCTTAAGATACAATTGGAGATAACTTTCACTCTTAAATCAGTTAAGTTCTGTACCTCAATCTGTTCAGTTTTTGGCCGGAACCAGACTCAGACTGCCGCTGGTGGCTGGGGTGGGGCTGTGTCTTGACTGGGCCCCAAGACTGACGTGTGACGATATAACGTGCTGCCACACACGAGACAGGGCAGGGACACCATGACTCCTCTTTCAGCCATTCACGTTATACTGACACCGACCCAATCAGTTACAGGAGACGAAGTTGGATAAAATAATTTTATGATCTGCCGATCGTGGGATTCGAACCGTCATACCTCCAGGTCTAAAGACCAACGCCCTACCACTTGAGCCAGTTCGCCTCCCTTGTATGTACCCAACCTACAGCTTTACTCTGACGTCCTATCGAGCGGTTTCTCTGCCATAATTGCAGCATCACCTAACAGAGCTTTCGAACTCTTGACTCTAGGATCGATAAACGTAATCACTAACAACTGCGCTATGTGGAATCTCTGTCATTATAATTATATAGATCTAGATCTGCCAACAGCCAGCTTCGTGGTTTCTACTACACTGTGCCTGAATCAGCGAAACAAACACTCGCATGCATATTATTTTTATGAGGTCGTAAGCAAAACGTCGCGCTAGCTTAGAACTCGCAAGTTGTAAGCCTTCTTATTCGCATATATATGTTTATAATCATCATCATCATCATCATCATCATCATCATCATCATCATCATCATCATCATCATCATCATCATCATCATCATCAATCATCATCATCATCATTATCATCATTTCCCCTCTCTCTCTCTCTCTCTCTCTCTCTCTCTCTCTCTCTCTTTCCCATTAACCTCCCTCTCTGTATTACATATTGTTTTTTGTTTTTTTTATTGAAGTATATTTCTTTGTCTATCTCTATTCTCTTTTTTTTTCATTTCTCTCTCTCTCTTTCTTTCTCTCTCTCTTTCTTTCTCTCTCTCTCTCTCTCTCTCTCTCTCTCTCTCTCTCTCTCTCTCTCTCTCTCTCTCTCTCTCTCTCTCTCTCTCTCTCTCTTTCCCATTAGCCTCCCTCTCTGTATTACATATTGTTTTTTTGTTGAAGTATATTTCTTTGTCTCTCTCTCTATTCTCTTTTTTCATTTCTCTCTCTCTCTCTCCCTCTCTCTCTCCCTTTCTCTCTTTCTCTTTCTCACTAACATCCCTCTCTGTATTACATGTTTTTGTTTTTGTTTTTTTGTGCGTATTTCTTTGTACCTCTCCATAGTGTCTTTTCATCTCTATCTCACTCTTTTCTCTCCCCCCTCTCTCTCTATCTTTCTAACCCACACCCGCCCTTCCTAACAGAACAGCCTCCAGTACCTAGAAGCCAAGATAATGAAAACCCCATCGATCCTTGGTATCTGGTTTCCTCTGTGATTATTTATTAACGACCCGCTACTGTTGAAGGTCCTCAATTTACAAGGTGTCGGCCGAGTCCCTCATTGCTTGTGCAAAGTACACCGGGTCTGCCAACTGTACACAATGCTAACTGGCTCAAGTGGTAGAGCGTTCGTCTCCAGATTGGGAGTTCCGTGGTTCGAATCCCACGATCGGTCAAAATTTGATTAGTCCGATTTTGTCTCATGTAACTGATTGAGTTGGTGTCAGTAAAATGTGACGGGCTGAGACAGGAGTCAAGTTCTCTCTCTCTCTCTCTCTCTCTCTCATTTTTTTGTTGTGTGTGCATTTACAAAACTATCAGGCCGATTTTTTCGCAACCCCTTTCTCTATAAAAATTTATTTCTCCTTGTGTGTTTCATTAACTCTGTATGTGTAGTGTCCTTCATTCTCCCTCCCCCCCCTCTCTCTCTCTCTCTCTCTATCTCTCTCTCTCTCTCTCTTTCTCATTAACCTCCCTCTCTGTATTACATGTTTTTTTGTTGTTGTATATTTCTTTGTCTCTCTCTCTATACTATCTTTTCATCTATTTCTCTCTCCTCTCTCTCTCTCTCTCTCTCTCTCTCTCTCTCTCTCCTCTCTCTCTCCCTCTCTCTCTCTCTCTCTCTCTCTATCTATCTTTCTAACCCACACCCGCCCTTCCTAACAGAACAGCCTCCAGTACCTAGAAGCCAAGATAATGAAAACCCCATCGATCCTTGGTATCTGGTTTCCTCTGTGATTATTTATTAACGACCCGCTACTGTTGAAGGTCCTCAATTTACAAGGTGTCGTCGAGTCCCTCATTGCTTGTGCAAAGTACACCAGGTCTGCCAACTGTACACAATTCGAACTGGCACAAGTGGTAGAGCGTTGGTCTCCAGATTGGGAGTTCCGTGGTTCGGATCCTACGATCGGTCAAAATTTAATTAGTCCGATTTTGCGTCCTGTAATTGATTGGGTCGGTGTCAGTTTAATGTGATGGGCTGAGACAGGAGTCAAGTTATCCCCGCCCTGTCTCGTGTGTGGCAGCACGTAAAACTGTCAGACGTCAGTCTTTGGTCCTGTCCACAATATAGCCTATTCATATTTCTTTGCTGGTTGTTAATCCAACAAAACTCTGCCAACATTAAAAAAAGGAAAACAACACACACACACACACACACAACGTATTTCTACACACTAGGGGGTCGCGGTGGTCCTAGGATAGAACATCAGTTTCCGACGCAAAAGGTCCGTGGTTCGAGCCCTGGCGATTTCGTCTCCTGTAACTGATTGGGTCTGTGTCAGTATAATTCGACCGGCGGAGACAGGAGTCCAGCTCTCCACACCCTGTTTCGTGTTTAGCAGCACCTAAAACTGTCAGACGTTATACGTTAGTCTTTGGCCCCGCCCACGATATAGCCTCTATAGTGCTGAAGTTGAACGTTAAACCAACTCAACTTTGCCAACAGTTAAAAAAAACACCCAATCAGAAGTCTTTAGACGAATTATATTGTAAGCAACAGCGAAGTTCTGCTTACTGCCCATTGCCTGATCTACGCAACAATGGTTGTCTCGTCTGTCGAGTGTCGATTCAAAGTGGCTAGAGTAACGTCCCCTGTTGACCGCAGACGTGACATGCCGTGACGGGCGAATCACCGACGTGACATTCTGAGACACGATCTGGACTTCTAACCAATGTCCACTCGGACACGATTTGATATTTAAGGAAGAGAAAACAAAGAAAAAAATGGATTAGATTTATACACGAGCTTGCTTTCATAACGATCCTCAAAATAGATATATTGTGATGTGAGAATAACACTGTTCTAACGCCATACAGATAAAGTAGGCAGATATAGCCATGTCATTTTCAAATTACGATATTATACAGCGGTCTTTGTTATTGTAGAGCTCCTAAATCTAACCAACCAACAAAGGAGACAGATTTAGGCAAAAAAAAAAAGGTTAAGAAAACGCCTTCAAACTGTTGTGACGCAGCCAGGGTGAATAAGGCTAAAGTCAGTTATTTATAGTATTTTAAGAAGTTTAAGAGATTGGGAACATTATAATCCATCATTTACGGAATCTGGGATAAATCTGTTTGTTGTGGAAAGGACAATGAAAAGATCAATACAGATTAATGTATATTTAGAGGGTTCTAACTCACACCCTGTTTTCAACTTGTACCTGAATGACCCTGGTTGCCTTACATATCACAAATAATTTGCACTTTGGGCTTACGGTTGGTCTCTCTATCTCTCTCTCTCTGTCTCTCTCTCTCTCTTTCTCTCTCTTTCTCTCTCTTTCTTTCTCTCTCTTTCTCTCTCTCCCTCTCTCTCCCCCTTCTCTCTCTCTCTCTCTCTCTCTCTCTCTCTCTCTCTTTCTCTCTCTCTCTCTCTCTCTCTCTCTCTCTCTCTCTCTCTCTCTCTCACACTCACTCTCTCTCTCTCTCTCTCTCTCTCTCTCTCTCTCTCTCTCTCTCTCTCTCTCTCTCTCTGATGTCGTGGTGGAAGATTTGTATATTATGTTGTCTGATCTTGATATGGAATATAAAATAACTTATAGTTTTACTTTGTTCATTATTCCAATCTGAGCTGCTGCATACTGCGTAAAAAAAACAACAAAGAAAATACATACATAATTCTTGTGATTCGATTTAACTGTTACATCCTAAAATAGTATAACCAAATTCGGCGTATATTTTGCATTGTGGTGAAGATTAACTAAATTAATACACATTGCCAACCGATATAAGGGCGATATCCTAAAATAGTATGATAATTCAAATCGCTGTAATTTGTACTGTGTGAAAAGTTAATGAAATTACATACATATTGCGATTTGATTTTACTGTTACATCCTAAAATAGTATAATCACAATCGTCGTACATTTTGTTTTGTGGTGAAGATTAACTAAATTAAATACGCATTGCCAACCGATATAGCGGTGGTAACCTAAAATAGTATTATACTTCAAATCGATGTACTGTATTGTGTAAAAGATTAATGAAATTACATACATATTGCGAAACGATGATAACTGTTGCGTCGTAAAATAGTATAATTTAAATCGGTGATCTGTGTAAAAGAACAATGCATTAATGAACATACATAATTATTTTGCGAAGTCATATAACTGTTGCGTCCTTAAATCGTGGACTCAAATCATTCTATGTAAAAGAACAATAAAACTACATAATTATATTATATAGTGATCCTATAATAACTGCTGCATTCTAAAATAGACTGACAATATTCAACTCGATCTACCATGTTAAATAACAACGGAGGCAGTTGGGAAACAAATATAACTCTTCCATCCTAAAATTAAAGTCTATTCAAATCGGCTTACTATGTAAACGTATACTGAAATTACATGTACAATGCACTGTATTGGGAATCGGAATCAATGTGATTGCTGTGTCCCACAGATTTCTATTAATAGCTCTAATAGACATCTATGCTGTGTCCTTAAATAGCAACACTGAGTACAGTACAGATTGGTCTTGTTTCGAAAGGTATGCCGAGTGGACAGCGACGGTCAAGCGATGACCAAGCCCCGTAAATAGTAAGAGTGAAGAGTGGGTGGGCGCGATGCTGGATTTGGAGGAAAACCGGGGGGAAAGGGGGGGGAGTTAATTAGAGAGAGGGGGAGGGTGAAATGTGGAAGGAGGGTGGAGTTGAGTTGAGTTGAGTTGGTTTTAACGTCCAACATCAGCACTATATAGGCTATATTGTGGACGGGCCCCAAGACGGACGTCTGACAATTGTATGTGCTGCCACACACGAGACAGGGCGGGGATACCATGACTCCTGTCTCAGCCGGTCACATTATACTGACACCGACCCAACCAGTAGGGATTGCAACAGCCAGGATTGGAACTCGGGACCTTTTGCGTCGGAAGCCGATGTTCTACCCCTGGGCCACCGCGCCTCCCGGATAGATCAATCATAGACGATGGTTATTTAGGAATAAGAATAATAATTAGTAATTTTAAAGCAAGCGACACCCTGGCAAGTCCAAGGAAAATTTATTTATTCCTATAACTCAATATGGCAAATTTTCCTATCTGTCTCTTTGTCTGTCTGTCTGTCTGTCAGTCTGTCTGTCTGTCTGTCTGTCTGTCTGTCTGTCTGTCTGTCTTTTGCTTTCTGTCTATCTCTGTTCTCTCTGTCTGTCTGTCTGTCTGTCTGTCTGTCTGTCTGTCTGTCTGTCTGTCTGTCTGTCTGTCTGTCTCTCTCTCTCTCTCTCTCTCTCTCTCTCTCTCTCTCTCTTTCTTGTATTAGCCCTCTTTCGATTTCACGCTTTTCTTCACCGTGCTGGCCTTTCCCTTCTTTCTTTTTATATATCTTCTATTCTTCCATACCTCCATCTTACTTTATCATACAACCACAATTAGTCACCTCTTGACGTCAACGCCTTACAAAATTTGCATACTGTTTGTTTTCATACAAATATTGATTTGCTATTTAGACGACACGGAAGGTTGTAGGAAGGAACATTGTTTCAGTGATTCACGGTATTCTTAATTAAGGTTCTTATAAATAAATATGTGTAGGCCTACTGAACTTCAAATTGTAAAACCCTTGTAGCTCTGCACTGAACAAACATTAAAAGAACGTTTTTTTTTCTTTCATATCTTTGCTCATATAATTGGTTGCGTATGTGAACCAAATTAATAGTAGCTTTTAGAATCATGTTATTTTTTTTTTTAATATATATAGTATTTTTTTTTATTATACCTCCCCTTCTAAGGTTATCTTGATACTATGTTATTTTGAGTGACATTTCACCAAGGCGTCCAAAAATAGAAGGCGAAGTCACCGAAATATACAAAAACTTGGAACACGAATCCAAGTGAGCTTTATTTTGAACATCTTCGCATCGCGCTGTGAAACTATTATTTAGCAACAATAGATAACAAATAATCGATCATTTATGATTTTTTTTTAAATAACCCAAAACAGTGCGCACATAAAATTTAATAGAACAGTTGACATTTTTGCAGTGTAGGCTGATTGTGTGGGCTGAAAAATACTCTCTAAGTATCACTCTGTACTATCTATGCTTAGAATTAAAGGAAATAAAATCATTTTTATCCTTGGTGTGCAAAAATCTTTTCACTTCGTTCAATTCGGAATTTCTCAAAAGGTTATTTTTAGTTTGTTTGAAGACATCGGAGATGTTCACCAAGCAAACACACTATAGTGTCATTCTCATCTTGTAGCTGATCTGAAAACGGTTTTCCCCGCTTTTCCCCGCTTTTCCCCCCATGTTCTTTTTTAAAGACTAGAACAAGGCGCACTGGTTTCCAGTACTCACACCTCTTGTCTGATATAGTTGTAGTTGAGACTGTTTAACATCCAACCTCAGCACTGTGAAGGCTATATTGTGGACGGATCCCAAGACAGACGTCTGACAAATTTATGTGCTGCCACACATGAGACAGGGCGGGGATGCCATGACTACTGTCTCAGCTGATCACATTAAATTCACACAGATCCAACCAGTAAGGACCGAAATGGTCCGGGCTCGAACCACGGACCTTTTGCGTCGGTAGCTGATGTTCTACCCCTGGACCATAGCTTCCACGATCCCGCCTACCAAAGAATCGCTCTCCAAGCCAACCATACCGTAGCAAGACACGGCCTCTAGCTGAGTGGGAGCCGGATAGCTCAGTCGGTAGTTGTTTGTACTGGTGAGGGAGAAGTCGGAGGTTCGAGGTTCGATGCTCGAGTAGGATCTCCATGTCCTTATAGGATTCTACAGAATACCAAAAAAGGCTTGAAAACTATTGGAAGATTGCACCCACCTTGCCGTGTGATTCCAGTGCTCTTACCCCAGCACTGACCATACCTTTGTCTAGTGCAAAGCCCCTGGTGTCCAGTGAAAAACCCCCGGTGTCCAGTGAAAAACCCCCGGTGTCCAGTGAAAAGCCCCCGGATTTTACTCCATTGAGCCAAGATGGCTGGGTCGCCGGACAAGGAGATGGAAGACTATTGGAATGAGTTCAAATCCATCGAGCTCTCGGAGGTGCAGAGCGACGAGGACGAACTGTCCAAGACGCCAGACGGTGAGTGTCACTTTAACACCTTTATGTGGTTATATGTTCTTTGAACATCTCTCTCCTCTGAGTTATTCCGAATGTTCCTCCACTCCACACCCCTTCCCCCCCCCCCCCCCCAAAAAAAAAAAAAAAAAAAAAAAAAAAAAAAACAACAACAACAACAACACAAAGCAACAACAAACCAAAAAAAACCCAACAAGTACAACAAAACAAAAACAAAAAAAACAAGACGCGCATCCATCAACTAGAATCACCCATGTTTCACCCCTAATGCTATTAGTAAATTAATATTGCGAGCGTTTTTCCGCACACGCCAAGCCGTTGACTTGGGCCCTTCGGGGTCATCTTTATTCTATGCGGATTAAAAATAAAATATAAACAGTGCGACTTCTGAGACGAATGGGAAGTGTGAATTGAGAAAGCTTGATGCTGTCAGTATCTATCTCTCTCCCACTCTCTTTCTTGTTCACTCTCTCTTTCTTGCTCCCCCCCCCCCCCCCTCTCTCTCTCTTAAACAAACAAACAGACAAAAAAAAAACAACAACACAAAAACAAAAAACGAAAACGCGCATCCTTCAAACCAGAATCACCCATGTTTCACCTCTAATGCTATTAGTAAATTAATATTGCGAGCGTTTTTCCGCACACGCCAAGCCGTTTACTTAGACCCTTAGGGGTCATCTTTATTCCATCAGGATTAAAAAGAAACAGTGCGACTTCAGAGACGAATTGGAAGTGAGAATTGATAGATCTTGATGCTGTTAGTCTCTATATCCCACACTCTCTTTTTCCCTCTCTCGCTCTCTGTCTCACTCTCTCTTTCCCTTCTCACACTTTCCCTCTTTCTTTGTCACTCTTTTTTCTCTCTCTCTCTCTGTCACTATCTCAATCTTTCTCTTTCTCTCTCTATCTCTCTCTTTCTACCTCACTCTATCTTTATTTCTATCTCTCTCTATATCACTCTCCCACAACTCTCTCCTTTTTCCTCTCTATACCTATCTCTCTCACTCTTTCTCTCTCTCTCTCTCTCTCTCTCTCTCACACACACACACACGCACACACATGCGCGTCGTCGTATAATTATTAATATGACGGGTCCGCAATATAGCTTATATATAAGCAATAATTTATATATATTGCTGACGTTGGACGCTAAGCAACAAACGAGCAAATGTCACCTGTTATCGAAATACGCATCGCCAAGGCTGTGCTCTGTTGACTTAGGAGACTTTAAACTAGAAGTGAGTTTCCCAGAAAAGGGCATATATATATTCTCGTGTTGGACGCCTTAGGCTCGCGTGTCGGCTTACATTGTCAAACCTGTCACGGAAGTTTACTACTGTTTTGGCGGTGGTGGTGGTGGTGTTAAGCTGATAAAGTCGTCGTGCTATATGTAGGACATCCTTGTTGTATATCCTGTTGTTGATGACTGTTGTTGTTGTTGTTGCTGTGGCAGTTTACTACTGTATTGGTGGTGGCGGTGGTGATAAGCTGATGAAGTCGTCGTGCCTTAGGAAGTACATCATTGTTGTACATCCTGTTGTTGATGATTGTTGTTGTTGTTGTTGTTGTTGTTGTTGTTGTTGCTGCGGCAGTTTACTACTGTATTGGTGATGGTATTGGTGGTGGTGGTGGTAGTGGTGGTGGTGGTAGTTAGCTGATGAAGCCGTCGTGCTATAGGAAGTATATCATTGTTTTATATCTTGTAGTTGTTATTGTTGTTGTTGTTGATGATGGTTGTGTTATTGTTGTTGGTTTTGATTGTTTTTGTTTCTATTGTTTCTACTTTTTCTGTTGTTGTCGATGATAATGCTACTTCCTCTGTTGTTCACAACGTTGTTGCTGTTGCTTTTCTGGGTTCTGCTGTTATTGATGATGTTATTGTCGGTGTTGACACAACATACCATAGCTCGTATTGATGGCCTCAGACTCACGTGTCGGCTTAAGTTGTCAAACCTGGCATGACTACTACGGTTGTGCTGACGATGGTAAGCTGTACTATAGAGTACATTATTAGTAGTATTGTTGTAATTGTTGTTGTTGTTGTTGTTGTTGTTGTTGTTGTTGTTGTTGTTGTTGCTGTTGTTGTTGACTGTTGTTGAGTTTTTGATGCTACTGCTGTCGAACAATAGAGTGACTGTGCTGACGTGCCGTAAAAACAAACTATGGTTTTATTGATGATGATATTGTTGATGATAACGATGTTTGCTCAATTAATGTGTTATTGTTTATTATATGTTGTTGCTATATTGTTGCTGGTGTGCTGCGTTGTTGTTCATGTTCGTGTTTTTGTTTCTAACACGTGATAAATGCTAGCAATCGACAAGACTCCGGTGAGTTCAGTAGGTAAAAGTCCCATGGACGGGCTAGCAAAATATGCGTGGTTCGATTCTCAGCGGGTGCTTCATCACTGCTTTGACAGAAAGCCGCTGTTCGGCAAACCAAACCAAGATGAGAATAAGGAGCGCCAGTATAGCAACTAGTTAGTGCTCTAGATTAGAAGCGGAAGGTGTGAGGTTCCAGTCACTGCAGCTTCGGTCCTTTTTTAAATTATATGTAAAAACTTTCGTAATAATGTGACTCACTTGTTTCGCATCTTCCTCTTCTCATCTTTTCTTCCTCCACCTTCATTCGCTTTATTTTCCTAGAACCCCCATTACCAATACTACTATTATTTCGAAATTCATCTCCCGTCCTCAATTCTGGCGCGTTCATTATATTTATTTTTTCTCTTTTCCTTTTTACTCACATAAACCTGCTTGACATTAATTTCGTCTTGCACCAATCGCTCAAAATCTGTGTAAGTATAAGATCTTTCGGAAAATCCCAAGCGATTGCCTCGCCAATGCGCCAACCTCCTGTCGGGCTCTTGCGTCGGGAGAACGATAAACGATGCGGTGTGTTGCGTAATAACTAGCCAGAGAGCCTATCCCTTCCACGAGACTTTCTCATCTCTATTTTCTAAGCCTATCTCTTCATCAGCCCCGCCCTCTTCCTCCTTCTTTTAGTACAATGTGACCGGCTGAGACATGAGTCCTGGTATCCTTGCACTGTCTCTGCGTGGCAGCAAGTAAAAAATTCAGGTGTTAGTTTTAGGATCCTTCCGCGTTATAATTTTGTTACTGGTCTTGGACTTAGGGAACCAACTCACTCACTCACTCACTCACCCACTCACTCACTCACTCACTCACCACCTCGCCCTCACTCATGCCAACCCAAATCCCCCCCCCCCCCTGACCCCACCCCTAAATCCCACTGCCGCTCCTTTTCTTTTGGTTTTTCCTTCATCTCTTTTTTGTTTTTACGGAATAATAATATTGTTTTAGCATCTCTCAAGATATGACCAGGTGACTCCCATACGTCAATGCTGGTTATTTGCCGATCTCTTACCCCCCCTCTCTCTCTCTCTCTCTCTCTCTCTCTCTCTCTCTCTCTCTAACTCTCGCTATACGTATCTTTCCTGATCCATCAACTTAATAATACACACACCTTTTCCCCCGCACCTCACCCTTCTCCATGCCCATGCGATGAACAACATTGTCACACCATCTTAGACATGGGGGTTTTCTAATCGATCATTGGCCCCCTAAATCAAGACTAGATCTATGATTGGACACCGATGTAAATTTCCTGCCCATCGTCCTCGCTTTGGCCATGGACCACTGTGTCGCAATATCTCTGATATCTAGAGATCTATCTGAGCGGAGACGAGATTGCCAAAGACCCCCAAGCCGTTTTGATGAGGGGATCAGCGCTAGGTCTAAGCCGATTGCGGGGATACCTGGAAAATTACTGTTTTGATTTCATCATTCCTCAGTAGGGCAAGAACCGCTCAAGACGGCCGCAGTCCATCTCGAAAGACCTATTGATTGTTAACCCTTTGAGCTTTGGTTCTTGGTTAGGTGCTTTGATATTTCATCATCCCTCACTAGGGCAAGAACCTCTGGAGACAGTCGCAGTCCCTCTAGAAGTAGAATAATCTATTGATTGTCAACCCTTTGAGCTTTGGTTATTAGTAAGGTGCTCTGATGTTTCGATTTCATCATTTCTAACTAGGGTACAAACCTCTTGAAGACGGCTGCAGCCCCCTCAGAATTATTGATTGTCAATTAACCCTTTGAGCGTCAGACCTGTTGATGTTGTCATTTCATCATGTCATTAGGCCAGAAACTTCTTGGGGACGCTGAATTCCGTTAGAAAGACTACCGATTGTTAACCCTTTGAGCGCCCGGTGTTTTTGATTTATGCAGAGCTTGTGTTATGACCTACTTCACGGTGCGAAATGAATGAAGTGCTAATGCTCAAAGGTTTAAGAAGGTAGGCTCTTCCCAGCCCACCTCAAACGCCTTCCTAAAACATAATGATGTTTTTATTGTTTCTTGGACGGCTCCGAAATCCTTATTTCAGTCTTCATTTCTTTGCATCCATCATACCCAATCATCTAGTCAGATCAAAATTATTAACTCACCAGAAATGACTTGCCTTCGTGTTTGATGCCTTTTATACTTTTATACATTATGTCCATAGGCTTATTGGAGGCTTATATACGGAGGTAGAAGCCAAAATAATGGACGCATAAATGAGACTTAACGCCATTTATAAATAAAAAAATTCTCGCCATGACCCACCGCTAAATTGCCAGTCTTACTTCCATCTCCCAACCGCTTTATTGACTGGTGAAATAAGAATCAGGCTTCCAGAATCGTGTTACGAAAATTTTGATCGAACATGCCTAATGGGAAACGAATACAGAAAACAACAAAATGGCTTTGTCCTATTTAGAGGTGAGTAGGAATCGCCAAATTGGAAATGATAAAAAATATACTGACATAACTTTCTTGTATGCACTGATTTACACATTTAATGACAGGCCAAATTGTATGTTTATAAGTATGGTCGTTTGAAAGATGTAGGAAGAGTAAGGGTGACATTCAAGAGAGGAGTAAGAAAAAAAAAGCAAGGAAACGAATATAATTAAATAAAGAACACATATGGAGAAGAACAAGAACAAGAACAGCATGGAGGAGAGGGATGAGGCGGGGGAGGCAAAGAAGACAATAACTACTACTACGGAGAAGAAAAATAATCGTTATCCGATAGTGTAAGAAGTAAAGGCAAACCGTAAGTAAAATTACGAGGGGAAGGGAAAGGAAAAAAGAGGATGGCAAGTATTCAATGATGTTTGTACAGCAAAACGTAGGGGAAAAAACAACAACAACAACAACAAAAAAACAATCCATCTTGATAGCGTCTGGATATTAAAGAGAAGAGAAATGTCATGATCCATCGAGAATGTGAAAAGGAAAAAAAAACAACAACATGTAACAATGCTAAACGTTCAATACTCACGACACAATTAGCGCTCGCTTGTTGTGAGTTGGACAGCGTTATTTTCACAAGCACGTTTGGTATTGGCCTTAACTCTGTTGGGTAACCAAAGATTTGCCCAGGTATTGGGCAATGTAACATGTATGGAGTTGAGTTGGTTTTAACGTCCAACATCAGCACTGTATAGGCTATACTATGGACGGGCCCCAAGACTGACGTCTGACAAATTTATGTACTGCCACACACCAGACAAGGCGGGGATGCGATGAGTCCTGTCTCAGCCAGTCACATTAAACTGACACCGTCCCAACCAGTAGGGAGCGAAATCGCCAGGACTCGAATCCGGACTTTTTGCTTCGGAAGCCGATGCTCTACCCCAGGATCACCGTGCCCCTCGCAATGTAAAATGGCGGCAGATCGGCGCGAACTCACTTCCTCTTATATAATGTTAAACCGCTTCCGGTGCGAACCGTGGAATTTTCTAGAAGTTTCCTGTTGTTTGAGTGACACAAAGAAGACTAGGGGATGCTACTGACAAAACTAGAGAGAGAGAGAGAGAGAGAGAGAGAGAGAGAGAGAGAGAGAGAGAGAGAGAGAGAGAGAGACAGACAGACAGACAGACAGACAGACAGACAGACAGACAGACAGACAGACAGACAGACAGACAGACAGACAGACAGAGACAGAGGCGCATAAAGGAAGGGAGAGATAGACAGGTCGTTAGGAAGAGAGATAGGGAGAGAATGGCCAACCGCATGGAACTAAGGCGAAAAAAAACCCCGACAAAACAACAACATTAAACGAGGATAATGGGGATGGCCCCTTTCCCTTAAAAATACGTAAAGAAAATCACGTGATAGTTGTATTTACTTTTGTAAACAATCTGCCGATTAGGCTAGAGCATTAACCTATTTTAATAATATCTTTTTGCATTAGCCGACTTACAAGCATCATTTTACTTTTGTGAGAAAGAGGGTATCCCCATTGTGTTGCACTACCGCCGATAGACACACATTTATGAAATAAAGAAAAAAAACAAAAACAAAAAACACACACCACACAAACACATACACAATTATAATTACTGTCTCACTCACTCACCCAGTCCAACCCTCTCCCGACCTGTTTATCTTTTTGTCTACCCATCAGTTACGTAGGTCTGTTTTCCCTCTTTTCCTCCCTGTATTTAAACTTTGAATTTCTCGTCCACAGAGGGAGAGATAGAGGCGGCATGGCTGGAAAACGCTGGCTTTGGCTTCCTGGTCAACAAATTCCAAGGTGAGTTCCATTTCTTCATTATGTAACCGTCTGTATATCTATCTATCTATCTATCTATCTATCTATCCATCTATTTATCTATCTATCTATATATCTGCATACCTATATTTATCTACATATCTATCCACCCATCTATTTATCCATCTAAGCTTGCTATCAATCTATTATCTATCTATCTATCTATCTATCTATAATTTTTTCAATTGATATGTCTATCTACTTTGTCTGCTTTCTGTCTGACTATCTGTCTCTTTGACTTTCTATATGTCTATCTCACTGCCTTTGTATCTGTCTATCTATTTACTGTCTTCATTTGCCTGCCTGTTGTCACTCAATGCACCAACAGGGTGTCTGTTTGCCTTACATCTCCCTACATACCCACCTTTTTCCTTACCTACCAACCTACCTCAATTTATCGATCGACCTATGCGATCTACCTAAATGCCTAGCTATTTCCATCCATCTCTTACATCCCTTCCATACCCACAGACGTATCTACCCAATCACTCAAGTTCCTTTCTAACCATTTCAGAACTACATAAAATAATTCATCCACCAACTCATCCATCTTCCTACATCTACTTACCGACCTACCTACCACCTACCTACCTAAGTACTTACCTACCTACCTACCTACCTACCTACCTATCTACCTACCTACCTACCTACCTACCTACTTACTTACCTACCTACCTAAACAAATTCATCCACCAACCCATCCATCTTCCTACATCTACCTACCTACCTAACTACCTACTGACCCACCTACCCCCCTGATCATCCCCAGATGGACGCGACCTGTCAGACGACGAGCTGGAGACCATCGCCCAAATTGCTTCTAACCATCTCAGAACCTACCTAAACAAATTCACCCATCTTCCTACATCTATCTACCCACCTACCCACCCACCTACCTACCTACTTACCCACCCATCTACCCTGACCACCCCAGATGGGCGCGACCTGTCAAACGACGAGCTGGAGACCATCACCCAAATTGCTTCTAACCATCTCAGAACCTACCTAAACAAAGTCACCCACCAACCCACCAATCTTCCTACATCTATCTACCCACCCACCTACCTACCTAACTACCTACTGACCCACCTACCTACCCTGACCCCCCCAGATGGGCGCGACCTGTCAGACGACGAGCTGGAGACCATCACCCACTCGCTGACCAGAGCCCAGGCCGAGGCTGTCCAGAGAAGGGTCAACATACTGACCACCACTGCGCGCAGGCGCAACAGGGTCAACAAGACGCACGTCCGGGATATCTTCCCTGGGCAGACGGACGGCCAGCCACAGGTGAGACCCGGTGGTCAAAATAACGACCATTTTTGAAAACTGCAAATCCAAAGGTTTCATTATTTGTCCCCTAAGTCTATCTCATATTTTAAAACTAATTTGCTCTAATATTAATTTGTTTATGATATGTACTCATCAATGAAATTCCCGATTTAGACAAAATGATATTATTAACTCGGCATCAGCTTTTCACATGCTGGCCCACGAACCATGGCTAATTAATGACTTATTCGCAACATCACGCTTTGTCTATTTAATAAACAAAATAAAACAAAAGAAATCATACACGTGAAAACTTAGCCAGGGTTAAGAACAATGTGTTCCCATCTTAGATGGATTAATTTGGCCACAGGTTTTATTACTAGGCTATTTATTATTGTAAACGAGGAATTATCTATTTCTGGAACTCAAACTGGAAATCCACATCCACATCCAACACTTCCTGAATGCCAACTTTGTGGTTTAACCCAGAACATCCGAGCCTCTTGCTATAGAACTAATGCAGCCTGGTTTCTCTACTCCTCAATAACGTTATTCTGATGTTCGAACAGCTAACCATAACGATGTGGTTGTAGTATTGAAGTTAGGCTTGGATTACACAAACTGGTCTGAAATTCAGCCATAATTGTGAAGTATAACTGTCTTGGAATAAAGTTTTTCACCCGTTTCTGATTATTATTATTTTTGTTTGTTTGTTGGTTCAAGCTGGTGTGTGGTGACTTGTTTATCAAAATATTAGTTCTCTTCATTTTGATAACCCCTGCGTCTTGATTATTCTTCGAAATTCAAATGTATGTAGTTTTCCAATAGTTTTGATTTAGCCATTTTATATCATTATTAATTGCATGGATGTTTTCACCGAATATAAGTCAAAATGAATAAAGTTGTTAATGAAAGTGTCCAGCCCTGTTAATTTTAATTTTAATACAAAGTGCTTATATAACATTTAATGATGTAGATGGTTTTATTCATATAATTATAGAACTGTATTTCTTTTACAAAGTTTTGCACAAAACCTGGCAAGTTCGGATGTTGAGTTAAGAGTTAGAGTAATAGTCAGAGTCAGAGTTAGAGTTTAAATTTGAGTTTGAGTTTGAGTGTCTGCCTTAAAAAAGAAACAAACAAAAAATGAAAACGTGTTCACATTTATTTCGGTTTTGACTTATTCAACCACTGGGTCACTGCCAAAACGTTTATATATAATATAACATTTTTGGCAGATGTGTATATAATTAGCTAGCTACTTCCTAGGAGTTTTTCTCATACGCTCAAACCGAATTTAAAGTGAAAGTAAAACAAGCTCTCAAAGTATTTGTGATGGCATTTAAAATGAAAACGTACCGTGTCCCACAGCCCGTGTCGCTTGGAGGTCTGGGAGACATGCCGGACCACAGCCCCCTGTCCACGTCGCCAAGCACGCCAAACAAGTTTCCATCGCGACAAGATCAGATTCTCTCTTTCTCTCTCTCTATCTCTCTCTCTCCCTGCCAATACTGTTTTTTACCCGACGATTCTCCCACCAGGGATTCAAACCCTGGGCATCCACCCACACAAGCGGGGCTCTAGCAGGACGAGTAACAATGACCACCTGAGCCGACTTCCCTCTGTTTCCGATATCGAGATCTCGCTGGACTTTCACTTGGAGGAGGCAGAGACGGTAAGCACGTAAGACTAGAGAGGGTAGGAATAGAAGGGGTGTTGGGGGGAGAGTAAGAATTGAGGAGGAAAGTTAGAGAGGGGACATGGACAAATAGATAGAATGGCACTACGAGAGAGAGAGAGAGAGAGAGAGAGAGAGAGAGAGAGAGAGAGAGAGAGAGAGAGAGAGAGAGAGAGAGAGAGACGTACTTACTACCCCACTTTTTACTTTTTGTTTTACTTTTTATGAAAAGCAGATTAGATTCTTTTCAAGGCTTTCAAAATAAAGCCTTGCTTTCAACTAATAGGCCTAGTCTCAGAAGTAAACAGTAAATTTGTACTAGAGCCCAAATGGGCTACACAAAAGAACTATTTGGCTCAGTTAAGATAACTTAACGTACAGCTGTGTGAATTGAGTGGGCTGAAAAAAAGTTTTTTCCTTGAGTCTGAGTATTACCCTGGCCTAACTATGCTACAAATTGAACTCACAATTTTTTTTACCTCTGATTTTCTTTGGATTCTGTAAGTGGAGTGTCTTTCCTTAAAGAATACGGTGACTTGGCTCGTACGGAAGTTTCGCTTCTGTTTACATTATAAAAATACCCCGTTTCATAAGTATACACCAGGGGCAGTGCAGTTTCCAATATCTTGAACCTGCGTACGAAAGTTGCAGATCCAGAAAAAAAAGCCAACAGATTTTAAAGCAGCCTTGGAATGTCAGAATAGCTGAATCATTTCGAACCTGGGTGCAAAGTTATTTTGTATCGAAGAAACTGTGTAAAGACCAGTCTTTCGCAGGGTAATTCTAGATGGCAGTTGGCCTTTGAATAATGTCAAGGGTTAATTTTTTTTTTTTGATAATGGAGAAATCTCCATACTCAAGCCTGATCAATATTTTGCATTTGTTTTTTATTCAGCGCTGCATTGTTGATTTCTTTGTAGATGAAGCTAGCATTATTCAATTTGAGTAATGTCTTAAGTAGTATAAGCTGCAGAGAGTTTAGAGCGATAGACTGGGGAAAAAAAATATTTTTTACGTCGAAAGTCTTAGTGCAAACATGATAATAAAGACTGTGCGATCAAAACAATTTTAGCAGATAACATAATCACACCTCTTGAGGAAAATGTTCTCTGGGCCCGTATTCATGTCAAGTCGTAGGCCCAAAAACCCGACGTAAATCTACGCCTCCTTTTCTTACGCCTCGCTTTGAATCGATAAATTATCCATAGGAATAGGATAGAGCTATGATTGGACGCGGTTGAGGATTGTCTTACCTATCGTCTTCGTTTTCTTTTGGTTCCCGTAATCGCAATATCTTCTTTGATGATCAAATAACGTCTCTGGTTTAGATCTAGATGTTGTTGACAAAGGAACGACGTTTATTCTGTCGTGAGTCAGGTTCTTGGACACTCTCATTCAAGAACCTCTTCACTATTTTTTTCACGCTATTATTATGATTTATTTGAGTCTATACACAGCTTTACTTAAAAAAAAACAAAAACAAAAAAACAAATCAAGAATTGTTTCCGTAAGGCATCTACTCAAATAAGTTCGCAACAACAGTGAAGTGCTCCTCTTTGACTGTATAATTTGTACCATGTTGTTATGCTTTTTATTTTCTTCTTAGGTATTGGTTGTTCAGATCCAACATGCCTTTCATTTCGTCGAGTGAGCACTGTTAATCAATATACAGACTTAACATGAAAAATAATTGTTTGGAATAATTATCTCTTCTCTTTTTTAGTTCCACTTTTATGCTTTGTGCATTTTCATACTCAGCGCCATTGATATACTTGTCTGTGCCCTCGCTCATATCAAGCTATCCACTATACTCCACACCTTCCTACATCTTCTGTCATCTTCCACCACAAATCCACCACAATTCCACCACTAATCCACCATCTTCAACTACTTTTCCACCACGAATCCACCATCTTCCACTATTATTATACCACTTTTACACCACTACTCCACCACTCGTTCACGATTATTTTCACCATTTTTCCACCACAATTCCACCGCCATCCTCAACCACAAAACACCACTATTCCACGACAATTCCTCCACGAATCCACCATCTTCCTCTATTAATCTACCACTTTTACATCACTACTCCACAACACGCCCACGATTTTTTCAACACTATTCCACCACTAATCCACCACTAATCCACCATCTTCCACCATCAGGTGGAGCCTCCACCCACCCCTGGTCCCGATCCGCACCGAGTCGATCTACCGGTAAGTGTTCAAAGGGAGCTAATCCACCATCTTCCACCACCAGGTGGAGCCTCCACCCACCCCTGGTCCCGATCCGCATCGAGTCGATCTACCGGTAAGTGTTCAAAGGGAGCTAATCATGGGTTAGAAATTGGCCTAGATCAAGAAGTCCAAAAATAGAAGGCCAAGTCACCGAAATATTAATAAACATGAGCTATATTTTTTTAACATCTTCGCATCGCGATGCGTAACTATTATTTAGCAACAATAGATATAAAATGATCAATTACTATTTATTCCAGACCACTTTTACTAAACATGTACTCGACATTTGTTCCACTCCTACTTTACTTGTACTTTACGTCTATATGTCTTTAAAATACTCTCTAAGTATCACCCTGTCCTATCTATGCTTGAAATTAAAGGAAATAAAATCACTTTTATCCTTGGTGTGCAAAAATCTTTTCACATCTTTCAATTTGGTGACTAGGCCTTCTATTTTTGAACGTCTTGGCCTACATGTATTATTTTTTTTTTTTGCTATTATTAGTACAATGCAATGAGAAAAATTTATATATATATATATTTTTTTTTAAGTTGATGGATCGTGATCTTAATGCTGAGTAAGAGTGTGTTTCTAATTCTAATCGATTTGCAATCGAGTTCTAATCCACTTGTAAACTCCACTTGTACTCCACTTGGATTCCACTTGTACTCTATTTGTACTCGATATTTACTCCACGTCTACTCAACTTTTACCACTTATCTTCTCTACTTTCATTCCACTTTTACCCCAATTCTACTCCTCTGTCTTTTACTCCACTTCCACCCCAATTTACTCTACTTCTACACTCCACTTAAATCCATATTGACTACATTTCTTCTCCACTTTTACTCTGTACTACAATGTCTTGTACTCCCTTTGTACTCCACTTGTACTCAACTTCTACTCTGCTTCTACTCCACTTTACTTCACTTTTAGACTTCACTTCTAGGCCACTTTTACTCCACATGACATGTACTCCACATTTGCTCCACATTTGCTCCACTCCTACTCTACTTGTACTTCACAATCATCTGTACCTCTTCACTTCTAGACCACGTTTAATCAACCTAACTCCATTTAACTCCACCTTTACTCTGCCTTTTCTCTGCTTCAATTCCACCTTTACTCCACCTTTACTCAGATTCTAGACTACGTTTAATCTACTTTAACTCCACCTTTTCTCTGCTTCAATTCCATCTTTACCTCCTTGGTTTATCATACAGGCCTTTGAACCAAAGCCAGACCCTCTTGGAGTGACCTTGATAGGTGACCTTGCACAGGCCGACATGGGTAGAATACGCGCCCTTGCACACATAGAGCTCACCGCGCTGTTCGATGCCTACAACATTGTCTACAGCAGACCCAAACGGCGGAAAAAAGTCAAAGGTGACATTGAAAGACAGCTAAATTGAATTTTCACTTTTTTTTTTCTTTCAAGAACTTCGACATACATGTACCGGTACATTGTGTTTCTTTATTAATAGACAGTGATATAAGCGCTGTTGTAAAATGACATATCTTGTTCCTTTAATGCTATAAATCGTAGTTTTGCCGTAATGAGATAGATCATTTCATAACTAGGGCCATGCCATATCTCAACTCGTACCGGTACTGTGTTTTGTTATTGACAAAAACCACTGTTTTTAGAGCAATGCAGTTTGCATATTTTGTTTCACAGAATTGCTTTTAATTTTGAAAGCAAATCTGAATATATTGCCTGAAAGTGAAAGCGCTTGGCTTTCTGAATCCTATTGATGACCCAAAAATTAGTTTGAAAAAAAATGCAAATAGTTTTGTTTATTTTGTTTTGTTTGCATCTATGAAAGCCATAGGGATTTGAATTGTTGAAACAGTTATTAGGGATGATTACTATATTGTATCCTAATTGCTGGTTTTAAAAACGTAAGAGCCAATTGTCAAAGGTATTTCCTGTCAAAGTAACAAAAAGATGTTTACATTAGTCTGTGCTTCGCGTTACGATTTTTGGAATTGAAACAATCGCAGAAGTAGTATGAATTTTAATTTTGTAAGAGTACCGGTATTATTATTTTCTGCGCATGTTTTTTTTTTTATAGATATTTTATTGTATAAAAGAGTCTTGATTTGAGTCTCTATGAAAGTGTGCTATATAAAGCGTCTGTCCAGTGTGTTGTTGTTATTTATATCATTATTAACAGAAGTGTTACTTTATGTACGAGGGCAGGCTGATAAATTAAAAAACGGCCCTTATTTATCAGCCTGCCCTCGTAGTTAATACCAAAAGGACATTTCAATCAAACTTGCTGAAAACTCAACTCAGATTTCAATTGTTATCCACCATAACTTTTGTTTGTTTTGAATCTGGACATTAATTTAATATTATTTTTACCAATACGTGGATCAGTGTGTTATATTGAATGTTTAATGTTTTGAATCTGGACATTTAATATTTTACCAATATGTGAATTAGTATGTTATAGTGAATGTTTAACCATCTTGTTCCCCAGAGACGGGAATTTTCGGGGTTCCACTGGAGACGTTAGTAGATCAGGACCAGAAGCGATCAGCATCAAGCAGCAAAGTCCCCATTGTGTTCCAGGCGGTAAGTGTCAGGCTAGGCTCAGGCTAGTGTTGGGTTTCGTTTGTTGAGTGGGTTCTTATTTTTTGTGTTGCTTAGCGTCCAACGTGAGTACCGCATTGGCTATATTGCGGATGGGTTCAAAGACTAGCGTTTAAGAATTTTACACACAGGGAGTAGTGGGATAACGTAACGTGACTTCTGTCTCAGCTAGCTTAAGCGCTAGTTCCATAGAGCATATTTGTTGAGTGAGTTCCTATTTTTGTGTGTTGCCTAGCGTCCAACATCAGTACTGTATAGGTTATATTGTGGATGGGTCCCTGGACTAATGTTTAAGAATTTTGCACACAGAGAGTGCGGAAATACTATGAATTCTGTCTCAGCTGGCTTAATTAAGCGCAGGTTCCATAGAGCATACTTGACTCTTTTTGTTTTCTTTTTTTCTGGAATATCCAATGTCAATATTCATATTGATCTGTAAAAATTGAATCATACAAGAAGGGTTCAGAGGACAGCCAGAGCAATGTTACATTGGGACACTGTGTGCCTATCCAACATATAGTCTATATAGTTCTAACGTTGGACATTAAGCAACTCAACTGTAGGTGGCTTTATGTTCTATATATACGAGAATAGAACAATTTTGAATACTTGTGGGTCATTGTGCCGTCCCAAATCAGGGTCGGTGTGCCATATGTTTCCATGCCAAACAATTGTGCGCCAGTCTGAGGTTTACATATAACTCTGTCTCTGTCCACTCCTGTATATTAAAAAATGTTTCAAATTTAAAGATGTCCAGAAGTTGTCTTATATCAGTCTGTATTGTATCATCCCTTAAGTTTTGCTATAGTGCAGTGAAGGAATTGGTCTACATGGTTGTTAGTCTTTATAGACTTAATGCCAATAGTATTTCCCTTTAATAAAACTCTAGGAGTTAGCTTATGTGTGAACAATCACTGTAAATTTTTAAAAAAGCATATCGATTTTTCTTGCTTGACCAACATTGCGCATGTATATCATCCGTCTAATATTGGTTCCTCCATATTTGTTCTGACCTGTAGATGATAACATTCCTGGAGAAGGAGGGTCTGTCTGCAGAGGGAATTCTGCGTGTATCAGGTGCTGAGTCCAGAGCAAAGGTGAGGCTTAACTCAACGGAGTCACATCGTATATATGTACGGGGTGAAAGATAAAAAGCTGAAGTTTTCAAACCAGCTCGATAAATAATAGTAATAATA
>RQTK01000691.1:34371-46714 GCA_003991915.1 Elysia chlorotica | reverse complement strand
ATAATAAATAATAATGGTGCAGTTTTATTGAGCTTTCAGAAAACAAGTTACAAGGAAGAGTTTACATAGTGTAGGCATTTTGCTACCCTTTGTCTCATGCTTGTAAACTATTCCCTTTCATTGTACTGAAGAAGGCTAAAAAAAGCCGAAAGGTTTTATATGATGAATTGTTTGTTCATTAGTTTTATTTGGTGAATGCTTTATTATATATTGTTTATTCCACACATTTTTATTTAACCTTGCATTGATCCTTGAACTTCAAACATTTGTGGTGTTTCTAGAGTTAGGATTTAACAATTCTACATATAAATAAAATATTGTTAAATTTTTATAACGAACTTAACCACCACTGTAAGGTTGTGCTCCATGCACTAAAAGAAAAGATTTTATATATATATAATATTAGGGATGAGGATCTTGCACTAAAAGAAAAGATTATATATAGTGTATATATAATACTAGGGATGAGGATCTGCCTACTTTAACTCTTTGTAAGAGGATTGTTCTCTCCAAATTTAAATTGGTTCAGTTTGTTTGTTTCTTATCGTCTAACATTAGCAACTAGGCATAACGGCAATATATAATGGATGGGCTCCATGACTGGCAACTGCTGCAAAACAGATACATAAATTGAATTTATATTTATATTTAGCTAGATGTCTAGTATAAGTAATATAAACAATGCTCTCTTTGACAGGCAAGGCGAAGCAATTTGATTTGTTTCCTCTGTACATAACCACCTCTGTGAAAATACAAATATCTGAGCATAACAATAAAAGGCTAGAAGAACAAAAAGAAGATTGACACCTTTACTTATTTGCTCTCTTTTTCTGTCTTTTATCTCTCTTTCTCTCCATCTTTCTCTTTCCCTCTCTCTTTCTCTCACTCTCTCCATTTCTGTGTCTCTCCTTCTCTCTTACACACAATATCTATATACCTCTCTCTTTCTCTCACTCTCTCCATGGGGCCTGCACTCGGATCACTCCGTCCTGGGGCTCGGGCTGGTGGAGGAAGGGAGAGGGAGGCGTTGATAGAGAGAAAGGGCTCCCCTTTCTCTCTATCAACCCTTCCCTCTCCCCCTCCTCCACCAGCCCGAGCCCCAGGACGGAGTGATCCGAGTGCAGGCCCCGCACCTCACCAAGAGCTCGGCCCTCGTACAGCTGGACCAGTTCACGACTGCCGCGGACGTCGTCGCAAAGTTCAAGTACGACGAGGAGGAGACCAGCGACTCTCAGGGCCACGAGAAGGAGAACAGACTCGGGGAAGGGCCTGTGAATGACGGGTCAGTTTTAGTGTTAATTTTGGGGGGCTGAATGTATTGAATATGCTTATTGTCGATTAAAGTTCTGAAATAAAGGGGGGGCAGTATTGAATATGCTTATTGTCGATTTAAGTTCTGAAATAAAGGGGGGGGCACGGTGGTCCTGGGGTAGAACATCGGCTTCCTACGCAAAAGGTTCGGGTTCGAGCCCTTGCGATTGCGCTCCCTACTGGTTGGGTTGGTGTCAGTATAATGTGACCGGCTGAGACAGGAGTCATGGCATCTCCGCCCGTACACAATATAGCAAATATAGTGCTGACGTTGGACGTTAAACCAACTCAACTCAGCTCACCATAAGGGGATTGATATGATTTGATTTAGAGTAAGGACATAAGACTATCCATTTCCCAAGTAAATGTTCAATAACATTAAAAAGAAAAAGGAGGTATATTGATACAGACCACTGTACAGAGGAAAGAACCGACAGTTGTTGTTTTGATAGTTGGTTTTCGTAGTTTGGTAATTTTCTGGGCTTTTTGATATCCTAGTCAAAATGATAATCAAATGAGTGAGGGATGGCTGAGAAAAAGGAAGGAGGGTATTTGGACATTTAGGTGTCCATCTTTTTTGTATAGAATTAGTTAATATAGAGTCATTCTCCTCGTACGCTGAAAATTTTAATGGGGCTTATTGGATAGCATATTACAAGGACATCCCTTTTGCTATTTTAGCATTGACAAGTCAATATATTTATGATTTGGGGCCCGTCCACAGTATAGCCTATATTGTGCTGATTTTGGACGTTAAACCAACTCAACAGCATCAAAATTAGTTTTAAATTTAGTCTTTTAATCGGGGGTATTAAAGTTACCTAGGTTTTCATATTAAGCTTATACGGAAACAGGCGTACTAGATGTGACTCGAACTGCGGATCTATTACTTAACGTTAATCAGGAGCATCATTGTCTCCACACTCTTGTATAATGAGCCTTGGGTGGATAATCAATTATTGGTTTAGGTGTCCTCCTTTCCTGTAAAGACCTAGTTAATAAAGTTATTCTCCTCATACGCTGAAAATGTTTATGGGGCTAATAGGATAGCATATCACCAAGACATTCCTTTTGCCATTTTAGCATTGACAATTCAATATATTTATGAGATCAGTATCTACTTCCTTGTGATGTTAAAATGTTAAAATTCAATAAAGTGAAGCAAAACTAGAATCTATACTTCTAAGAAAAGAAAAAATACTTCTTTTTACTTTTTTTGTGTTTATCTAAAAAAATACAATATTAAAAAAAGAAGAAAAAATTAGATATGCCATAATGCTAGTGCAGTCAAAAAATACTTATTAATTTTGAAAAGTTGTTATAAATAGTTCTTGTGTTTTTGTTTTTAATTATCTCAAAATTACAACGGTGCAGGCACAAAAATCATTGCATAATTTTTGAAAATTTGTTATGAGAATTTTTTTTTTCCTAATAATGTCAAAACTACAACAATGAAAATATGAGATTTTCCATGATATAGCACTCTGATATACGATTTTTAAAATCTTTTTTTTTTATTTGCTCAAAACTAAAAAAAAAATTAACAAAATGAAACATGCCATTATACCAGTGCAATGAGGCTATACTTCATAATCTTGAAAAAAATTTAACAAGCAAAATCCCGTGGTTTCTCCCACAGCTGCGTCCACAAAGAAGAAACCAACGGCCACACTTTCAGGAACCCAAAGAAGGCTCACTACGCCAGCGATGCTGATCACCTCTTCGAGGTTGGAGGCAACATTGGTAAGGAGAAAACTCTTGTTTTGATTCCCTTTTAGCGTTCTGTATAGAGGAAGAGAGAGCAGAGATATCTTTCTCTTCGGGTTTTAACGTCTCCTAGGTTCCCCTGAAGGATGCTGTCTGCGAATATAGCCTTATTTTTAGAAGGCAGTGGGTTTTTTATAAGAAAAATGCAAGCGGTTTTGCACTTATATAAATATTTACATATGTATTACGTGTTAATATGTATACACTATATGTCTGTATTTGAAGATGCTTATTGTCGATTTAAGTTCTGAAGTAAAGGGGGGGGGGGCGCGGTGGTCCTGGGGTAGAACATCGGCTTCCGATGCAAAAGGTCCGGGTTCGAGCCCTGGCGATTTCGCTCCCTACTGGTTGGGTCGGTGTCAGTTTAATGTGACCGGCTGAGACAGGAGTCATGGTATCCCTGCCCTGGCTCGTGTGTGGCAGCACATAAAATTGTCAGACGTCAGTCTTGGGGCCCGTTTACATTATAGCCTATGTAGTACCGGTACTGATGTTGGACGTTAAACCAAATACACTCGCAACTCTGAAACAAAGTCGCTGTGTGGAGAAAATGAAGCTCTCCCCTAGCTTAACATAATTATCCTAAGTCTTGAGAAAGTTCCTATACAATGCCCATTCCCCCAGATTGGGGTACCCGGGACTGGATCTATCACTTTATACTGACACTGAACCAACCAGTAGGGAAAAACACAGCTGCTAGAGTGGGTGCTCTACCCCAGGGGTACTGGGCCCCCTATTGATAAAGATGAAGATGATAACAATGCTGATGATGAGAACGATAAAGATGATGATCTTGATCAAATAAAAAACTCTTATTTTACCATTATATATACTAACAATACTAACAATATCCCCTCATTGTGTGTTCCTTTATATATACTAACAATATCCCCTCATTGTGTGTTCCCTTATATATACTAACAATATCCCCTCATTGTGTGTTCCCTTATATATACTAACAATATCCCCTCATTGTGTGTTCCCTTATATATACTAACAATATCCCCTCTTTGTGTGTTCCCTTATATATACTAACAATATCCTTAACAATATCCCCTCATTGTGTGTTCCCTTATATATACTAACAATATCCCCTCATTGTGTGTTCCCTTATATATACTAACAATATCCCCTCATTGTGTGTTCCCTTATATATACTAACAATATCCCCTCACTGTGTGTTTCCTTATACATACTAACAATATCCTCTCGTTGTGTGCTCCCTTATATATCCTAACAATATCCCCTCATCTTGTGCTCCCTTATATATACTAACAATATCCCCTCATTGCGTGTTCCCTTATATATACTAACAATATCCCCTCATTGCGTGTTCCCTTATATATACTAACAATATCCCCTCATTGCGTGTTCCCTTATATATACTAACAATATCCCCTCATTGTGTGTTCCCTTATATATACTAACAATATCCCTCATTGTGTGTTCCCTTATATATACTAACAATATCCCCTCATTGTGTGTTCCCTTATATATACTAACAATATCCCCTCATTGTGTGTTCCCTTATATATACTAACAATATCCCTTCATTTTGTGTTCCAGCCGAACGGTGCCTGGACCCGCGGACCAAGATGCTGGATCTGTACCACGTTAACCCTCTGGCAGAGTGGATCATCCGCACGCGACTGGGGAGATAGTGAATCCTGCAGCACTGAATGATGGGAAAGCATGGATAATAACCCTCTGGCAGAGTGGATCATCCGCACGCGACTGGGCAGATAGTGAATCCTGCAGCACTGAATGATGGGAAAACATGGATGCTCGACACCTTCTGTGTGATGGTATTGTCCATCCAACTCGACGACACAGTTTATTAGTTTAAGCCCCTTAGTTCCCTGCAGAACATAGGGCCGCAGCAAATCCACTACACCGAACTCGATTCTGGCTGGTCCTCTGAATCTCGGCCCATGTGGTACTGGCGGATTTTATCTCGGCATCGGTGCTTCGCTGCCAAGTCTGCTTTGGGAAGAGGATGATGGGAAAATGTTTGACCTCCACGCCTTCTTCTGTGAGATATTAGGCTCTGTCATCTTCTTAATCGGACGGACACCCTTTGAAAATCTGAAAAGAGTTTTGGGGTGCAAGTCTTAGAAGAGATTTCAATTTTTTTTTCATGCGGTACATCTCTTCAGAACGGTTTTTTTGTCTTTTTTAAAGAAAGGAGTCAAATTTTGAATTTGAAATGTTGTGGAAAGCAGTCTTCGTAAAAGCACTGGTTACAAAAGGTTAAGGATGAATCTTGATCAAAAGCATATGTGCCACTCTCTTTTAGATTTCCTTTGTGAATGGCGATGACTAATTTATATCTCTCACAGTACTTGTGGTAGAGACTTTGGAGGCACAAGGCAAAATACTGATTTGCTACCGAGTTTGACTAGATTTTACTGATACTACAGTTCAGTAATCAGTGTTTCTGTTTTTGTTGTGAGTCATCTATGAAGCGGCTCGCTAGCAAGACCCTTTTCACATCATAAGATTCTTCTGTGCATATTACTATCGGGAATTTTTAGTATTTATCAAAGGTAAAAGCTTTGATATTTATTATTTCAAATTGAAGGATGTGCATTTCAATCAAAAGTGGTGCTAGCACAAGAGCATATCAATGTGCACAACATGATAACTTGACGGTGCAGCCTGATGGGAAAAGGCTAAGACTGTTTAATCACTCACTTGTAGAGCGGCTTTACCTCCATTAAGCTAAGCCTACAGCCCTAAATCAAAATAAGATTATATTTTTTAGATCTCATCTCAGTTTATATACAATCGCACAGACAAAGCAAAAGACGATTGCTTTGCAAGCCACTCTAGACCTGACACTTTGGACCACCAACATAAAATGACTAGGTGTGACCGACTGAGACAGGAGTCATGGCATCCCCGCCCTGTCTCGTGTGTGGCAGCACATAAAATTGTCAGACGCCCGTCTTGGGGCCCGTCCACAAAATAGCCTATATAGTGCTGCTGTTGGACGTTAAACCAACCCAATAACAGCAACAACAACAACAACATAAAATGACCAGGATGGACACACTTGGGGCGCAGACTCATAATACAGGCCTTGCGTTTCACACACACTACAGTAACGGATGACGTAATCCAGCCATGTAGGTATGGGCTTTCCGATCGCACATGAACTCTGTCAGTCTTGGATAGACGTAAAATTGGACGCAGGTGCATATTCCGTTGCATATCATCTTTGTTTTGCAAAGGACTCCATTATCTCAAGGCATTCAATAACTTGGACTGATCGTCCTGGAACTATTCGCTATAACCGAGCTGAGCTCCCTCTGACCAATTCGCATTTCTTGTAAATCATCATTGTTTTTTGCTATGTTAAGACAAGTTGTGTTAAATCTTCACATTTCTCATTTGCTTGGTTGGAAACATCGTATCATATAATATATTATGATTTATTTGAAATTGTTCAATGTTAATATGTTTAGAATATTAGAAAACTGTGTTGGGTATTTTTTAAACCTCAATACCCTTTATATAACTGTGAAATTACAAAGTAATGTTTTTTAAGGATGAGGTAGCAGGTTTCCCAATAATCTGTCAAAAGCATAGGACTAACTTTACTTAATTAGTCTCGAATTTTATCTGGGTTTGGGTGGCTGTATGTTTATTTCGCTTATTTTTTTTCAGAATATTTATTGTTTAGTTTTTATGCATATCCTCAGTTTATGATAATGTGAACCTTGTTAGCTTTGTGTGGAAACCAAACTGATAAAAATCTACAGTGGAGGACTTCACATTAGGCCTATATTTCAATATAAAGCTTAAAGAATTTTTAATGCTGTAGTGCTATGTATTATTATCCTGGGTAAGTTTGATCCCGTAATTCCCGAAAAACCTATAACTAATCATTCAAACCTGGAGTTATAATGAACAAATAAAAAAACAGTGAGTTCCATGTAGTAAACGAAAAGAAATATAATATCATTTAACCCTTTCCCTGTCCAATAAAGGCAAAAGTATGCCTTTCTTTACTTATTAATTTTTTTTCTTTTTGATTATTTTTATAACTATGATTTAGATATGTATAAATTGATTGGAAAAAGACAAGATTTCAAAAACAAATTTTTACAAACAACTGGTACTATTTGTTATAAATCTAAAATGTTTATAAGGCTAAGCTTACAGTGAGGTTCTTTGGGGGTTTTTTTTTTTTTTGTATGTTACAAATTCATCTGTCAAACATAATGTCATTCATATTTCCCATATTCCTCTATTTTTTGTGCAATATATAACAAGCATCCTCTTTGTGGACCTAAATTTCTATGCGCATAAATGAAAGACATGTTTTAAAATGTAATTTGTAAGTTCTGTTATTGAATTTTTATCCTATAATTTTTTAATAACTTAAAGTGGATTTATTATATTGATTTGTTTTTTGTTTTTTTTTTTTTGTTTTTGTTTGTTTTGTTGGTGTTGTTTTTTTTTTTTTTTGGGGGGGGGGGGTCGGGTTTGCTGTACATTCTGCATGGTTGAAACTTATTAAGACTGTGAAATCGGCATAACTTTGAAAGTTTCAATTACAGTCAGAAATGAAATAAAAATAAAAAAAGGAAATATATAATATTATATATCCTCGCAGAATGCCAAAATTTTGGTATATATGAAGATCTACAAAGGCAAAATATACCTTTTTTTCATCACATTCTGCAAAGAACTATTGAGATCTCTACTTAGTGACACACAAAAAGAATCATGAATTTCAGCTTTCTTTAAATTTGATCTTGTGAAATCCAAACTTTATTAAATTACCTCAATGCCATGACTTAATTTACAAGGCAAACCTATATACCTATGGATATCATGTACAAAAAAATTATTATATTGTTCATACGAAGAACATTTTTTGAAATTGTAATGTTTAGAACATCATGGGTACAATATAGCTGTTACTGTGCTGACGTGTCGCAAATACAATCTTGTTCTCTATTTCTAACTCTGTGAGTTTGTGTCAAGAGTGGAGCAATTTTAACCTCTGTGGAGTCTTATCAACCCAATGTCTGGAATGACGTCTTCTAGCTGCTGTGTAGCTGGAATGTCTGATGTTAAATCCTTTGCATTGTTATATGTTTTCTGTTCGGATAAATCTTTTAGTAAGTAACTTATTATTTCAAAGTCATGACGAGCGGGCTCAATTAGAGGCAGGATGGAGTGGGATGAGGGGGGGGGGGAGGATGAATTTGACGCAAGTGGTAGACAGTTGGTCTCCCAATCTAGAGGTCCCTGGTTTAAAACCTACAATCTGTCAAATTTATGTAAGTGGTTGACAGTTGGTCTCCTAATCTGGAGGTCCCTGGTTTGAAACCTACAATCTGTCACAATTTAATGTTATACATCTGATTTTGTGACCGACTGGTTGGGTGGTGTCAGTATAATGTGACCGGCTGAGACAGGAGTCAGCATTGAATCATTAGTATTTGTAAGGAATGTTGCGTGCCTTGTCAAACTAAAGTTTAAAGACGTTCTTGATCTCAATATTTATTTATTACTTTGTATTATCAGACACTATAAGTTTTAGTCAGGTTATATAATATTGTTATATCTCTATCTGTGCTATGCAAAGGAAACCACATCTGTAAAATTTCTCTATTTTATTTCCTTCTTTTTTCTCTCTTTTAAACACATTTTTATGAATAATTATCACAGATAGATTTTTAAATACCTAATTCAGAGTTTAAGTCAATGAAGTGGGATGTCAACTAACTCACAAAGTGTCCGACACAATAATATTGCCAAAGTTTAGTACAGGACAGCAACTAAACGCAACACCTCTAAAATTTCTATTCTTTGCGGAATGATTGTTTAAGGAATCCCAGGATCGTTTTTTTTTCTGCTACTAGACCCTGCACCTTATAAGAACCCGTTTTTCAGGGGTGGATTCTTTGACCGAGCCCGTTGTACCTCTTATACTTACAGCTTGTCACAATCAAGAAAACCCAAACAGGTCCTATCTTAGGCAGAGACTGTAGTACCTCTAATACTTACAGCTTGTCACAATCAAGGGAACCCAAACATGTCCTTTTTTCTCTTTTCCGATGTCAATGACACAATGCCATAATTATAATAATTTCCCAGAATTTTTTGTCAACATTCAATATAGTGTCTCTGTTTTGTTTAGACCTCATTACATCCTATCAAAATTAATATTATTGGGAGCCATCTTTGTTGTTTTTCTTTTTGTTCTTTTTTTGTGGTATTTTTTTTATACCAGGACTCAAAGAGTAGTGTGTCATTTAACATTTTTTCCTGCCAAGACTGTAGCTTTTTACAGTATGATTTAAAAAAACCCATCTCTTTCTTGCCAAGAATGGAGTTTTCTTAAAATTTGGATTGAAATCAATCAACCGATTAATATTTTGGGAAGACAAAATATTTCAATCTCTGGATAAAAGGAGCATGCACTTTAAAGACAGAGGAAGCATTGATGAATGGTAATAAAAAAAATTCAATCTTTATTAAAACAGTAAAGGCAGAAGCAGCCCCCGAATAATAGAGTGGTGAGAAACTAATATAGATAAAGGGATATAATTTTGTAAAATCGCATCAGTATCTCTAATAGTCAGAGAGTAAAATGGAAGCAAAAAGTAACCTTGATTTTATAATACACATTTTTATCAATGCCAACACCATTATTGAACTTAACTAGCTGGAAATCAAATATACTTAATAAGGGCTGTGAAATCGGTAGAACTTTGAACAATTCACCTACAATCAGGAATATAATATAAACAAAATGGAAGTATGTATTATGAATCCTCCCATAATGCCAAAATTTGTCTTAAATTTTACAAACAAAAAAGTTTAACAAGTTTATCTAGAGATTTTCTTATCTTATGGTGTGGGTGTGAGTCTGAGAGTGTTTGTGTGTTGGGAGAGAGGGGGGGGGGATAGGGTCATCGGCTGTTGTAAGTATAGTGTTAAGAGATGAGGAAAACGTGTAATAAACAAGGTGTAAGGTTATACATATATATATTTGAACGGCCTTTTACATAACTGGTTTTGACAACCTAGCATTTCTTTTTCCAACTAAGGTGCTTGAAGATCCAACAGTTCTGTAAGGGAATCCTGTTATTTTTTAAAATTCACATTGAATAAAATTTTACAATTAGCACTTATTGCATTTTCATAGTGTATGTGAATTGATTCATCTTATTTTCATATTGTATGTGAATTGATTCATCTTATTTTCATGGTGTATGTCATTTGATTCATCTTCTCAAGTGTTGTTATTTCAAACTTGATGTTTTACACAATAATATAATTTCATACAACCATGTACTTGTGTAAATTGATGGCATAAAATAATTAATGGAGAAGCAAATACAAATGACTATGTTTACAATAATTGGACACAGTATTGCTCATTTAAGATGTGTTCTTTGTGATGTGTGAGTGTATAGGGTGATCAGGTGAGTGAGTTAGTTTTGAATGTGCCCTAAATACAAACTATTGACTCTTCTTAACCTCCAACGTCAATAGTAAGACTATATCGAAGACGTGTTCCTAGACTAAAGTCTGACAATTTTATGTAGATCTGTATCAGTTAAACTTGAAATGCCTAGAAAGAAGTCCTGGTATCCTCACTTTGTTGCTGTTTGGCAGCACGTAAAATTGTCAGACATTGGTCTCGGGACCCATCCATGAAATAGCCTAATTTTTGTCTTTAAGAAGAAGAAAAAACAACACAGCAAATTAACCCAACAACAGTAAGTCAAACTTTTAAGGCCATGGTTTTGTACAACGTTCATCTCTCATGTTAGACATTGTTTTGTGAATTACTGTATCACTCCTTGTGATGAGCGAATAAAAATGAAAAAAAAATATCAATAAATCCTATCTTGAAAATGGTTTTGAGTTTTTGCCTTTGTTCCTGAACCTTTTGGTTCATAAAATTACCAAAAGTATGTTTTTATTTCGGTTGTGTCTTAATCAAGTCATATCTATTAATGTAATGTTAGCGTTTATTTTGTATTCAAATATTGAGATAGTGATGTTGAATTTTATAGTGAGGACGGTAAAGAGAAGATATGATGATGTGATGGCAATGATGTTAATGATGAATATGAATGATCATATGGGTAATGATGATGAAAAGAGCGAAAAACGACAAAAAAGAATAAGGTAAAGAAGAGCAAAGAGAGAAATAAAAAAATGAGAAGGGTCGAGACTATGATAGAAAGTGTGTGAGAAGGAGAGATCATTATGTGTGGCGATGATGATGTAAAGAGCGAGAAACGCAGAGAAGAATAAAGTAAAGAAGAGCTAAGAGAAAAATATAAATAAAAAATGAGGATGGAGAGTATGATGGAAAGGGAATAAGAGAGAGAAAGAGAGAGAGAGGGAGAGAGAGAGAGAGAGAGAGAGAGAGAGAGAGAGAGAGGGAGGGAGAGAGAGAGAGAAATCATTACAACTACAAGGATGAAAATGATTGAGAGACAAAAGAGGAGGCATAGGGGGTGGAGACAGATAAACACGAGACGTTGAAGAGGAGAACAACTATGAGATGAGAAGCAAGATAAACTGAAAGGCGTAAACACTCAACAGAATGGCCTCAAAATATAGAAATAACGTTATCTCCGAGTCCAATGTTTCAAAATACAAAAATCAATGACTTTGTTAGGGCTCGGAGAAACAATTAACTCATATCAAATCCACAGCATATCATACATATTATACAATGTAATTAAAACCAGCCTCAACGACAATTGAAAAAATAGCTTAAAAATAAACTCCTCAGAATCTTCGAGCCGTCCAGGACAAAACGTTATCGATTTGTGAAAGAAATCGATCATTTAACGATTTCCTAACCCGCAAGGAATTATAGGACTGATACTATCAGTTTTCCCTCACTATTGAAATTGAAATAGAAATTAAAAGTCTTTATTCAATATTAAAGGCCATTGGCCAAAACTACAAAACAGTGTATAAGTTTTAACAAAGACATTCTATTGTAAAGATTTTAAAGATAAACATACTAAAGATGTAAGGAAACTCAGTATCTACTGGGTAAAGAGTTTTCTAACTTAAATGTACAAACAGATCAATAAGTTTATTCTACTTTTAGTCAGATCGATCAAAGAGCAGTGGGTATCGAACTGTTCAGAACAGAGCTGGGTCAAGCAACAATTGTGGTATTGATTAGCATACAGAGGAAATGAGAGAGAGAGAGAGAGAGAGAGAGAGAGAGAGAGAGAGAGAGAGAGAGAGAGAGAGAGAGAGAGAGAAA
>RQTK01000691.1:17472-30027 GCA_003991915.1 Elysia chlorotica | reverse complement strand
TCTCTCTCTCTCTTTCTCTCTCTCTCACTCTCTCTCTCCCTCTCTTTCTTTAATTTTATAATGTACTAAATGACATATAATTTTATCTAATTGTCTGCCTCCCATGGCCTTTCTTCCTATTTTCCTACCCTTTCTCTCTTTCTTGAATTCTTAATGTACCAAAATGACATATAATTTAATCTAATTGTCTTCCTGACATGGCTTTTCTTCTTCGTTTCCTTGTTTTTCTCCATTTCGTCTGCCTCTCTACAATAGATCGCATAAATTCAAGTACCTCATTACTAACGACAATACACAACTTCTACAACAGTTTATAGAGTTAGGGGGGTATTTATCCTGTGTTTCCGACATTCTTAAGCTGAGTAAATCAATTAGATAATGTTGTGAAGGTTTAAAACACGAGATGTTACCAAAAAAACAACAACAACAAAACAACAACACACAAAACAAAACAAAACACTTGTACACGATTAAATTTATTGTAAAGTTCCTACTACGGCTTCTATGGTTCAATATATTTTGTTTCGCCGCGTTGTCAGAATGCTTTGCTAGGTTCCCCGATAAATCATTGATTTAATGTTGCACGCCTAGTGTGCAAAACCGCCATTAATTCCTTGGAGACCACAGTGTCATTGATGTAGGAGACAAAATGATTGGCAGCGTAGACTATAATTCATGTGGAAATTCTCTAGCTCTCTATTGTCATTTCTTTGACAGCGGTCGCAAATGCCTATACATATCTAACGTTGCTAAGTACAATGAGAACGTGGAATTAGGCGCCCGACAATGTAGCCGTGTCTTCATTTGCCTTTGTGGAGAATCCCACTCTTTTATCTCTTCGCAATGAGAATCCTACATTTAATTTGTCGTAAGTACAACGTTGTAGTAGTACAACTATCCTTTAGCCTTCTTATTTGCATATTTTCAAAGACAAGTTGTTAGCTAACCACAACGTAAAACTTACGACCCCATCGTAAGGATCGTAGGTATAACTATAACGTTGTGGTAAGTTAGGCTATACGATTACGATGGCTTACGACGAGTTGTAAGCTAGCCACAGGATTGTAATTACGAATCTAGTTCCGGCTCTGCCCACCTAGTCAACCATTCATCCCAGTGTTAAACTGCCGATAAATTAATAAATGAAAGCCTGAAGAATCCTCAAGCATCGATTAGGTGCTTGGGCCTAGCCTAGGCTTGATATATCGGCGTTGTGGTCTGCCACTCGACAGAAAGATTGTACTGGAAATCTGGCAGCAGTTACTCCAGTTAGCATAAAGCTGTGAAGCTGTGGTAGGCAGTGTCCTAGATTCTCACTTCTCTTTACTCACGTCTGTGGGCTGCAGAACAGAAATTTGCGATCTACGCAACATTAATTGATGACATTACGACGCCCCTGATGCATTGGATTTTCTGATGGCTAGGTAAGATAATTATATTAAGGGATTCCGGTGTGTATTTCCTTACATATCGAATTCGCTTTCACTTTTGGCCCTTTGGGCTCGATATCACAATACCTCCTATCCTAGCAAAATGCCTGCGCGGCTTTAGTGCGCATGGTCAAAGGGGAGAGAGAGCGACTTTAGTGAGACAAGCAAACGACATTTTGTGATAACGCTCTTCAGTGTAGCAGTCAATCACCACTCAGCAGTCTAGCGCCACTTGTGGCGTTCGGCCGTTCGTTTCGTAGTTTCTCATGGCAACGAACGCCCGCCCGCTTGATGACGTAGCAGGGCTACATCGATTTTGTGATGGCAGCGTCTGTCTCTGCGCAGAGCTATACACTGACGTCCGTTTGTTTTAGGGCTCTGCTGTGTAGATTATTTCATTTTAATCCCCAGTAGATCTAGTGGTGTGAGCGCGAGGATACTCAACAAAACTACACCTCGGCAAGCCCATGTGAGTTTAACAATTACTATTTAAAGGGTTAGGGGACATAGTATTGGTAAGTAATAAAATATTTAACGCTTTTATTCAATTTATTTATTTATTTATTTTTAGTCCTTTTTTCTCATTCCTTCATTCGGTTTTGATATTTTTTAGCTGTTTGTTGTTGTTGTTGTTGTTGTTGTTGTTGTTGTTGTTGTTGCTGCTGTTCTTGTTGTTGTTGTTATTGTTGTAGCTGCTGATGTTCTTGTTGCTGTTGTTATTGTTGTTGCTGTTCAATTATTATGCTTTTATTGTTGTTGCTGATATAAATTAACAATCGCTCTACGTCGTACAAAAATATGGATGGACAGATAGATTGATAGATAGATAGATAGATAGGTAGATAGATAGATAGATAGATAGATAGATAGATAGATAGATAGATAGATGGAGATGATGAGGATAGTATAGTAGGTAGTAGAGTAGTAGTAGTAGTAGTAATCATCATCATCATCATCATCATCATCATCATCATCATCATCATCATCATCATCATCATCATCATCATCATCATCATCATCATCATCATCATCATCATCATCATCATCATCATCATCATCTTTTTCATCATCGCCAGCGGCAACATTACTGTTATCTTCACCTTCATCTCTCTTCGAAAACAAATATTATATTTGTTTTCCTCTAAAATTAAATTCCAACCACCTATTTCAGCCGGTTTTTTTTTTTTGCTTTTTTCTTTGCTAATCACTAAATAAGATCTGCATCATTATAAAATTATGTCCATTAAGACTGCTATTAACAACGATTCAACAAGCTTATGGTGTGGTTACAGCATAAAAAAGGGATTTGATTTTACGCATCAGAAAATAGAATCACTGATTATTAAAAATCATAATTTTTTACCTACATCTAAAGGTTTCAAAATGCAGATAAAACTTCACGCGAAAAGACTTTGCATGCAATATTTGTAGACTGTATATGTTTCTTTGTGTCCCTCTCCCTTCCGCATCACTCATTTGATCTCTATTTATATCTCTCTTTTTCCCACTCTCTCCCTCCCTCTCTCTCTATCTATTTCTGTATCACAGTTACTTTATTTATCCGTCTGCCCCTTGCCCCCTCCCCCCCTCTCTCTCTCTCTCTCTCTCTCTCCCTTCTCTCTCTCTCGAGAGAGAGAGAGAGAAGAGGGGAGGGATAAGATGGAGGGAGGAGGTAGGTAGATATTTAGAATCGTGATAGAGCAAAGGTATTCAGAAATGGCGATACGGTAGATTATAAAGATGGGTAAATAAAAAAGATAGATAGATAGATAGATAGATAGATAGATAGATAGATAGATAGATAGATAGATAGATAGATAGATAGATAGATAGATAGTATAAAAAAGAGAGAGAGAGAGAGAGAGAGACAGAAGGAGAGAAGAGAAGGGAGAGATAGAGAGAAGAAGAGTGGTAGGGACACAGAAAGCAATAAGTACTACAAAAAGTACTATATAGCTTATATTGTGGACGGATCGCAAGACTGATGTCTGACAATTTTAAGTGCCGCCACACGCAACACAGGGCGGGGATACAATGACTCCTATTTCAGCCGGTCACACTATAGAGAGGCCGACGCAACCACCCTCTCTCTCTCTCTCTCTCTCTCTCTCTCTCTCTCTCTTTACCCTCCCTCTGTTTAAATCACACTGTTCCCTGTTTGAGCCCTGTATAAACAGCTTATATTTACCCTCACTTTATGGGATCATTCAGTGTGCTATCTGTTCACGGCGATCGATAAAGCTTGGCTTGTTGTATAAACTTATAGAAAAAAGTATTTATATACACACAGAAAGAAAACATGATCAATAAAGATGTATAAAAACTAAAAACTCGATATTCTATCAATACTGCCTAAGAGGGTTGTTATTGGCAAAAGATAGGCAAATCATAATGGGTAGTTTAGGGATCAAAATAATATAAATAATATATAGAAAGATGCATTGAGAGTTAGGATTATTGTTAAAGGGTGGTCTTTAAAAACATATAAAACACCTAAACTTTTTCTATCTATCTATCAATCTATTTATCTGTCTGTGTAGTAGTAGTAGCAGTAGTGGTGGTAGTAATGGACACAGTTGTTGTTGTTGTTGACGTTTTTGATAAATGCTGATTTTTATTGATAATAATTTTGATGTTTTTATGCAAATCCTGTTGATAACCTTTATATGAACGTCACTGTACATTTTTTTAATGATATTTGTCTTACACATCTTTTTGTTTTTCGCCTTTTTAGTTCCTTTACCTTTTTCCCTATCTCTCAAAGAAACGGGTGTGTGCTATCTGTAGCACGACAGATTAATTATAGCTATAATTATATATTTTGCTCCTGCATTGATATGCCCTCTTCCTCCATCTTTCCTTGCTGTACACGATACTTACATTTAGTTTTAAAATATGCTACTTCATTTCTTAAACACATTGATTTTTACGAAGGGATACAAGATTATACAACTAAGGAAAGGAGTATAATTATTTAATTGCACTTTTTAACGGTTTTTTTTTCTTCTCTTTTTTTAAGCAGTCACTGAAGGCAAGGTTTGCATTGGACAGATTTTTTACGCCCTACTCATTGGCGTCATCTTCAAGGCTTTAACAGCGATCATTACTTTTTTGCCTTTATAGTTTTTATCTCAAGAGAGTTACTCCATCTTCTTAAAGTTTTTAAACACACAAATTAAAAGACGCATTTGACAATAGCAAGTCCAATATAAATTTGAATAATTATCGCGGAGAGTCATCTTAGCGCTGGGGACTTGAAACAGATTCAGACAGATTAGTTCTTGACAGCTGTTTCAAGCCTTTCAATGCCCTTGTAAATGCTTCGTAGTTTACACCTTAGTTTTCAATCTTCAGAATAGTTTAGCGTTAGAAATCTTCTTTAGCCAAGCATTAAAATGCACAGAAGATAAAACAAAAACAAAAAAACAACAACCATGAGCTTACTACACACAGAGGGATTTGTTTTAAATCGTGTTCGTTTCCCGAATACTCCTTTACAAGGCCCTTGCAAGTAGCCAGAGTGGCTGGTTAACAACTTACTTACAACGACCATCAGTAATTTGTGAACCATGCAGAACAGTTACCAGTCTTGGAACTCTTGAGACCTATCTGGAAGAAGAAGTAGCATCTACCAACTGGATCAGAATGTCCGGGAAAGCCCGTTTCTCAGCCTGGTCCGTCCTGCTGACTGTGATCATCGTCATCTCTATACTGTCTTTTGGTGAGTGCTATAGGGAAGTTTCATTTTATTTTGTTTTATAAATAGTATAAAGTTTTTGTTTTTGTTTTTTTAATCTTCTTTTATATTTTTTTAAATTGATGTCTAATTTTTAAAGTCTTTTTTTTAGCCCTCTCTATGACACACTAAAACATTAAATTATCTTTATCTTTGGTCGTCTCCCTCTCTCCCATTCTCTCTCTCTCTCTTTCTCTCTCTCTCTCTCTCTCTCTCTCTCTCTTTCGCTCTCTCTTTCTCTCTTTCTACCTTTTTCTCTCTCTTTATTTTTCACGATGCCTTCTAGTTCTCTATATTATTTTTGTAAAC
Source organism: Elysia chlorotica (assembly GCA_003991915.1). NCBI lineage: Eukaryota > Metazoa > Mollusca > Gastropoda > Plakobranchidae > Elysia > Elysia chlorotica. The sequence goes on along the minus strand of RQTK01000691.1, from coordinate 24,552 downwards.
ACCCCCAGTCTCTGTCTTATATAAAATTATAATTTTTAAGAGGACAAGTATCTCTTAATCTTATTCCCAAACCCTTACACATTTCCATATCTACTTCAATTATATAAAAATGTTTCCAACTGTTTTAAACTTGCTCGAAGAAAAGACTCCTCCAATTCGTAGTCTATGCAATGGCAATTAGCAATACGAGCTCACATAGAGAAATGGAATTTAGTTAAAAAATCATGAACCCTAACATAGACTCCAGTTATCTCATTAAACAAGGGGATTTAGTGATGTTACACCATTCAGTCTATTCTGGTCTTTACAAAAAAAAATATATGTAGGAAATAAGGATCATAAATTAAAAAGGAAAAAAACATAAAAGGATTAATAAAGTCTTATATTATCTTAGTAAGCAGACTTAATTTTTTTTAGAACGACTACAAGATATTATGATGTTACTGCCCGTTGAAAATCTGTCATCTCTTTCATTAAGGTAGAATAACTTTTATGCATACTCTCATTTCTGATAGTTTTAGCGTGAAGGAGAAACTAGTTATATAATCTGAAGGAGAAACTAGCTATAAAATCTGAAGGAGAAACTGGCAATAAAATCAAAAGAAGAAACTAATTATAAAATCTGAAGGAGAAACTAGTTATAAAATCTGAAGGGGAAATTAGATATAAAATCTGAAGGAGAAACTAGATAATTATAAAGTCTGATGGAGAAACTAGATATAAAGTCTGATGGAGAAACTAGATATAAAGTCTGATGGAGAAACTAGATATAAAATCTGAAGAAGAAACTAGTTATAAAATCAAAAGAATAAACTAGTTATAAAATCTGATGGAGAAACTAGATATAAAATCTGAAGGAGAAACTAGATATAAAATCTGAAGGAGAAGCTAGTTATAAAATCTGAAGGAGAAACTAGATATAAAGTCTGAAGGAGAAACTAGATATAATGTCTGAAGCAGAAACTAGATATAATGTCTGAAGCAGAAACTGATTTTCTGAGGAAATATCCACAGCAGGCGTCTCAAAAGTAATAACATAATTATTTAAATCTAATTTAAATTTACTCATTAGATAATCCAACCTTTCATGTGTTGTGAACACTAGCTTACAAACGGTGTTACGTTTGTTTTTCGTTTAAAAAAATTGATTTGCATATCTTAATAATAGTCGTAAGCATGCTACAATGTTGTACTTACAACCATACACATTTTTTTGGTTCGAGAAAATTGTAACCATTAACATTAAGGGGAGCTATTAAGCTAGTTTTAACTGCAACCATTGAAATCAGCACATTCGAAAATGTAGGAAACTGTGTGAATTTTGAAAATGTCTTACATTATTGCCAAAGTGAGGCCGCCATAATTGGATTTTGGGTAACTAAAATCAGTGAATTTGAAAATTTATCTTGTCCTACTTGTCTTTATGAAATGACTGGAAACTTGCCACACTTGTGCAGCTACTGTGTTGGCTGTTTGGAATAGATTTTTTTTTCTAATTTTTTAAAAATCTACTAGATTTTCTAGATCAATATTGTGATCAATGGAAAAAAACTCATTTTTCTTGACAACATCTGAGATTAAAAAAAAAAAAAAAACGAAAGCAAAATTTAAAAAGGTCTTTATTATAATTATTGTTTATTACGCCAAGCACCAACACCATGCACATTTTCAAAGCAATCGATCAATTGGTGTTGGAGGAGATGGATTTTTAGTGTGAAAATGTAAATTTTTAGAAAATTGCACGTGAAAGTAGCGCATAATTATGAAAAACTAAAAAATGTGCGAAAATGTTGCCCGAAAATCGATCCTAAGTCATTTCAGCGGTTTATGCTGGTTTTCTCTCATCAAACTCGTGTTGTCTGCTTGCTTTGACAACTGAAACTAATAATCCAGCTTCAAAATGATGAAAATAAGTAGAAATCGTGATGGCTGAAAATGCGAATCTGTGAGCTGATATATGACACCCGTATGGCTTTGCCACGTGACCTCCCGCTGACCTTAAAGCACCGCAGCTACCCAAGGACGATCAGCCATTTTGTCTGATGGCGTAGTGGCACTAGCTATGCCTCGTTAATGGACCTTTCTTGTTTAGAAGCTAAATGAAGCGCTCTCTCTCCCTCTATCTGGGTTTTAACGTCTCCTAGGTTTCCCTGAGGAATCCTATACGGCAGATCATCTGCCGCGTATTATATCCATAACGAGGTATCTTCTATGAACGAAACTAATAGACATGGAATGCCAAAGGCTTTGTGGTCATTTCTACATGATCTTTTAGAACATCGGCATGAATCGAATACAATAATTCACTAAAATTAATAATCGGGAAAAACTGTTCGGACTAAGGCTTTTCTTAGATGTTTTCTCACAATTTTGGCACTCAACATAGTAACTGGAATTGAAAAATCCGAATTTGTAATGAAAAAAAGCAACAAGTCCACTTCAAAATACTAACTTTGTGTTGCGTATGTCTACACAAATGGATGAACTGACTACAGAAATTAAAACCAGGAAGTCGATTACCCGGGTATCGGACACCGTACAGACCATTTTTGGATCCGTCCCTTCCCTTAACATTATATTATGTCTGTAAATATTAAGAGTCGATAGTAAACTATCTTTTGATGTCTCCAATCAGGTCATCTTTTTCTCCGAACATATTATCTCCTTATAGGAGGCTGAGGGAAAGTGTTATGCTGTATTTTATAAATAAAAAACCAAGTTAATGAAATTTGGGTAATAGTTCACATCCATATCACGGGAGGAGGAAATGAATATTCATTTTTTTTTCATTATGGGTGTTACGTTGTGTTTAACTGTAGGCTGCGGAGCTTGCATTTTTTCAGGCCGATTTTCTTTTTTTCCTTTTCAACTGACCTGACCGTTGTCCCTATATTATGGCCGGTAAAGTCTGACACGTCCCTCACTGTGGCTCCACTGTCATAAATTATGATCTTTCTCGAGACCTAGAAAACAGGTGACAAAGTCAGATCTTCGGAGTATCCCATCAAAAGGCTTAGAGAAGTTAATCCATTATATTATGGTAAAATGTTCCCCCCACCTGAAACCATCCTTGTCGTTTATCTCCTCAGGATCTGCCAGTCTGTGTAGCAGCTCTACTCCTATCATACAGAAAGCTTATGTCGGCCCCTACGTTCTCGACTTCCCCGTGGGAATCGGGTAAGGAACCATTAATCACTAATAAATACTGTCATCACAATCATTATCATCATCATCACCATCATCATCATCATCATTATCATCATCATCATCATCATCATCATCATCATCATCATCATCATAAAGCCTATTTGTTTTAATTACAAATCCCTTTTAATTAGAATATAATTCTTTAATCTTACCTATCATTTTCTCATTATCCATACGGCTTTATCTGTCAGAAAAAAATTATCCGAACAGCACAATCACCCCGAATGTATTTATTTATTAATTGATTAAATAAATTATCCGTTGATTTTTAATTGTTTATTTATAAATTGTTTGACTGGTGGATCGATTTAGGATACTCTATTTATCAAAGGGTTGATTGATTGATTGATTAATTATGTTATCGATACATTGATACAGTGATCGATCAAACTAGGCAATTTGGTATATCTATTTATGCCCCATAACTTATTTAATTAATAATTGATCGGAAGCCTATTCTTTTTTATATCCTTCAAATGATTAGAACATAACACTTGAATCTTAGCTATAATTATCGCAGTTTTGCTCATTAATTTTTCATACGCCTCTACCTGCCGTTAAAAAAATTATAGCGAACAGCCCACCCCGCTATGCGTATTTATTTATTGGTTATTTATTGACTTTTGTTTCTTCATTTATATATTGGGCTATGCATTAATAATTGATTCATTGATTGGTTGATTGATGGGATAATCTATTTTAAATGGTTGATTGATTGATTGATTGATTGATTGATTGGTTTATCGATAAATTTAAAAACTGATACATGTACAGTGATCGATCAAACTAGGCAATTTTGTATAGCTATTTATGTCTCATAACTTTTTAACTTATTGAATAATTGACCGGTCGATGGATTGACATATTGACCTCTTAGTTGATTTATTAGATTGCGCATTAACCCATTCCCTTATTCTGACCTTCCCCATGGACAGTGGTCAAAAAGCCCAGCCCTCTCAGTGCTCATTCAAGATCCAGACCTACCGGAAGGACTACGTCATCCAACTCCAGTTCGAACAGGTCTCTCTGCTGAAGGATCCACACACCAGGACCTGCAAGGAGAGGATCACAGTCTATGATGGTGAGTTAGAGTTTGGGTTTAACGTCCGACATCATCAGCACTATATAGGCTACCTTTTGGAGGGGCAACTAATTATGAGGGTACATGATAATAGCGCAGTTGTTTGTTTTATTGCCTGGCTATAGTAGATTATTGTGAGAGGATGGTTATTACTTTTATCAAGCTCAAAATCTATGAGTTGAGTTGAGTTGGTTTAACGTCTAACATCAGCGCTATATAGGGCATATTGTAGATGGGCCCCAAGATTGACGTCTGACAATTTTATGTGTTCCCACACACGATAAAGGACGGGGGTACCATGACTCCTGTCTCAGCCGGTCACAACTGACACCGACCCAACCATTAGGGAGCGAAATCGTCAGGGCTCGAACCACCCAATATCTAACTAGTTGCCGTTTTTAAACAATCAAATATTCCGATTTTTTAAGTTTCCGTTATAAAACAACCAAATATGTATTCAATTTCTAACTAGTTGTCGTTCTTGCACAATCAAATGATAATTTTTTGCCCTTTATGACAATAAAAAAATTACTTTTGAACAACAAAATATTCGAACTATAACTAGTTGTCGCTCTTGAACAACCAATTCTTCCAGTTTTAACTAGTTGCCGTTTTTTGAACAACCAAATACATTTACAAATACAAATCCAATTAGCATTCTGCGTCGCCATAATAGCGTCTCCTAGATTCCCAAAGATAATCACATATGATGACGGCTCAAATATCAATGATTGACAATTTCTTATTAGCCTCAGTTTTCTATTGAAAAGCACCATGTTAATTTAACATTTTGAATAACGCCAACGGTCTTTAATCTCGACAAATACCGGCAGGTCCAACAAGCATGTACGGCGTGATCGGATCATTCTGTGACGGGACCCCGGAGATGGTAACCGCGTCAGACGAGGCTCTGATCGTGTTCACACCAGGGACCAGCCAGGTGAACACGTCCGCCAGGATATTCACCCTCAAGTACAGGGCGGTGGTGGAGCGCCCTCACAGTGGAGGTGAGTAAGTGAGAGAGAGTGAGTGAGTGAGTGAGTAGTGAGTGAGTGAGTGAGTGAGTGAGTGAGAGTGTGAGTGAGTGAGTGAGTGAATGAGTGAGTGAGAAAGAGGAAAGAGAGAGAGATAGAGAGAGAGAGAGAGAGAGAGAGAAAGAGAGAAAGAGAGAGAGAAAGAGAGTCAGTGAGTGAGTGAGCAAGTTCTTTTTGTTTTTCTTGTACTTTTTTTTATTTCCTCTTGTTCTTGATCTTGTTCTTGTTCTTGGTAATGTTGTTGTTGTTGCTGTTCTTTTTCTTCTTCCTCTCTCCTTCTTCTTCCTTAATTTCCAACAGACCCAAATTTTATACTTTCAATTTAGCCTCCTTAAAGAGTGAGTGACTGAGTGAGTGAGAGAGTATAAGTAATGAGTGAGCAATTCAGTGAGTGGGTGAGTGGGTTTCTTAACGTTCAAAATTAGCTGCAAGGCTATATTGCAGACGGATACTACAACTTAAGTCTGACAATTTTTACTTGCTGTCACAAAGAGACAGTGCGAGGATCCCATGACGCATGTCTCAGCCGGTCACATAATAATGACACCGAGCCAACTAGTAGGGGTTGAAATCTGAGATATAAAATTAATTTTGTCTGATCGTTGGTATAGAACCGGTGAATTACTGATTGAAATACTCTTATCACTTGTGACCCCCCCCCCCTCCCCAACACACACATGGTTGCTTAGCTTCCAACATCATCACTATATTTGTCATTATTATTGTCTGACAATTTACGTCTTGCCATACTGAGAAGTGGGGATACCATATCTCCTTTCTTAGCCACATGCGCTGGCGACTAGACAATATATTTTGAATATGCCATAAGGAAATCTTTAAAAAAGACAAATCTTAACTTTCTTTCTTTCACAAAAATCAACACCAATGTTAGAAAACAAATATTTTGATCACGTTTGAAGGTAGGAAATTTACAAACGAAACTGGTTGAATGTGGGATAGGTTTAAACTAAGCCGTAAAAAAAAGGACCATTATGATAAATGTTAAGTAATCTCGCAGTCAAAAAAAAATTCTTTATATACAAGCGCGCTATCTTTTCATGGGTGATCCATATCTCTTTTCTTAGCCGGTTGCGCTGGCGACTAGACGAAATATTTTTAACATGCCATAAGTAAATCTTTAACGAAGACAAATTTTAAATTTTCTCTATTTCAGAACAAAGCACACCAATGTTAGAAAAAAATATTTTGATTACATTTGAAGGTAGGGAATTTACAAACGAAAATGATTGAATAGGTTTTAAATTGGCCGCAAAAGAAAAGGACCATTATGATGGATGTTGAGCAACGTCGAAAGCTTTATTTAGTCCTTTATTGACAAGCGCATTATCCCCCACCCCCACCCCCACACACACGCGCACACGAGCGTACGATACTCTGATGCGTGATACATGAAATATCCGTTATAATATTCACTGCCGTTAATAAAATAAAACCCAATAAAACAAAACAACAAAAGAGCAACAATAACAACAAAAATTTGAGCCATTGCCACTCGATTTCTCGCGTCATGATTTTTTAACGTCCTTAAAAAAACTTTTTCTTTCATTTTTTTTTACCCTCTTCTAGACACAAGTCATATTCTCCGAATCGGATTCGGGAGTTTCATCGGCGCCATCGCTTTCATCGTCATCTGTAGCGGAGTCTGCCGGAAGTACAAGAAGGCGCATCCTGAGAGGTCCTTCTTCCAGTTCGGGGGCTCCAGGACCGGAAGCGGAAGCAGCAATGGCGGCCGCCGTC
>RQTK01000690.1:234519-275797 GCA_003991915.1 Elysia chlorotica | reverse complement strand
TTTATAGATCTAGATTAGATTTTTATTCTAATCAATACATCATGAAAGTCCAGTCTCGGTCTACATGAAGTCCTTAGATCTAGACACTCCTCCTACTGCCATAGTTTAAACCTAGACCACGTATATGCAGTGGCACTTTGAATCACACAAAATACATCCAACTGAAGTCTTTGATCAAGAATAAGCTTAGATCCTATATTCCTAACTACCGGTACTAAAGTTGAATGGCCGGATGTTGTTACTTTGTTATTGAACAACGCATGTTCAGTGATGTTCGTACTTTTTCCCGTTTCCGTAAGTCAATTCACGACTGAACGAAGATGGACAGAGAACTTTGACGGACCTTGACGGAACTCAGACCGGCGACTTATTAAAAAATAAATTTTCGACGGACCTTGACGGAACCCGGGGGGTGGTTTATTTCTTTTACGGAGCTTTGATGGACGATTATTTTTTTTTACGGAAAATTGGCATCACTGAATTATTTTCAGAAATGGATGTTTTACATGCACTAATACTCGCCAACAGATATTTGCCGGTAAACAAAATGTACAACAGATTTTCTGGTTTACCGGGGTCCATTTAGTCCTATAGACTATATGTATTTCTTTTCATTTATGTATCAAAATCTACCTACCAAAATTTACTTTCACTCTACGTCTGATCTAGTTTCATTGATTAGATTTGGTAAAATTTCACCTGGGCAGTGTGCCTTCCTCTTTAACAAAACATTGGAGCAAAACATGCTAATACCAAATGGAAACGTTTTGTAGCAGAAATCTAGATCCAAATTTGTCTTTAAAATGCACTATCTGAGGATTTAATTAAGCCATTTGAAAAATTTTAGGTGATTATGTTGTTCAAAAAAGCATGGGGAATGTAATAATGCATTCACCATGTACCTGGTTATGTCTGGCCCATCACATAAAGAGTTATCTTGATTGAGGATAAGCCAATTTTTCTAGACAGCTGACTCTTAGGGTCTACTCTAAAGAACTCAGCTAAATAAATGTGAACAATAGAAAAGGTAGAAGCACCAGAATCAATCCTTATAAAATTTCGGAGAAACAGACATGGCAGACATTCACATGGTCTCTCATAGGTAAGAAATATGCTAAAGATATACTAATGTAGCTCAGCATAATATGACGTCACACAGCCATTGACTGTCAGTCGCAACTTACAACCATCACTGCTACTTCGGAAAGGGTAAAATGATTCATAACTAAAAATAAAATACACAGGCTGCCATCAGCCCTCAGGCATAGTGAGGAAAGAGAGGAAGGGGGTCCTGGAGGCTGAAAATATTCCAAAGATTTCGTCCATGTAAAGAGGCTATGAGAAGGTCCCAGGGGTGATGAATAGTTACAATTATTTATAGAAATGGATGTTTTACATGCACTATTACTTGCCAAAAGATATTTGTCGGTAAACAAAATGTACAAAAGATTTTCTTCTTTACCGGGGTCCATTTACTCCTACAGACTATATGTATTTCTTTTCATTTATGTGTCAAAATCTACCTTACCAAAATTTACTTTCACTCTACGTCTGATCTAGTTTCATTGATTAGAATTTTGGTAAAATTTCACCTGGGCAGTGTGCCTTCCTCTTCAACAAAACATTGGAGCAAAACATGCTAATACCAAACGGAAACGTTTTGTAGCAGAAATCTAGATCCAAATTTGTCTTTAAAATGCACTATCTGAGGTTTTAATTAAGCCATTTGAAATTTTTTAGGTGAATATGTTGTTCAAAAAAGCATGGGGAGTGTAATAATGCATTCACCATGTACCTGGTTATGTCTGGCCCATCACATAAAGAGTTATCTTGATTGAGGATAAGCCAATTTTTCTAGACAGCTGACTCTTAGGGTCTACTCTAAAGAACTCAGCTAAATAAATGTGAACAATAGAAAAGGTAGAAGCACCAGAATCAATCTTTATAAAATTTCGGAGAAACAGACATGGCAGACATTCACATGGTCTCATAGGTAAGAAATATGCTAAAGATATACTAATGTAGCTCAGCATAATATGACGTCACACAGCCATTGACTGTCAGTCGCAACTTACAACCATCACTGCTACTTCGGAAAGGGTAAAATGATTCATAACTAAAAATAAAATACAGTGCTGCCATCAGTCCTCAGGAGGTAGTGAGGAAAGAGGGGAAGGGGGTCCTGGAGGCTGAAAATATTCCAAAGATTTTGTCCATGTAGAGAGGCTATGAGAAGGTCCCAGGGGTGATGAATAGTTACAATTATTTAACGAAATGGATGTTTTACATGCACTATTACTCGCCAAAAGATATTCGCCGGTTATAGTTTCATTGATCTGAATTTTCGTAAAATTTCACTTCGGCAGTGTGCCTTCCTCTTTAACAAAACATTGGAGCAAAACATGCTAATATCAAACAGAAACGTTTTTAGCGGAAATCTAGATCCACACCTAGAACTAGGAGTAAAATTGTATTACAAGCACATCATCCGATACAATATACCTATTATAGATAAATCTCAGCTAGATCCAGGGATCACAGTAAAAAAGAATTTCCAACCCCTGAACTTTGTCGAATAACTTGAGCAGATTTAGACAGCATATCAAATTGTCTTCCTTGTAATCCCAAACCAACGTTATTATCAGCTTGTTTTAAGCAGTAAACAGAAATAATGAAGCACCCCAAGAGAAACATTTTATCCACCTATTCATTTCAGTCATCATGTTTTATCTCATTCTTGACTTATACAATATCAAGGTTGTTAGACCTTCAGACCTGTACTTTTATTTCTAGAGTTTATTGACATGTCTAATGCTTACAAATATAGCCTTTAATTACTCCAGAGATATTATACATCTGATTTGTGCACATCTTTTTAATTGAGGCGAAAAGAATGGCAATGTCACCCTTCTATAAAAATGAAAATAAGAAAACTTAGTAGTCTTCAAAAGCACATTGTACCCCAAATTCCTTGAATGTGAGAGAGGTACACGTAGTTAAAATGCAGGTCTAGATATAAAAAATAGAATTATTAGAAGGCTCGAACTGAATCTCTCAAATAGATCTCAATTGAGTTTCAAAGTGCGGGAAGCTGGCGACAATACTCTAGATTATAAGATTGCCTACTTGTTTAATCACAACTGATTGCATGAAAGATAAAATAACTGTTGTATTGAACTTGTAAAATCACACGCTTTGATTCAGAAATAGAACTTTATTCTAGAACCTTATCTATCCATTTTTGGAAATGACGACAAGTTAAAAGATAGAAAAAAACATATCGCCAAGATCGCTGTTGTTTGGACGAAAAAAAACAATACATATTGTGGATCCAGATAGATTATCAATAGTTATCAAAGACGTATCGATTGAATATTAACATACTGTCAGGTTTTCTAATGTGCACTTTTTTTCTCCTTGGTTTCTTTTTACGTCTTTGAAATAGTGGATGGCTATGTAAAAAAAAAAAACCACCTGATTTTGTCTTTTCTTCAGATGACAGTATTATTTTTAACGAAAATCTTTCAAAAAGACAATTGTGTTATTTGTCAAAATTTTTGGCTTTGAGCAAGGAATAAAAATAATACCATCTTTTTGTCGAAGATTATTATTGCAAAACTATTTTAGCACATCTTCTATATATAAATATTATTGGAAATGCTATAAATGAGTGCTTAAAAGTTATAACAAATGAACAGAGCCCAAAACTTGCAATGCATCAAATTCTTGTGTTGTGGAGTCTGCATAAAGGCAGCCCAATTTAATTGAAGGAAACTTTTCTTTTTTGTTAACTTAGTAGGGTCTTAATGTTGTTTAAAATTTGATTTATCATATGTACACGTGGTGGAAGCATGGGTATAAATATCCAACTTCGATTACTAAACTAAACAAATACAGTTGTAACTGTTTCAAAATGTGCAATCGAGCTTCAGAACAAATGAAACTGCAAACGAAGGAGAATTCAAGATGTATTTAGCAAATGTAAAACATGTAAAAATGTAATCGTCTGTGAGGCATATATTGTACTTTCCGGGGCATCCTTAAATATCGATGTCAAACATTATTGTGAGTCATATATCTGTTGCGGGGCATATATAAGTGTATATATATGAAACCCCTCAGTAATATACAAAATGCCCCATAACATAATGCTCCGTTTCTGTGTATATATTGAATGCTCGTTTGCAAAAAATACACCTCTACACACGCCCCAGGTCCTCAAAGTTTATGTGCCTAGTGAAACTAGGATAACTCAAGAATAGAAAGAACCAGGCTTTGGGGACAATGCTACGATTTCATAGACAAAAATAATGACGTAGCTCAGCAAAAAAAAAAACAGCGACATACAGCTAACGACTGTCACTCGCAACTTACAACCATCATTGCAACCGAGAAGTGAGAATCCCTTTTGTTTTCATGGCAAAACATGGTAACATTTCACAATGAAATTTGTGTCCATTTCAATACTTACCTCTATTTTCAAGATCTCTATTACTGTTTCTGGGCTCTCAAATACAACAAATCCAAAATTCTGAAAGTTAAAAAAAAAACAAAAAAAAATGACACAAATAAGTACAGTAATGAGAGTAAATTAAAACCAAGCTCCTTTCAAAATATTGAGACATGCTACATCTGGAATTGTCCAATTGCCATTGAGTTTGCATAATGTCAGCACTATATAGACCATATTGTGGACAGGCCCCAAGGCTGATGTCTGACAATTTTATATGCTGCTAAACACGAGAGAGGACAGGGATACCACGACTCCTGTCTCAGTCTATCACATAGTACTGACACCCACCCAACCAGTTACAGGGGACTAAATCGGACATATAAACCCGCTGATCATGGTATTCGAACCGCAGCAACACCAACACTTTACCACTTGAGCCTACTTTACCCCCATCCAATTGTGAAATTATAGCAGAAGTGCAAGAAATAAAAAGCAAAATATAAAATAAGTGTAAAATAGTAAGGTTTATGAGATTGCTGACGCGAACTGAGAACTGAGAAAATCCATTTTCAGTCAAATGAAAGTTTTGAAGATGGCTCAGCAAAGATTGACGTCACACAGCTTAATACTGTCAGTCGCAACTTACAAACATCACTGCCACCACAATTTATTTTAACTATGTTTACAGCAAAGTTGTTTGAAACAAGAGAGAAAATAAAAAGCATCACTTAGCTTGAAACCTCACATAGACAAGTAGCTTGAAATTTTTAATCATCTAAAAATAATTCCCAATAGCTGATTTACTTACTGGCACTTTTCCAGCACTCTTTGTATTAATTCTCAGTTCTTCAACTTTTCCGTACCCTGTTGAATAATGATCAAAATGCAAAAAATGTTAAGCGGACACAATTGCTCATCAAGCCCATATAGAGTATTATTCTAAAGCAAGCAACACTGAATCTCTTCAATCTAAATAATCCAGACCTGCCAGCCTAAATTTTGTTCCAGAGTAATATCAGCTGCAACTTGGTGTAATTTTTGGAAATTCGTAGTAATAAAATGCCAGAAACATGCAGACACAGTTTGAGACTCCTTGACCAACTTAAAACCTTAAAAGAAATTGATAATATTTTATGTTATCTCCTTGACAAAATATAAGAGAAAAAAGTGACATGTATTATCTTGAACTAGTTGTGATCATATATCTCCAAGTCCAAAGAGGTAGATGGGTGCAAAAATTTTGAAAGTTTTAAATAAACAAAGGTTTAAAGCAAAAAAAAAAAATCATTAATACCATGGCAATTTATATGTAATAAAGACACTTTTTTACAAACCCTATTATAATGACATCTGTCATTGAGAGACAAAGATAAACACAATTAGCTACGGATAGCCTACCAAATCAAAGCTGATGCTCTACTCTAGGGCTACTTATGATACAATGCAAAACAAAACCAACCGACAGCCTTGTCCAGTGCCGCTCTTATTCCTAGCACAGCTTTACTCTCATATGTTAAATACCTCCTCCAGCTTTACTCTCATATGTTAGATACCTCCTCAAACGAGTTAATTTAAAGAAAAAGGGAAAAAACAAAACAGACCAACAATCAAATAGAAATGTAATGCATACGTTCAAAGAATGTTTTCAACTCTGCCTCCGAAACATTTGTTGGCAAATTCCCAACAAACACTTGTTGACTGTCGGGGTACTTTGTGCCTCCAAGGCCACCTAGACCTCCCACACTGTTAGAGCGACGGCCATTCATGTTGTCGGATTCAGCATCTCCATCACCCCTATTTATCATATTCCTGTCTCTGTCAACAAAGCGTTCACGGGGAACTCTGGAAGATAAGATACGATTTTTTTTAAAATCTGTATTTAAATTTATATAACATTTAACACCATCTATGCGGCTTTATTGAAACAAAACTTGTGCCAAAACCATGGTGCAAATAACGACAGCATTTTGGCTACCTCATGGGGCATCAACACATGCTTTAAAAACATGATGTCTTTACTGTGTTTGCCTAAAGTTACATTAAATGCCCTGCACAAAGACACCAATTTGGAATTTTTTAGCCTCTCTTACTGTTGGCGGTTTGAATACTAGGAAAACAAAGAGACAAAACACAAGAACTGACTACTTAATAAATGAGCAAACCCATCAAGGAAGTTGCATACCAGAAGATTGAAAAATGAGAAAGTAAAGGTAAATTTATTCAAATTCAAAATGAAACATGAATAGCATTGTAAAAAAAGAATCTTTACTGAATTATAAAGATAAACATATATGACAGGTTTCACAAAAATATCCCCAATTTTGGATAGGAGGAAAAGTTCAGCACCATTATAGTTGCATTATAGATCAAATTAAAGGCCTTTAACTCAACTAAAACCTCTGTATACCTATTTTGTGAAATCTGTCATGTACTTCATGTTAATGGCAATTAAAGATCCCACTAATATAAGAAAATGTTACCTGGGAGCCCTCTGCCCCTGTGGTGCTTGAAGAGGAGCTCCTGATGGTTTTGATCCATCACTGCGCATTGGAGGAGGTTTGCTCACATGACCCAGTCCTTGTGCCGGGTATGAGTTCATAGATGGAGGTCCACCACCTGATGTGTTTTTGCTCGCCAATGCAGCCCATGTTACTGGTTTGTTCTCTGTAAATTGTTTATAACAATAATTAAAAACTAAGAATCCCATACTAGTCTTCACTCAAAAGCTACTAAAATCATAATTTAAAAGTATGCATAGATGATCACTTTCATTAACCCTTATTTACTGACATGAGTTTTACCATCAGTTTCGGGGAAATGGGTAATTCCGAGAAAACTAGGAGTTAGCCACATGATATGTAATCAAATAGCATGCACTGCATTGAATGGTACTTCATCTATATCGATTTATTCAAGTAATTGTTTATCTTTTCTAGAGAATCGTTAAAGGCGATATAGATCTAATAAACATACTTCTACTCGCAGGGCTTTAAAATTACTTCGTTGATAAGCCAATGGCTCATTGTGGTCTTGACCTAGAAAAAAATAGTTGGGAAGCTTTGTACTAGCCTAATAGTCCTTTTACGCTGGCTTGGGGGCACATGAAGAGGGAACCCTGTGAGAGACAGTTACGCCAGTCAGCATTCATATACTGACTTAGAGGACAAAATATTCATTACGGTCGGTATTACTAAGAAGAACCAAATTAGAGCTAGACTAGATCTATTAGCATACATGGGTTGATGAAAAGGGAGTTTCACACTGAAAATAGACAAAATAGAATATCCTCCCCGATTTTTAATAAACAACAGAATGATTCTGGAAAAGACAGAACTAGTGGCAGGCCTGCTTACACTACCCTTCATGGATGTATGGAAGCTTACCAGCAGGCGGATCAGTGAATTCTGGCGAAGCCACTGGCTCTGGAACAGGCGTAGTGACAGGTTCAGGCTCCTGACTCCCCATGGATGCAGAGACAGGAGAGGTCTCCTCCACTACAGGTGCAGGGGTTACAGCAGCTTCTGGTTCAGGCTTGGGAGGCTGTACTGGAGAGGACACCAGAGCTGGACTAGCCTCAGGGGTCTTCAAAGGCTCTACATCTACATGGCCCGTTCCATTGCTTAGGGGGGAAAAAATGCACAAATGTACAGTTTGTTTTTTCAAAGACACATTTGGATAAATATATAAATCCACTTTACATATCAATTACAGGGCAGATAAAATTACACTCAAGCTTTAGGAATCACATGCATAGAAAGTTTACTGGTACCTGCATATATATGCTATGAACAGTACAGGGAGCAGGTACTATTCAAGATTAGTATGAGAGTGCAACTTAAAAAAAAAAAAAACTTTCATAATGACCAATAACGTTCTTTACCTCAAAGGCATCTGATCATAGTACGTTGAAACATCAGGGCTGACTGGGGCAGGTTCTGGAGCACTTCCGCTTTCTGTCTCTTCTCTTGGGTCTGTCACAAATCCTGGAAATATCAAAGTAACAAAAGAAAAAAACTTATGAATTACAACTGTGATACTTAGGCCTTAAACTTTAACTTTATTGAAATTTTCCAAGACAGGGGAAAAAAAAAAAGTAACATTTCATTTCTTACTGT
Source organism: Elysia chlorotica (assembly GCA_003991915.1). Lineage (NCBI taxonomy): Eukaryota > Metazoa > Mollusca > Gastropoda > Plakobranchidae > Elysia > Elysia chlorotica. Next base: position 267,229 of record RQTK01000690.1, on the reverse strand, counting down.
CGCTCTCATCAACTTCTCCATCCTCATCATGAAACACCTCATCTTGGTAGCGAAAGATGTCGTTGTGGACGTAGAATTTCTTGGGTGTCTGTGGCACCAGCACAAAAGTCTGCATGAAGCGTCGCATGGGTTCTCCATTGTTGCTGAGTTCACCAGTCACCTGGACAACAACTGATTCTCCAACTGTTGCCTGAGCATCCACCTGACGAATCTTTGCATGACAGTCACGGAAGTTCAGGGAAAGAATCTTGTTATGAATGGCCTGAAAAAACAAAAAGCCAAATAAAGAATCTGTTTAGTGGAGGCCTACAAATGACTACATTTTTATTAAATGATTACCATCTTTCACAATAAAAAAAAAAAGTTAATACCCTTAAAAATCTGCTTCATTGTTTCCCCAAACACACTAGTTTTGCTTTTCACAAACAGCCAATACATTGTACCATACTAGCATGTATAACACATAATCCTTAGCATGGGTGGGAGCAACAATTTCCAAAAGCCTGCAGAACAAGTGAATTTTGATAAACTTCCTGAAAAGGCCTGCAACCCATCGCAGTTGCTTTTTTATTACTGGGTACCACTATCATACACTGCAGGCCTGCTTTTAATACAGAAAAAAAAACAACAATGGTCTTTGTCACTGTGGATCTAGGCTTATGAAGACAGAACCGGACATAGTAATGGGGATGTTTTCCCAGGAAAAATAAATACGGTAGAGTGGGAAACTTTCCATAATATTTGGCAAAATGTTTTCAGGTAGAAAGGTTTCTGGAGGATCCGGACCCAAATTATATTTCTGGAATTCCGGAAATTTTCAGAAAAGTGGCATCCCTGATAAGTGCCAGTTCTAAGTCTTTCAGTTGCCATCAAACAATTAAAAAAGGCACCCTTGGATACAGATTGGTGGCTTCTGCACCCCTACTCACGATTACTGCGAACATAAAAGGGCCACACTTTAGAATTTGAGGCAGAGTCACTCCTTTTGAGTAATCCCATTGTGCACGCAAGTACAACATGCACATCCGCATGAAGCACTGTGACTGGTTGTTCAGTGAAACTAGGTGGCTACCAAAGACACACGTCTGTAACCATAAATAAAATAACTGTTGCGACATTCATCATTGATCAGTTGAACGCAACTCAGAAGAGAATCGTTATACCTGGTCGCCCGTACAAAAATATCTATAAACATTTAACAACTATCAAAACTAATACTAGTCTAATTGTATTGTGTGGGTAATTTTGACATCGATAGCTCTTGGTCACTGCTACAATCCACTACATGTACATTTAAGGGAAGCCGGCGAAGTGATCTTGTGAAATATCCATAGGCCGAAATACCAGCACTCTTCCATCCATGCATTACAAAGATCACTCACAGAAATGCAAAACAAGATCTTAGAAGAAACCAGATAGGCTTGGGGGGAGAGACAAGCATAAATGATTGCACAATGTAGAAGACTGACATGAAAAGCTCTAGTTATGTCTTTACTCACTCAAACCACTAGCTAACAGTAAAGGTTGCTGACAATTACAGCTTGCAGGGTATGCGGTTCACTTTCATAAAGCAAGAATAACACCTCTAATTTCACTTGAAAAATTTATTGAGAACAGACCAACAAAAATGGAAAAAAATGTTTTGAGTATGGAATATGGCACGCCGTCACCGATGGGTGTGAAAGCAAAAAAAAAAATTTGTTTTGAAGTACACAGAAGTGGCCCTGGAGAGAAATAAATCTAAAGAATAACCCACCTCTTGTCCAACAACAGGGGGTTGTTCGTTGCCTGCTTTTTCAACTCCACCATGCACAAATGCCGAGTTGTTACTATAAAATCTGGAGAGAAAAGAGGCACATTATTGCCAAGCCACAAGAACAAAATAAATTGAAGTAAAAAATGTCCTTGGTAAATTACTGTAATGGAATTTTTGCAGTCGATTTTGAATTGTCGGATTTATTTCTGGATTTTTATTTGCTGTATTCACTTAGCTATAAGTAATAAATAATATAAAATATTGCATTTATGACACACTTCCATTATCACAATAACATCAGAAACATAACCATAAAATGTTGATGCAGTACAACATTACATTTAAAGTCGCAAGGAATTGCTAGTGATATTTACAACATTCACAAGTTCAATTTCAATCGTCATAAAGGTAGAATTTGAGCATGCGTTTAAAAATCTCCATGGAAGGTGTGATTAAATTTGCAGAATATTTGAGGAAAACGAAATCCAGAGCTAAATAATTCACATAATCATTAAGGATGGGGGTATCAAACCTTTGCCCTTTATCACACAAGTTACCCAAACCTTATGGTAAAAGCATGACTAAGTCTCAAGATTTTTAGATATGCCTACCTACATCTCTCTTCTGATAACTATCTAGATTAAGCCGGACAACTATTTCCTTGGGAGTGTAAATAAAATGGTAAAGCAACCTTAACAGAGACAGTCATAGTGCATTCAACTAAGCTTACCACTCTTGGACAACAAAAAAGCTAACACCTCATATGTTTCAATAATTCTAAAGTCCCTTGCGGTGATTGGACACCAGAGTGGAAATCCAGGAATCAACATTATACTGACAAGAAACAAACAAACAGGGGAAATAATTGTCAGCTTAACAACGAGCAAACTACTACAGCCAACTGCATAGAAAGCAAATTTTCTTCCCTTTCAGATCACAAAGCCTCTTTATAGGTTGCATACCCCCAGCTATTGCTTTTTTTGTTTTGTACGTAGCTTTTTTACCTGTGAAGCTGAAAAGGAGCTTCATGAAGCATGGTGTAGTATTGCCGAACAAATTCACGGCCAACATCCTGGGGTCCAGGAGTTTCCATTACCATTGTCTGGGCAGAGAAAAAAAGCAAGTACTTGATAACGCAATATGTTAAATGCCAGATTTTGATCTTGGCAAGCAGGACCTAAATCAAACCAGTCTAGATCTAAAGTTATGACAAGCCTGTATCCACAAGTAGTTAAACATAAAACTTGACATATGTTAACTATCTATTTGTTACCTTAAGCCTCTGGTACAGAAGAAAAGCGAGACAGGAAACTGATGGAGTGGAAAAGAAAACAAATGAATTGAGGGAAAGCAAGGTCTTCTTCCTCTTCTGTACTACTCAAGACTTGCAAGTGCCCCTAAACAAAATTATCTACCGCCTCTATGGATGCGACGAATCAACGCCCAAGGACCAAGATTTTCTAGAGAGGTGAAGGGACAGGCTCCTCCAGAAAATTTTGTAAAAGCTGAAAACAAGTGGAGTCTTGAAATTAACCCTCTAGTGAATATTTTGACTTATTTTAGTCACAAAATTCCAAACCTCTTTTTGTTTAAAGAAAAAGAGGTTGGATGAAACCCATTAAACTCTAAGATACTTTGTTTTAGACTGGTCTAAATATCCTAAGTGTTACTGTAACACATTCATTGATTCTCATCTGTATTACTATTTCTAGGATTTGCCATCAATGAAGAGTAAAAAAGAAACAAGAAACAATTTAACTTGTTTTAGCCTAATGAAATGTATGTATTAAAGCAGTACGATTCTAGATTTACTTTTGTTCCATCATTTATATTTGTGCCAATTACATGGGGAAATATTAGCCCACCCTTGATTAACAAAGATGATTAGCAAAAAATGTTAATCTCACAAATTGAGGGGGTTTGCAATGGATTAAAAAAAAACAACTGGGGTTCCAAAGGAAAAAGTGCGACAATGTTAAGAAGGTTGCGGGTTTTAGCTCCCTTCAATCAGCCCGGATTTTCCCTCCAGTTTTGTTCGGTGTCAGTAACAGTAATCAGACAACTCCCCTGTATCACGTTCTGCAGTCCTGTCACTGTATAAGGTATCCTGTATGTGATAGCCATAAAGAACGTAGATGGGTGCACTGGTAAGAAACTAATCTAAGCTTAGAGTAGATCTAGATTGATTCAGAATTCGATTTCCAATATGCTGGTCCTTTGGATAGTCGGATACAGTGTTGTTCCTATAAGGCAAATACATATACGAATCCCGAATAAGATTTGCCTGAATAAATTCAATTTACTTAGTTACAGTGTAAAAAAGAATACTAGGGCCGTTAGCACTTGATTCGAATGATATTTAGTAGACATGATTAACGACATCAAGTACATGCGCAGAACAATGAGAATTGTATGCTCGAAACATCGATCGGCGTAGCGGACTGGGTGTGAATATTGAAAGATCAGTATTAATCAAACGAAGAACTAGATCTAATTAAGAGACGCTGTTTGTAAAAGTAGATTAAACACGATTCATGAAAGAATAGTAAATGGCAACGAGGGCCACCGACTGGGCGTGCAGATTAGAACGCATGATAGCGCAAAGGATCGTGCCTCAACATTGGTCAGCACCTATTTATAAAAAAGGATTGAAATGACGATGATGACCAAAGACTAAAATTATGAGAAGATAGAGAGATGCATGCACAATACAGTAACACCTTTACTCATATCTCCGTTGGTCACATTATAAATACTGCCACTAAGCCAACCAATAGGAAACGAAACAGGAGAAATATGTGTCTGTTCGACAAGTTGTAGGAGAAAGAGGAGGAACGAGCAGCAGCAGCAGTAATTGTAGTAGTAGTGCAAGCATGAATTGAACACACTTAGAAATGTAGAGCTAGTTATATATCTTATATCTAAACAGAAACAATTTACATCCTATCTAAATTACACTGTCCAGTTCATAATTTGTCTCTGAATCTTAATTTACAAATTCTCTAACCAGTGGGGAGGGAAATCAGAGACATATATATTTTGTCCGACTAGTAACAGAAGGAATAGTAGTAGCAGCAGCAGAAGTATTCATTAAACCAACTTTGAGATGTAGAACTAGCAATAGATCTCATACTCTAAAAGAAACCATTTACAATTACATCCTATCTAATTCCATGTAATTTACACTCTGGCCAGTTCAGTTAACAAGTCTCTTCTTCTTTCGTCCTTTTCCATTTGGTTAAACTGTAATCTAGATTATTTAAACACATCATTCTGGGGTTCTTCGTTTCTCTAAACTGCCATAACTAGTATCCACTCCATAACGAAACAAAGCAGATAAGATGACGGACAGGTGAAATCAGCTCCTGGTAGGCACCCCCCCCCCCCCAAACGAAGTTGCCCCCTCTATTTTTTTCCCATACAGTTGAATGGCTGCCTGTGTCAGTTGAAAGACTGGGGAAGCGCAAAATCTAATTTAGATCTACACAGTACATAGAACTAGTATAAAGGCCTTCAAGCTATGTCCAGGCAGAGATCTAGAAGGTTTGATCTAGATTCTAGATCTCAGCTGACAGCTGTCGACCATGGACAATTTTGATATCTAGATAACATAACTAGTCTAGATTTAGATCAGATTGATAGACAAGACTGGAATTAGATTTAGATATAGACTCTAGATCTAGATATTAGGCCAATATTTGCATATCTTGATTTGAATTTCTAGTTTTCTAGATTATTATCTGGGTTTAGAGATCTAGGATCCAGAGACAGACATCTAGAATCTAGATTCTAGATCTAGATCTACTCTAGATCTACCTTGAAGTTAACTGAATTGTTTTATATATTTGAATCTTATCTATGAAAAGAAATGGAAAATACATGCTAGATCTAGATCTAGATCAATGTCTTGTCTCTGGATCCTAGATCTCTAAACCCAGATTACATGATAAAGCGTGTTTCGACCATAACAATGAGTTTTCCTTTCTTCAGCGAAGGAAAAAAAGGCACAGGATATTGGGCATAAAGCCAAGAATAGTGAAAAATAGGACGATTGAAGCATGCATTCTTTGTCAGAAATAAACAAAAAACTAAATGTAAAATTATTGAAATGTCTTCTAATGAAAAAAATATTAAAAACTTACTAAAATAAAGGAATTTTTCTCCTCAAAAGTGGTATCCCTCACACATGGGATGGGTTCGCAGATCAGGTCTGAAGAAAGAGACAACTGCGCATGATTGGAACCTCGTGGACCGGTAGATGAAATCCCCTTTATGGAGGTTTAGAGCCATGGAGTATGCATAACGTAGAACTATGCGCCTTTCATAAAGCTGGATTTAATCAATTTCTTTGTCTAATGTTTCGTTTTAAATTTTAAAAAGATAAAGATATAACAATCAGTAGCATTCAAATCAACTCATATTTCTTATTACTACTTATCTATAGAATTCAGAAGTAGAAAAAAGGAGTTAGTGAGTAGAGAAAGAGTATCCAATAAACATGTTACTGGGCCCCTTGTTTTCTAGGTCATTGATTGACTTTGGTAGTACTTCGGTGGGTACATAGAACCCCTACGGAAGAGCTTGCTTCGGTAGGTACACAACCTTAGTTCAGGAATAAGCTTGGCTTGAACAAATCGAGAAATCCATTCACATTGGTGAGTACATGTCTTGCTAGTTAGTGTTAACATGATTCCTCCATTTAATAAATGGTGGCAATTTACATTTTAAAAGTGATTACTCGAAATGGCATTACAAATAACAGCTCCGCGGTGGACACATAATTCGGAATAGTTGCGAGCAGAAGTACAGGGATAATATGACGCAAACTTGAGGCAAGATCTACAGTTGCATGTATAACTATATCGAAGTGTAAGGAGTTTTTTGTTATTGTTATTTTAGCCATTTAAAATTAACATTAGCCTAAATTCATGAAATGTGTTAACCTATGGGCTTGAGTAATGTATGGATATATCGGTTAAGCGTGTGTATATAAAATGAGATATAGACTCAGAAATCCACGCTTACATAGCTCCGGTTAAGCATGTGCATATAAAATAAGACATAATGTCCGAAAACCACACTTGCATAGCATAGGCCCAGGCGTAAATACTTTTAAAGTTAGCGCAAGTAAATTCAAACTTAATCGCGTTGCATCATTGTGGATATAAACGTGTTTGGGCTAGTCTACTACTAGGTCTAGTGCTAGTACCCGTTATGTTGCGGTGAACTGCTTATTAATTGATGAAAATTGTTAGGCAAGTAAGATGCGTGCTTTGAGTGGTGGTGAAACCTCGAAAACTATGCTTCAACCCCAATTGAAATAAACACGCATGCAAGTCGTAATGTTTTGTGTGATCTATGGATGAAATCGACCGCCTAAACGTTCTAAGTTTGTTCCCATCGAAAGGGGGCGATAGTTGTTCTAATGGCGATCGGAATTTGAGGCGGTGCTTAAAATAGATAAATTTTCAAATATTTCAAAAACTAAGCTTATTTCATAAATCATTTTTATTGTAAGCTTATTTTATTACTATTTGAGACTTACTATACTACTTGTGTCTATATTTATAAAGGCATTCTAGAGAAAAGTGCAATAAAACAACGGCGGACGTCCAACTAACGCAGCTTAAAGTTTTGAATTGAGAGCAATAAAACAACGGCGGACGTCCAACACAGACTAACACAGCTTCCCCGTCGCAAGGTCTTTGCAAAACACAGATTGTCGGTTGTTCAATGGAAGCTGCTATCCGTCGTTCGACATCCTGTGTATCTCGAGGAACGAAAAACCACTAAAAATAGATCTCTGCATATTGTCTGTGTCTGACTGGGATGGATGTATGAGTTGGTACAATCGCTCCGTAACTTGCGGCTTGGGCGATCTCTTAAAAAAAAACTACCTTGTGCTTGGATTTTTTAAAACAAAAACCACTCAAGGTGAAATGATCGAAAGGTCTACAACATCGAACATTTCAAGCTTCAAGGTTCAAGGTATACCTACCGAAGTGACTGCTTCCGTAGGTACACGTGTATGCACGGAAGCACTACTATTGTCTTTTCCTTTCTTTTCTAGAACCAATGTGGTGTTGTTTGTTTTGTTGTTGTTTTTTGGTGTGTTTTTTTTTATTCATTATTCACACGCTTTTTTTTAAATCTAGTTGTCCTTACATGTTTTATTTGTGTATGACCACATAAAAACATTCGATAAATGAAATATTCATATACGATAATCGTTGAATCTTCAAAAATTCGCGCAGCTTTGAGAATGTCGTGTGAATAAAAGGTATGAGTTACCCGAAAGTGCGTACATGTACTACTAGTCAGGTTCATTTTGCCATGATTTTTGTCAAGCCACATTATTCTGATCTGAGTATGAAACTCTTCAAATTAACCATTGACTGCCTTTAACTAGAGACACTGCTAAAAATTTGCGATGCCGCGTTGTTTTATCAGGTACAACTTAATAATAGTCTACATACCTATTCGCCCTTTTATCGAATTATTTTGTAAGTAAGTTTGGCGCATGTGCAGCGTCCATGACAACAAGCTTACGTATGTTTGGTAGTATTACTATAGTTCAGACGGATCCAAGTTTATCTAGAATCTGCTTATGGTTTGTTTGTTTTCTAAAGCAATCCATTTTTGTTGAATGTAAGATCCGTTAACCTTTACCTTTATCACACGTTGAGCTATATCACTCTGATTCGTTAGTTATGGCTAAGAACATGCACGAAGAAGCGCAGAGGCGCCAAAGACACATGGATAGAGTTTGCGAGGCCCGAAGAAAGATGGCATCAACAGAGGAAGATGAGCAAGTGGTAAGTTTGTTTCTGGAAGAGATGGATATTAGGGATTGAGAAAGTGGAGAATGAAACAACTGGGTCCAAACAAGTTAGGTAGATTTGTTTTATTCGACAAAACCACAACCCTCAGTATGCTACCCCTTTCAGATAGTTATCCGGTGTTTTTTTTTTTTCAGGAATTATAAATGTAGTATTTTACTTTCATAACAAATTAATTTTTAAATTACATTCTTCAGCCAGTCACCCTGATTAAAAAAATTACCATGAAAAAAAAGAATGATTCTGTAATTTAAAAACTTAAGAAACCTCTACTAATTAACTGAACAAGTGCCATTGTCCTATTTAATTATTTAGTAATGAAGCCACAGCTTTTCTTTACAAATGCTGGACACAGTTTGCTTGTTTTTTTCACTGTTTTTTTTTTTTTTCGCCTCTTTCCCATTTCTAGCCAGGAACAAGTTTTAAAACAAGTAGTGCTGCAGATCCTCTTATGTGCACTGATCAAGGTCAATTTTACCAAACAAGGTGATTATAAAAATAAGTCAAAATAAGTATAGCATAGCCATAAGTTTACAATATGCCCAGGGACTTTTTTATTTTAATTGTTTGTTGTTGTTGGGTTGTTGTGTTTAGGATCTTAATCAGAGTCCTAACCTTTCTATCAGTTGGCTGCTACCTATATGATTTTCTGTTTGTTTCTCCACCTTTGAAATAATTGCATTCTGTAGAGATAAAAACTGAAGATATATTTTCATCTTTAGATCATCAATTTGCTGTCAGTGTTTAAATTTTGAGCCTTGAAGTTTCAAGGAGGAAAAAAGTGTTTGCATCATCGTCTCTTTGTATTAAAAAAAAAAATGTCCTTTTCCTATTTTCTTTTCACATGAAAATCCAGACGATCATTTTTCATTCAAGGCCTTAATTATGGAACAATCCAAAAATGTTGTGATTAGTTTTTTTTATTATTTTTCTAAATTCAACTTTAGTTTATTGTAATATAAGTAATTTGCAAATATTTTTTTTTATGCATGCTCTTCTTTGGCTGATGATTTATAAGTGAAATTTTATTTTGTGGTCTCAAGGTTTTAAAACTGATGTTTCAGGAAGCATTTTGAGTGGATCAGCAATAACCACCAGTCAATGTTAGGAGGCTATGATATGAACATTTTACCAACAGAACTAGAGCTAGAAGCTCAATAAAACATGGCAAGGGCATTTGGTCGTATAGGCTTAAATCTCAGAACAAGGCCATGATTTAATAGATAGCATGCTTTAGTACATATTATGGTGAAGAACTGTAAATTTGCTGAAAACAGCAATAAAATATTTGAGAGTCTCTTTCATTAATGTGTACCCGGTAGCAGACATACATAACGGATGCACCCAATATTAATGATGTTTTACACAAATTTCATTATAAAAGCCAGCAATTTAACCATTGAATATACTTCTACAAGTTATAGAGACATATGAAGTATTACAATAGCTAGATCTACTTCTTCTACTTTTCTAGCATACAAGTCTACATAATACTTGAATCAACTCATGGGCTTGCTGCAGTGTTATTTCATCCACTTTTCCTCAACTTTGCAATATTGTACTCTGCACATAGTTTACTTTTTCTGCATGCAATGGCTCTTTGTATGATATTTTATCTTGAAGCTACTTCCATATGATCAGGACATGTCTAAATAAAAGATATGTCTTATATAGGCAAAATTATCTGAGATATTCCTATTCAGGACCCGTATGCAACTCTTGCGATTACTTTTTAACTTAACTACGCTGGGTAAAAATTGTAACTGTTACTATGCAACTGTTTTCACGACGCTCATGTAGTTTAGATAAGCTAGCCTAAGCTAGGCTAAGCTAATGGACATTCTGCTGACCCAGCGCTACCTTTCAGACACCCCCCCAAACACTTCACATACATACACACTTTGCTGCTGATGCCGCTACATTAGATATAGGCTTATAGATCATAAAATTTCATAAATTTTCGTTGAATTTACTTTGTAGTAGCTAACTAAGGTATAGATTCTAGTTTTTCATTAATAATAGTGCTAGATCTAGCTCTACATGCAAGTTTTGATGTAGATGTAGCCTCAAGTTTTAGGCAGTAGAACACCCCAGTTTACTCAATTAGAATTAGGCATATAAAAAGAAGAACATTCCATGATTTTGATAAGATCTTCACGCACTGAATAAGTTTAAAAGAGACTAAAAATTACTTTAAAAAAAACTTTTTGTATGTAAACTTATTGCTTCATTGTTTTACGAGGTGCATTTAAAAAATTGAATCTAGAGGTTTTTAAGATGGCGGTGGAATTGGCGCGTTTGTTATTTTTATGGCAGGCTGAGCAACAAGAAAAAACAGGGTGCTGGTTGGCTATGTTATTATCTTAACGGTTGTACGACAGGGTTTCTCTAACTTAGCAAATAAGGCTAACTTTTTAAGTGAATATACCGGTTGCATTAAACTTAGCACGCTGAGATCTCCTTTCGATAAAACTTACTAAGCTAATGAACTGTTTCATTCGAGCCCAGATCTTCTACAAAGTGAACTCAATACAAACATGTCTTTTTCTATTAAATTTCCGCAGAGAAATGCCATAATCTCCAGGAAAGGTTAGAGTCATTTTTATAACAAAACCAGTTGTTTTTCAAGAATATATCATAAAATTACACCTGGTTCATATCTCATGAAGGAATAAACAATAAAAATATGTGCTGTTGATAAATCACTCAATACCCGGTATTTTTGTTTTAAAAGTTGGAGCTGACATTGAAAACCTAGACTATTTTGTTATGATAAATCAGTAGGCCTTATGTTGTTGGATTTTCTTCCCTATTTGACCTGAGCTTTTTTTGGGTTAGGACTATTGTAGTGGATTTTATATTTTCATTAAATCTTGAACAAAATTATGTACATGTATTGATGAGAAGAAATTGGTTCCTGAAACTGGAATATTTGCAAAGAAATAGGCCTAAGCAGTTTTTGTGTCTTGAACAATTTTTTCACGGAAAATAGTCATGGATCCTCTATCATCTTTTTCATTTTGACATATATTGATAAAATACTTTTTTATTTATGAGTTGTAACTTTTCATTAATTCTTTTCTGTTGATATCAACAAAGTATTCTTATGTTAGTTATAAACTAATGTAAATTCATTGAAACTAATTTCGTCATTTTTTATAAGGCTTTTACAGTTTTTATGAGCTAAATTTATTGTACGTAGATCTAGGCCTAATTAGGAAAAGAAAACGATTCTTTTCATTTGAGACAAAACTGATCCATTGCTTCATTTGTGAGTTGGTTTGGTGAAATTAAATTTGGTCATCATTCTTCTTTTCTCTTTGCCTCTGTCTGTCTTGACTGTCTCACTTTTATTTACCTATGAGAAGTTTAGGCACCTAAGAAACATATGTGTTCATGATGTTTAATGTTGGTTGAAAATGCCTATAAATAGGACAAAATAATTACAATGACCACAAACTATCTCCAGGATTCAGTCACAACCTCATGCCTTGTAAGTAGCCTAATATATGATTGCATTTGTTCTTTTCCTTCCTCTTTTTCTTTGGTTTCAAAACTTCAAATAGTTGGACTTAAAAATTGCCTTTCAATAATCTTTCCAGTTTTCCATTACATACATTCACAGTTATGCATTCAGCAGTTTTTTTCAAATCTTTAGATTTGTTGCTTTTATGACACTTTGTATTATAAAAACTTGTATTTCCTCTAGCCATTCCTTTGTTTGTTCATTTTGTCTTTTTATTTATCTAGAGCTTCTCGGCAGCGAGATTGTGTGGTTTTCGAGAAGGTGATCCATGATCCCAATTTTCACTATCGTTCGGCTGTCGAGCGCGGAGCAATACCGCCTTTGCATGTCAATGCAATATACAAAGTCATGTACCCTGGATCCTATGTGGAAGTCCCCGCCAGGTTGGGGAAAGCTGAATAAGCACACACAATCGTCACAGAAACGCATTGGACAGCTTATTTGCAAGCTAGGCCTAATTTGGAGAGCACGTCTTCCCAGTTAGAATATAGTCTGATCTTTGAAAATGGTGCATTTTGTAAAACAAAAATATACCTTTCTTTTCTGCTGTTTATAATTTTTTATACAAATATCATGATGTAATTTCATATTACCAAAATTATTGCTTTTTTATATCATAACCCTAATAATGAAACTGTTTCAATTCTGTGTGTAAACTTGCGACCATAACAGTTTTTTTTTACAAATAAATTTGTAACCCAATTCATTTCAGAAAGGAAATTATCCTAACCTAAGATTTTCCATGGATTGACACTGGATGATATAAAACACAATTTTTTGAACATGTATTGTTATTTTTGAAATCTTGTTTTCTTTGCAATTTGTATCCTTAGAATTTTGCAAACAAGAGAACAATTCCTTTTTTTTTTTTAAGTTCATGGCAAAGCTTTCTTATTTCTCAATATTAACCACCAGACTAGTTGAACATACATTTATTAGGATGCTATACTTAACTTATCCAGGGTGATACAAGCATTATTTGTCATTGGATTTTACTCTCTGCTTATTTATATTTTTTTCTATTTCAATACTTTTGGGTCTAAAAAGTTCTGAATGTTTTAGAATTGCTTTCATTCTACACGCTACAAATAGGCTGTAGAGAGAAGACAGAATAAATGAATGTCTTGTTAGCTGTAGACAACTCGGATTATTATTTGTCTCCATTCAGAACTCAGTTAACTCCATTTCGAGTGAACCAAGATGGACACCGGAACCGCTACCGAAACCGTCAACACTTGGCACCCCATTGTGATTCGAGTTACACACTTATCTACCCTGGTTCAGACAACGATGAATACTGCCGACCCCAAACACGCAAAAATCGTCGAGAAAACAGTTTTATTGACAGCTATGAGATCACAAAGAAAGTTAATGGGGAGTTTCACATGCAGGTGCTTGCAGCCTCTGCATCAGATGATTAGCTGGCACTTTCAAACCTCAACAAATTGCTGAATGAAATTCACAGAAGCAGAAAATTTGTTAAACCACTGGATATTATTTTTAATCTGACTAGACAATATGGACCTATCTTTGAATTAGCACTGGATTTGTCTTGACTTTTTTTGCCCTTGTATAGCAGCAAATAACTTTTCATGTACATGTATTTGTAGCTGTCATATAGACAAAATATTGTCCTTATATTTTTAACTATTACTTTATGATCAATTTTATGATTTATTGTAAGGTTAGACAAAGGCAGGAATTTTTTCTTAATGGTTTACTGAAGCAGTCTGTGAAATATCATTACTCATGGTACTCACGTTTTGTTCTTTACTCTTTATTTGTACAGTTTCCTTGTTACAGTTAATGTTATATTTGTTGTTTCATTTACTTGTCATATTATAATTCTGAAAAGTCTTTTTAAAGTTCTTGGTCTAGGTTAGCCTGTTTAACAAATATCTCAGAATGTTTCGCTGCTATTTGACTTGGAACCTGTTGTTTTATTACATGTCAGTACAAAAGTATCATTGAGAAAACATATTACAGCTCCTCCAGACCAATGCTGCTCTGTTGAGATTTTGTGGCTGTTTTACTATTATTACATGCAGTTATGCTATGCACATGTGACTAGCTCACCCATAAGTGACCATATCATAATTTGAGGAGCTGGTTACATCATTTGCCTCTCGTGGTTTCCTTCTCGTCCCCAGGGAAGAAGAAGGGCAGACTGAGCCCAAACGAGGCTGGAACCATCCGCGGAAGATCAGGCAGAAGACCCCAGAGCCTAAGCCATGCCCTTCTTCTTTAAAGGGCGTTAGGAGGGACAAAGTCTATAAAATTCTCCACCCTCATACAGAATATTGACGTCCATCTTGCATAGGGTGCATATATAACAAGCCTGAGGCAACAGTATTATATGGGAAGGAAAAGAGAGGAGAACAAAACATCAAATATCACTTTCACCTGGAATTTTATGTACATCTTAAATTTGTTTAAAGAAAATTTGTGATGTGATATTTTTTCCTTTTTAAAGTATATAAAGTAAAGCAAAGTCTCAAAACATGATGTGAAACACAAATATATTGACATTGTAACGGATTCATGAATGGTTTGCAATAAAATTAGGAGACATTGTAATCATGTCCCATTCATATGGCTTTTGGTGATCAATTTATTTTGCCAATGTTATGCATGATGTTCATTCAATACTCTGCAGTTTGTTTTTACTCCTTGCTCTCTTGACATAGAACATTTTTGTATATTTACACCACTATCAGTATTAATTTATTTTGTGCTTTTACATTTGGCTGTGACCTTTCTTTACCAGGTTTTGAGTGATGTGTATATTTTACTTCAAGTGTAATCTACTTTTACACATTTCTATTTCTCCTTTTTTATGTGTCATCTGCTGTGTTTTTTTTACGGTGCTTCTGATTAATAATTTCCATGGTTTTGACATGTTTGTTGTTTCAAAAAAGAGGTTCATTGTATGATTTATGTTAGTTTGAGACCAGGTTTTATTTATTTTTTTCTTGCTTTTTTGTCAATTATAACAGATGGATATCTCTAGCTTGTTGTCGTTATTTGTTACAGAGAAGCTGACCAATCAGAGCACAGGTATCATCGGAAGTGCAATCGCCTCAACATCCCTGCCGATCGGGTGTACCCCATTATGCATCCGATCATTAAAAATTACCGAATGTCACCTGAGGAATTACCTCCTCGAAAACCACACTTTAAAGTTTAACTCTGTAACATCTTCACATCCGTGTTTTGGCTGGGAACTTTTCCATTATTTTACCACATAACATTTTTGATTATTAAAGATAGAAAATGATGAGACTGTTGCCATATGTGTATTTTCAGTTTCACTGATGAGATCTATTACTTGCTGAAGCAAGAGTCTTTTTCTTTTAATTAGTGAATACATGTATGTATTGTGGCAAAAATTACAAGTTCATAAATCACACGAAATTGTCTAAGTTGAATATGGTATACCTATATGTGAACAATTTTATATTCGAATTTGAAATTCAACAATAATTGTCAGATAAAAACTCATCCTTCAGTTTTACATACAGTAGTTTGATTGGCTGTTCTGCTTCATTTTTATTTCATGGAACAATGCACAAAAGCGCACTTAACATGGCTATGTGGCTGAGGTGCTGATTTCCCGTCCTCATATGATTGTATTTCTAGGAGCGTCCACGTGTGGACAGGTCCTGAGCGCAACAGGCGGACATATGACCGTAGTAGGGAAGGTCCCGTGCTGGGCCAGTCGTGGCGAGCCTTGGAGCAGGAGATGAAGTTCCGGCAGGCAAGCCTCACCGCCGCCCACTACAACATGCCAGCCGTGAGAATGGGCGGGTTTCAGCCAGTAGATGTGGCGTTTCTCAAAAAGTGATTCTTGTGGGATTTCTTAGGAAGTTATTCTTTGGGAGTTCCTAGAAAATTTGAAAGCCCTTTCTGTCAGCCTTGTTTAGAGGGCTTTTGATATGTCCCTGTGTGAGGTGAAAAGAATCAATTTGGTTAAAGTACATGTGTATAATAAAGTGTCATTGATTGTGTTTGTCTTTAGATATTAAGTAATAATATTCCTTTTACAAAAACATGTAAAAACCACCTAACACTCTGTTTTGAATGATTATGTGCTCAGAAAAATTATAATATGTGAATTAAATATTTGTGGTACTTTGTCGAACAATAAACACATTTTTCTTTGTATTGAACCTTGGACGAGAACTGATAATTATTTATTAAAAATTTAAACACAATATTACCATTTCAGTATTGTTGAATAACTGCATGTGATTAAACTCTTCGCTTTGAGTACAATGATTGGAAAAGAAACCTGTGCATCTTTTATTATTTGCTTATGCAAAAGACTCTTTACTTATGCTTTTCTTACCCTGATAAGAATGCCATATTTTGGTCTTTATAATATTTATCTGTCTCTTTATTGTGATATTATTCAATTATTTTGTTTACCTCCAAGTATGTTCTGTTAAACAATTGAACACAAACTCATAGAAAATGTAAAACTTTTTAAAATAAAAGACCTACTCAGTATATTTTAACTTTTAAAATAACAGATAATCAATATGAAGGTGTCTCGTCAAGTATTAAATAATTTTTTGTTACAGCTTACATGCATAATTATGGAAATGATGTTTGCACTTAGTAGTATCTTAACAGCAAATAGTCAGAGTACAATTTTTATCTCATGATTTTTCAAAATGTTTTTGTAACATGTGTGAACTGAAACAGGCTTCATATTAATAGTGTTTTTTTGTGACAGTATCAATAATCATTTTTTTTTTAATAATTTGTATTTGAAGGAGTAATAATTTTATTTAATTATGATTGTAATAGTTAACATTATTTTTTGAATGGCATAATCAGTATTTTGAGCGTTCCTGTGATAAATTGAACTTGTAAAGACTAATCATTTTATTGTGTCAATTTTATGAGTTTACTCCGCTTCTTCCTTAATATTACTAATTTCAGTATTTTTTATCTTCCTGTGATAATTTTAATAAACAATTTTGACCTTTTCATGGAACTAATCAGTTTTTATTACTTCCCTCGGTGGATTTTTTTAAATTTTTGTTTCCATACTTATTAATTGCTGTTTGTTTTTTGTTTTGTTGGCTTGTCCAACTGTGTTGGTTTACCTTACAAGATAATTTTCAGCCTAGACTGCACGTTAAATAAGTTATTGTCAACCGGGCAGAATAAAACTAGTAAAATGTATAAGACTATAACAAGTATTATTACATCGGTTTCGAGACGTAGTTGAATCTAACACGTAACAGAGATTACAGATTTAATTGTTCTACCGGCCGTATCATAAGCTTCAAACAAATTCTTCAATGGTATTAACTTCAAGATCAAACTCACAATATAATGTCATTTGATAGTACGGTAAGAACATTGGTGCTGAAATAAGTTTAGGTCTAGATAGCCAACAAAGGGTATTTTTTAACGCATGTACAAGTATTTAAAAGAACCTGAGTCCCTGGAAGCTGGAAAGACCATGAAGCATTCTTGACCTGGCAGCTCTACAGAAAGACAAAACCCATCCAGAATTAGGCCTATATAGAGAAAAAAATTGAAAAAAATCTCTCCACCACAAGAAAAGAACAATTTGTAATCCTCTCTGACTAGCTTTCCCTGGTGTAAGCAGTCGGAGACGCAAACTTGAAAAACCACAAAATTTATCACATATTGAGAAAATTGCATGCACTGCAGCAAAATGATAAGAAAATTACCCTCTGCTGGATCCCCAGCCATGATGGAATTGAAGGAAAATAAATGGTTGAATAGCTCGCCAAGATCGGGATCGAACTGGAACATACTCACGTGCAGGTAGCTGCATTAGATGTACAGCCAATTGTAGTTTATACATACATTTTAAAGAGAAAAATGGAAAGCGCGATAGACCAACCTGACAAATAACAAACTACACTGTGTCAGACCGCATGCAGGTTACTGGGCAGGAGTGTCTCAGCCCGGCTTGCACATTCTCATCTTACTCAAGCCTTCCTACTGAGGGAGGAAGTTGTTGTTGGGTTGGTTTAACGCCCAACAGCAGCACTATATAGGCTATATTGTGGACGGGCCCCAAGACGAACGTCTGACAATTTAATGTGCTGCCACACACGAGACAGGGCGGGGATACCATGACTCCTGTCTTAGCGGTCACACTATACTGACACCGACCCAACCAGTAGGGAACGCAACAGCCAGGATTCGAACTCGGGACCTTTTCGTCGGAAGCCGATGTTCTACCCCTGGACCACCGCCCCCTCCCTCTGAGGGAGGAAGAGCCCCACAGCGGCATACCAACAACTGTCCATTCTGATTGACTGTCTGCTTTTTTATTTTTTTTTTACCGGGAAAGAAATCTGTACCATGCCTCCATTCCATTAGAGAGCATAATTTATTTACCTGTCAGTCCTCAGCACCAATTGAGGTATCTGAAGGACATTAATTTGTATAATAAAATTTAACTGTGATAATCCTACACGTGGATCTTTTAAACTACTGTTATACCCTTTACTTTTAACCAACCTGTTTACGCACATTTTTTGTGCTTTTACCACTCGTAAAGATAGAGGAGTCACCGATGCTACAAGTATAATGTATTCACTGTCCTAGGACATCATGGGCACAACATAGCCGTTACCGCACTGACGTGCCGTAACAAAAAAACTCACTCACTCACTCACTCACTCACTACCCCTAAAAGAATCTTTCTGTTTTCTCTGCGCCCAAACATAATTAAACTGTCGAACATATCATAATTAATTGCTCTACACTACAAGACCGCCGCACAAAACTTCTTCCACCTAACCGTACTTTTGAAAACACATTATAATTGCGGAAAAGACTAACTGGAAAGGACATAAAGCATCCTACATCGTGTTAAAACGTCGAAGGACGCAGGCTCAAGTGGCTGCTGGATCGGACAAGTAAAGCGAAGTATGGGAGCATATTATTATTAGCAAAGGGTATAAAAAGAGTCTTAAAATACCGACAAAATTTATGTAAATTGAATGATGACAATGAATATTTGGTGTCAACTGCCATTACATGTCCTGTACATTCATTGTTAATGTCAAACCTGAAAAAAAAGTCATTCTTAGTACATGTTGTTGTTGTTGTTGTTGTTGTTATTAGTCCAGTAGCCTCTGAGCTTGCGCTCTTTTGCCTAGGGCCATGAAGAAAAAGGCAGCAGTTCTCTGTAGCTGCGCTGAGGTGGAATATAAAGCCGTTTGTAAGGTCAGGTCTCATAGGGAGGATTCCCCCTGAGGGAGGAAGAGCCCCACAGCGGCATACAACAACTGGGTTTGACATAGTTATAATAGAGTGGTTTCCGTTCGATTAAAAACCTCAGTATGTTCTGGTATCTTAAAAACAATAGGCTTGTTTTGCCACTAATTGTAAAAAAAATCCAATACAAAAAACAACAACACAAAGCTCCATTTTTAAAAACTAAAAAATCTGAAGTTTTTCTAAGGTCAAGGATCACCTGTTGCTGTTATTAAAAAAAAAACATTTTTAACAAATGCACCCGAAAAACTATAAATTGTCTATTATTGTATTTCGAAAAAGCTAGATTTTGTATAATGTAAAATAAAGTCACAATGGGGCATATAAGGCTGCAGATTACAAGAATTAAAAAGTAGTTCGAATTTTTAAATTGTTTAATAACATTTCTTATAGCAAATCAACATTTTTTCGACTTTCATTTAAAATAGTACATGGAGAAAACAATATCTAAAGTAAAACCAAAGTTTACATGAATTTTATCTAAAGTAAATTGTCTGAAATTTCACATGCCAAAAGTTTCCAATATTCAGAACACGGAAACAAAGATCACCGAGTGCGTTTTTTAAATGTCTTTGCTTAATTTTGAATGGCTCAAAGGATAAGTTTTTTGCAAGTTGAAGGCTGCGTTGTAGATACTTATTAACCTCATGTATTTAATCTAAAAGTGGTGCACCGTGGCCCCCTTTATTTAATCTTTGCGTGGGGTCTTGTTGTTGTTCAAGCTTCGAAAAACCCCTTCTGCTGGTGTTATTTTATTTTTATTCTGAGGTTTGACTGTTTCTTCGAATGGTGGTATTAGGTCTTTTTGACTGACTACACATCTTTTCCTGAAAGTGAGAATTGATTGGGAAAATCCAAATCGCACTAAATACTTCCAATGAACCCGATAGCACCAACGCTTTCCACTGTACGTACCAACATCTCGGGAAAAACGAGGATAACGATTGCCTGAAAAATACTAAAAGAATAAGTTACCACCATTTTATTCACTCTCTAACGCCTTGGTAAAAGCTTCCAGTTTTATGCGGAAGACGATGGCAAATTTTTTAAGTACACAAGTCTCTCTCTTGGCAAGGGGAATCGATGCAGAATAGAAGGTGCGGGAATCTTTTATTTGAATCAAGGTAGACTTTCCTCTTCTAATCTACTTCACATTTTCAGTTACTTCTTGTATCTAGATCCAGCTTCCGGCTTTGTCTCTTAAAACATAAAGTTTTCACAGTTAAACTGCCTTTTTCACATAATCGGTGAAGATTACAATACTTTGTTTTCTATAACGGTGAAGAGCGAAATTGTTGACCAAGTGATCTATTGAAGCGAAAATGAATACATAAATAAATAAATGAATATAGCCATCGATCGTCCGACCTTGGTAATAATGGACATATTTCGATATTCAGGGCTTTCAAATGACTTTGATGATTCAAATTTTGTTTGAAAGTTGTAACAACTCAGACTAAATAAAAATTTCATAGTTATTGATTTAAAAGTGTGTAGACTATTCAGGTTAATCTTATACACAGTAAGTCGGGCTTCTAAATCTTCTTTTTTTGTACTTAGAGTCTTATGTTTAAAACTATGTCTAGTCTCAATTGCAGCGGACATTAGGCGTTCTGGAATAATTTTGAATTGTATAACTCTTTCTATTCAACATGTAACAGGATTGAGTGCCACAAACAGTGACGTTTTAAAGTGCGCATGTGACTTCTTTTTTTACAGGTTCATATAATTATTAAAAATTTCAAAAGTTCATTATATTAATGTTCACATTGATAAGAGGCTGCGATTAGGGGCGGGATGTCAATGGGTGGAGCACGCGGATTGTATTGGAAGGTTGCGGGTGCGATTCCTACTGTCTGGTTCAGAGTTAGTACAGTGTGTCAAGAGCCTGAAATGAGACCTGTGTCGGATCTGCCTGCCACTCATACTCAGAAGATTAATGCTTCGGGGTGAGTGCAAAGGCGTCAATATTTGCAAACAATCAGCTTGCTCACCATTCCAGGTGACAAAAAGATGGCTAAATTCACTATTTTTGCTATTAGCAAGGCACTGAAAGGGATTGATGCAGTGATCTAAGCGGCGGCACTTTGTAAAAAATACTGCCCCTCATAGACCTATCGCTCTGAACTCTACTCTACAGGCGATAGAAGTCCGCATGACTTTAGGGAAATCTTTCACTCTCTGTTCGGTGTATCTTCTACCTTTTGCTCAAGTCTCCTACTTTGATGTCACGGGCCGTACTGATCAACTTCCTCTTCTCCCGTGATTCTTATGGGAGACTTTAACGCCCGTAACCCACTTTGGGACAGTTTAGCCGAATCAGGTGTGCTGTGTGTTTTTGTCTATTTTCTGCAATTTCTGCGAAGGGAAATGTGTTTTGTGTTATCACTAGAATCGTATCTAGGCCGAGACCTCCTACAGCACAGACCCTGGCATCGAATTGATCTAAGGGTAACATTGTCCTTTTTTATTTAATATCATTCAACTTTTAAAATTGTCTTTTTTCTTGTTCAACAGTTGCAATATTGAATATTTAGTGCAGTGTGTTATCATAAAGCAAGAATTGGATTATGACACATTTACACAAACGGTAAGACAAACGTTTTCGTTCAAACATCAGAATTTAGTTTGCAGTAGCTCAAAATATATTATAAAGATGCGATAAGATCTGACAACTCGGTGATTTATTTTCATGCATACAAATCGCAGTGTCGCCTAGCGTTTAGCGCGCACAAATGATGTCATAGCTAATATCATGGGGCAGTAAACGACTCGTCCTAAGCCTTCTGTATCGCATATTCTTACCATCCGTAAGCTACCGAGACCTTGACCTTACCGCCCATAGACAAGATTTGCTGTGTCTTGGTTAGTAAATTCGAACTGAATCTTTCTATGTATAAAGATGCGACAGTGGGGTGTTAAGCTGCATCCTGCTCTGTTCGTTTACCCCTTGAGCAACGTTTGTATACGTCAACGTCGACTCAACGTCTCAGCCGGCCATGTTATACTTCGATAAACATGGCTGATGGCATTGGTTTCCCCATGTCTCAATGGTCCAAAGTTCCTGACCCATCGCCAGGATATTGACGACTTAAACAGAAAAACATAACTGTTCTACTACGACGATGACATACAAAAGATTTTGATATTAAGTTAAAAATCAGTAACAAATACCTAGATACAGACAGTTGTATTAGGCGCAGGTTTAGCATGAACACAATTAAGTGTAAGGTACGTTAGTTATTTTGGTAAAAGATATGGTTCATCAAAATACAGCTATGTATTTACATCACTTACTCTTTAAATAATTTCTATCATTAAAAGACTTCTTAAGGTAAGAAACACATACATACTTTCAACTGGATTGTTAACGGAGGAGTCATTCACACCTCAATTGTCGCTTCCATTCATTTTTTTTAAATTAAATTTTCAATTTGCCTAAATACATATAGAACATTATTTCTCATTAATCTTTTTTATGAATACATCTAACACTTTACAATAACCATTCCCAGGGTTGTACCTCTTATGCTTGCAATAGTCGCTACGGCGATTTTGCTTCAGGGGGTCGTCAAGCTTACGCTTACTTCTACTACCCTCGCCCAACCTAATGTATTGCCCACACCCACCCGAACGGTGTAGGGAACATAAGCGTCAGTGTGGAAGAGCTTCGCCGCAGGAGCAACAAACACCCGTTCACTGTGAAGGCACCGTTCAAAAAGCAACTCAGCAACCCGTACTTTAAACCCGACCATGAGGTTGTAGAGTCCTACAGAAATAAGGTACTTCTGGAACCGAAGGCCAGGTGCGGGAATTCACATTCCGTCCACGTCATCGTCCCGTCCTCTCCTGGAGACGAGCGAAGACGTAACGCCATCAGGGACACATGGGGAAGCGTTTCTCAGAACGGCACTTGGCCTGGCAAAGCACTGAGCCTGTCAGTAAAACTGACTTTTATCGTCGGTATACAAGATAAAGGGGACAACCATCTACGCTCAAAGCCGACACTAACGAAAAGTATGCAGTTCACCAACGAGTCGCAGTTTGATGACATAGTACAGTTTGACATGATTGACTCATACAGTAATTTGACTAGGAAAATCCTTCTAGCATTGAAATGGGTCGTGCACTCTTGTAAGAGCGTCCAATACATCATCAAAGCTGATCAAGACATCTTTATCAACGTGCCCATTCTTCTTTCTTTTCTCAAGCATCATGGGAAGGATAACTCCATTTACGGATTTATGTACGAGGGTGGCTATGTGGCACGGAGAGGGAGATGGGGAACACCAAAAGAGGCGTATCCCCTAGACTATTATCCCGTGTATGCGTCTGGCAATGCTTACGTTGTGTCAAGGACTGCGGCAGAGAAACTCGTAAGGTTGAGCACGCACTTTCCATATGTCCCCATAGAGGATGCCTTCATCACGGGAATCCTGGCCTCTGTGGCAGCCATAGACCGCATTCACATGAACGCTTTCACTCACTGGCAACTACCAAAGCAGCCACCATGCGATTTCATAAATGACAAAAAGTTTGCTGGAAACGGTATGACAGAATCTGATATGAGAAATGTGTGGCAAAAGCACTTAGAGGTGGAAAATAGAGGACGTAGCATATGTAAATAATGGTAGTTTGAAAAAAAAACCGCCATATTCAATCGTAATCTAAAGTGTACTTTAAAAATCACCACGAGCAGAACTTTTAATGACAATTCATCGGCTTCAAAAAATATTTTAACTTTTGAAGAAAATGACGGAGTTTGAAAAAAAACGGTGAATTTTGGACGCAATTGATATTGATATGTATGGGTATACTAAAAATCACAATTAAAAAAACAACAACTCTGGTGTCTTTATTTTAAACCCGTGTGATTTTGAAAATATTTTGTGTACAGCTTAAAAGCAAAACTTGATAGTATATCGTGTTTATGAAATTGTTTTATGTGTTCATATGTTATGCATGCGAATTTGCAAAATAAAAGATCGATAACATGTACTAGAAAAATTAGTTCATTTTGAAATGTGTGTGCAAGACCCTTACATATATAATTATTGTTCAAAAATATGTTTCCAGTCATTTTAAAACAATTGCATTCATTAACGTGCATGAACGGGCAAGAAAGACCTTACTCTACCACTACAAAATATCTTGGGGAAAGAAAACACCAGATTTTAATGTAAGAATGGGTAGCGTCGACGGCGCTGAGACATGCGAACTGGTAGGGTCGCTTTTATTATCACAACTACAACACCCTAATATAGATTTTGTCCTATACATAGACGATGGACTCGCCACCTGCGCACTGCCACCGAAACAAGTAGAGACAATTAAAAGTGAGATTATTATGAAAAACCTTAAAACGCAACGAGCTAAACATAAATATAGAATTAGAAGCAAATAAAAAACATCACGGACTTCTAGACGTGACCTCGCTCTACAAACCATTGAAGAAACGCAACAACAAAATTAAATATATAACAATTATAAGCAAGCACAGACATCACCCTCTGGCCATAAAGAGAAATCCACCCAAGAGCAGAAACTATCGGATAAATATTAACTCAAAGAACAAGGAGGCCTTTAAACATGCCAGCACACTAGTGCTCAAGAGGCTATCTGTCTGCTTTCCTCGGGCGAGGACTTCTTTGCTAAAGGAAGCTTGTGGGGCGGGTTTGATCTCCGAGCTGACTAACGCGATGTTTCCAAACTGGCCTGATCGGTGTAAGTACACGTATAATGTGATCGATTAAGTCAAGGACATTTCGCTCTAGGATCTTTTTGAGGTTTAAGAGACGCCGAAGTAGGCGAGAGCTTCTCTTTTTCCAACCAAAATGCTTGATAAATAAATATCCCCCGAGGCCGAGCTTCTGTTCTGTAATACCGGTACAAGAGAGTTAGGGACTACCTATAGTACCTTCACAAAATAGGCGGCTTTTTTTTTAAGTTGTCAGTCAAACAACTATCTTCTATTAGTGACCCACTTACAACAATTACATATACTAGAATTAGTTCGATATTACGTGGGTTTTTAAATATCATTATGGTCTTATTTATTTTGTTACCTATAGTAGGCCTACATTAACAAAATAGCCGGCTTTTTTTTTAAGTTGTCAGTCAAACAACTATCTTCTTTTAGTGATCCACTTATAACGATTACATATACCAGAATCATTTCGATATTATGTGGGTTTTTCAATATCATTATGGTCTTGTTTGTTCAGCACTACAGCTCCAA
Organism: Elysia chlorotica; assembly: GCA_003991915.1. Classification (NCBI taxonomy): domain Eukaryota; kingdom Metazoa; phylum Mollusca; class Gastropoda; family Plakobranchidae; genus Elysia; species Elysia chlorotica. Next base: position 241,595 of record RQTK01000690.1, on the reverse strand, counting down.
ATTATAACCGCATATAGAATGTTTGTGTGCCTCCTCGTCTTTATTTCCATGAAAAGATTATCAAGTGATAATCCAGTTGAAAATGTTTCAGATAAAAAAATACCTTAAATCATGTACTCATTCAATGTACTTTAATGACTTGTATCAGTACGTGTATTAAAAAAGTCAGCTCTGCTCACTTATTGAACTCTGTACTCTAGTTTTTCGGTATTGAATCACATAACCAAGTACTCGGCTATTCCCTCCCATCCCAAATGCAAACAAGTGAAGGGCAATAAATACTATAAACTTCTTTTATTGGTCCTTCTGAGGTTATTTCTGAAGATGCAGACGTTAAACTGGACTACCACCCCTCCATGTTGTTAACTTTCGCTGCACAAGCGGTACACGCAAACAAGGTTATAGAATTTTTTGATACAATGTATAACACATACACCCCCACCCTCCCGCTCCTTTGTGTGGCCTGGGCTTATCAGATCCCAGTTCCACCCCTGTACTGGAGCTCTGAGATGCTATGTTTATCTACACGTCTTGGCTGAGTAATTTGGGTTACCTGCGCCTCCGTGCTACACGATGTGTTCTGTGTGAGCGCTCTCCGTAGATCCACTCTGTAGACCTAGACCACAACGCTCTTATTTGATCTGAATGTGTAAGCACATCATAAACCCTGATCACATCCGAGCTTATCCAAATAAGATAATTATTGGCATTTCGAATTAGGAAGTCTTGTTCTTATCGTTAAGGAACATTGTTTTATTGCCTGCTTCTGTGTGAGTAAGTTCATTTTAATCATTATCTACAGCTAAGACCGTAGACAGAATCTGCAATCATAGATTTTGTTCCAAACTGTCTATATCAGAACATGGACATTCTTGGAAATTCTACTCATTTAGTCTAGTCTAAGCATTGAGATAAATGCATACATCTTAATTGAAAACCCTTCTTCGTTTACAAAAAATAGCCCTTTAAATCTTTGACAACGTGGTGTTCTAAGACGAGCAGCATAATAATTGTGCAAGTTCTGTGAATCGATGCCACTCAGGTCAGAGTGCAAAGAAGAAAATAATACACTTAGGATAACTTTTCATTTGTAATTCAAGATTCTACACTCTATTTCTAGCCTATAGTTTCTGACCACTGGCTTTTCTACCCTCGGCTGATACCATGGATTATTTGAGTAATTTTCTACAACCGGAAAACTGAAAATAAAATAACAGGTAATTATATAATTCGTTTATTTAATATGTAAAATATATTTTCTTTACATTCTCCAGTGATGTTATTTCTTCGTGCTTAACTATAAACCTTTTGTTAAACCGTAACATATAATCCAGATAAGACTATTGGGCCTGTTGTTTGATAAACAGGTACAGAATGGTTTCATCTTTTCTATTGCTATTTTGTTTACATGCAGATCTAATAAAAATGTATAGACTAATTAAACGTCAAATCTACAGTAATGAAAATGACAAAGTAATTTGTAAAATGTACAAGAGGTTACTTTTCACACATGCACTATCAAACCCAAAAGTGGTATTCAATCATACAGTTAATCAATTATATCGAGGTAGCTCAATGAACTTGTTGATCCTAAATTCGTACTCTTAGTGTTAATTCCTTTTTTTTACTAGAGTGTATTGTGTTTGTTTGTTTAATGTAGTTTTTTTTTTATACCAATAGGCTCCTAGCATAGTGGGAACATTTTGGCCAATGCCTCGACACAATAGCATTGCACAAGAAATAACACTGTGTTTCTAGTGCTCAGGAAATACACCCCTACACTTTGATGATGCTTTCGTTGAAGGACTGTAGCAGCTGTGTTTTCATCAGATCATTAGGCTATAGGTAAGTAACTAAGATCACCTTGAAGTAGCATTTAAGTGCTAGCATTAGTAGTAGTAGTAGTAGTAGTAGTAGTAGTAGTAGTAGTAGTAGTAGTAGTAGTAGTAGTAGTAGTAGTAGTAGTAGTAGTAGTAGTAGTAGTAGTAGTAGTAGTAGTAGTAGTAGTAGTAGTAGTAGTAGTAGTAGTAGTAAGAGTAGTAGGAGTAGTAGTTATTATTATTAATAAAGAAACCGTGTAGCTAATATGCCTTGTAATGCATATAGGAAATTTTTAACCTTTGATGCACTAGGATAAGGTCCTGGAAACAAAATCTGGTAAGCAAGAATGTATACATCATATTATATAAACAAAAACTATTATTTATTAAACTTCAGAATCTGATTATACAATAGTTTTACTTCCTTTTTTTACGGAAGGATACAATTCCCTCTTCTACTATTTCTATGTAACTATAATCTTCACACTTCAATTATGTAGAAGTTTAAATTCTCATTTTGGAAACTTTTTTTTATATCGCCAGACTGAACACCAAACGTTGTCAAAGATTCCTAAAACTAAGTATCGAAGAACTGTTTTAAGAAAATAAATAGTACACTTTAATTAAAAAATGTAACGTTACCTATAAAACATAGTAGTAGTAGTAGTAGTAGTAGTAGTAGTAGTAGTAGTAGTAGTAGTAGTAGTAGTAGTAGTAGTAGTAGTAGTAGTAGTAGTAGTAATAGTAGTATGCAAGGTACACACAAAAATTTAAAATAGGTATAGTGCAGCTCTAAGAATACAAAACGATAGAAAGACGTAAGCCTTCGACCATTAAGTCTTCTTCAGACAATATAACAATATATATATATACACAATAAGACCGCACATGTAAGAGGTAAACAGAGAAAATGTATTATGAATATAAAAAATCTTACTGTAAAATAAAAGTAAAAAATTGTAAAAGAAAAAAAAAACCCCCCCAAAAAAACAACAACAGTAGTAAGGAAAACCAAAAAGAGATAGATCTCTAAAAATAAAAATTAAATTATAAGACATTAATTAATCTAGATATGAAATAAACTAAATCTAAAATGAAATAGTTAAAAAAAAAAAAGTAACTTATAATTAGTTTAAAATCTATGGTTTAGCTGATTTTTTTAGAAGGCATATGATAGATACCTTGGACACGCATATCATATATACCTTGGGCACGGGGCGGTAGAAACAAGAATCTAATTTCGGTGCGACACCGAAACAACAAGAGCACGCACCGAAACCGAAATTACATTCTTCTTTCTACCGACATGTATATTAAACTGCAAAGACAGACAATCAAGGTATGCCCTCACAACTGTCATTTTAAGTTAGATCCCCTGAAATAAAATGGTTAACGTGCTTTTTTTTAAATCAAACAGTTTAAATATTGATTAGGTGCAAATCTCTAATTCCAATTCATAGTACAGGCTTCGTCGATTACATTTGATCAAAGAAAAATGTCCTATCTGTCTAGACTGCTGAGTCATCGTTTCATGTGGCTGTAGAGGCATACATGGCAGCTATAGCCCATATCGCTGTGGTCATAATTAATAGTGTCTAGTTGAGTTGGATATGTTGGTATCTTTATGGACATTTGGTTGTGTGGGTTTAAACAAAAATTAGGCGAATTTTTTTTTATTCATGTCATTATTACAAAGATGATTTTATGTTGACATCCCAATCGATACGTATGATCTTTGTTTTAATTTTTGTCACTTATAGGAAAAGTCTTCTCGCGTTTGTGATGGTCGCTGGAGTGAGTGCAATACAGTGGCTCTACCTCATCGGAGTTTTCACAAGAACCTCTTCAACTTCCACTCCTAAGAGTCCTATTGTGAGTCTAGTTCACAACAAGACGAGATACTCAGAACTGGTCAACACTCAGTACAAGTCTGGGGTGGAGCTCAGCGAGCAGGAACTTCTTCATAGGGTCGACAAGCTTTTCTTCATGGTCAAGCCGCCATCCAAAGTCCAGCTGGAGGACGATCTGTACTTCTCACCTAGCCCTGTGGCAGTGGAGACCTACAACAATTCGGTGTTGCAGGAGCCGGCACATCCTTGTAGTAGTGGGTCTAGTGACGATGCACAGGTTTATATCATCGTGCCGTCCTCTCCCCAGGACGAGGAAACCCGTAACGCCATCCGGGAGACGTGGGGCAGCGTTGGTCGAAGCCTCAAATGGCCCGGCAAGGCAATAAGCCTGTCCTCGAGGCTAACTTTTGTCCTCGGGTTGATGGACAAAGAAAACAGTTCCTTAAACACGGATATGTTGCTGGATTCAAGTATACTTACTAAGGGGCATGGTTTCAACAACTCTAAAACTAACGATGGCGGGTTCCAACACAAAACTCATGCCCGAGAAGATGACATTCTCCAATTTGATATGATCGATTCTTATAAAAATCTCACGAGGAAAATCGTTTTAGCCATGCAGTGGGTGGTTTCTACTTGCAACGGCGCCCAGTATATTCTCAAAGTTGACCAAGACGTTTTTGTGAACGTACCTCTTCTTCTCGCCTTTCTCAAGCACCATGGTAAGAACAACTCGATTTATGGGCATATATTTAACGGTGGGCCCGTTGAAAGGGAAGGCAGATGGGGGGCTTCAAAATTAGCTTATCCCCCGGAAAAATATCCTGTTTACGCCGCCGGGACGGCATATGCAGTCTCTAGATCTGCTGCGGAGACCGTACTAAAGCTGTGCCCTCACTTTCCTTATGTTCCCATAGAGGACGCTTTTATCACTGGAGTGCTGGCCTCGGTAGGATCTGTGGACCGCGTCCATGTTGCGGGCTTCACGCATTTCTTGGAGCCGAAACCGCTGCCATGTGCTTTCATCAACGATAAGCGTTATGTTGGGAACGGCATGACAGTGTTTGATCTCAGGCGAATCTGGCGCAGGCACATCGACAGAGGAAGAGACGATAACTGCTAGTTGTTAAACAACAAGTTGGACGCGATTTGTTTTAGTTTCCTTCTCTTACCCCACTCTCTACAAAAGAAAAAAAAATCCGGGATTTTTATGTGTCTGTCCAATCAAGACGTTATAGTATATCGATGGATGAGGCAAGAAACGTTCTAAAAATGTAGAATGTCCTTTCATACAAGCTGTTCATTATGTACTTCTCTAGGTAAATGAAAATCCAATTGAAGATTCAATCCTAAAAGGAATCGCTTTGAAAGTTAAGAGGACGCTATATTTTCGAAGTTCTAATAACATTTCTGTGTACACATAATTAATAATTTTATGTAGCGTCAATACACTTACGATTCCAATTCTCCAATTCTCACGTTGCTGTAAAACTATGTCATTGCGCCATCTTCTAGTCTGCCTTCCTCTCGATCTTTTACCATTCTGTGGCTACCAATCAGTGGTACTTTTTGTTCATCATTTTGTTGTCATTCATTCTCGCAAAATGATCCGCCCATTTCTACTCCTACTTGGCTGCAGTCTACTTCATGAATATTTTTTGGGTTGGTTTGATTTCTGCATTTCATGCGAAGGTGTTTTAACTGTATTTTTTTTTAAACATATTTTTCTTTTCATAGTTCTTTGTGCCACAACTGACAAAACATCTCACCCTTTTCTTATTTCATGCAATAGTAGAACATATCGGTTTACTGCATTACATTTTATGACCCAGTATTGTTTAAAATGTTATTGATTTATATTGATATATATATATGCTTATGAGTGTAATGAAACACCTTTTTTTCAGAATGAGGTTTAGTGACAACCAGTTTTATAAAGTCAAACCAAAGAGTGCCAAATTTTTTGCTGAAACAATCTTTATTGTTTCATCTGTGCTGCTGATTACCTGTTTAATTGTTTTTAATTACATTTATGTATGTTTATTACATACAAGTTCCAATGACAAAAATGCGCTTGGAAGGAAAATACATTTACTTTTATTTAAAACGTTGTCTTTTTCTTTTGTGTTTGAAATGTATGTATAATAATAATGTATATATGTAGCTTTACTATCTTCAATGCTAATGACTCTGTTAAAAATCTATTGAGAGAGAGAGAGCGGAAGAGAGAAAGAGAGAGAGAGAGAGAGAGAGAGAAGAGAGAGAGAGAGAGAGAGATAGAGAGAGAAATTAAGACACAGCCAGACAGAGAGACAAACAGTCAGGCAAGCAGACATCTATACTGACAGAAAGATAGAGACAGGCAGGGATAGATCAGAGGGAGAGAGACTGAGACAGAGACATACAACAACAACAAAAAAGAAAGAGAGAGAGAGAGAGAGAGAGAGAGAGAGAGAGAGAGAGAGAGAGAGAGAGAGAGAGGAGAGAAAGAGAGAGAGAGAGAGAGAGAGAGAGAGAGAGAGAGAGAGAGAGAGAGAGGCGGACAGACCAAGAGAGAGAAAGAGAGAGAGGAGGGCCAGAAATAGATAACGATAGACAGATAAACAGACAGACAGTTAATTTGTGCGTGTCCATTTAAAACTGAGAAAAAATAAAAGAATAATTAAAGTCTATTACGATTACTGCGGAGTGCATTTGTTAATAATAATTATTATGCATGTATCGGAGTATACACATTTGTTTTGTTTTTTAGTTTATTTACAGTAATATGTCTGCGTCTTGTCCATCTTCTCACCTTTCCTCTTTATTTATTAATTGATTAAAATGTATTCATTTATCTGCCTTTTAAAGTATTTAGCTAACTCTCTAATTGTCGATCTACCTACACACCGACCTGTCTTTTTACCTATCAATCCATCTCTTTATCTTTCTATTTATTAATAAATCAATCTAACTATCCATTCATCGATCTATCTATTATTTATTGAAAATATTTTGTTTTATATGTTGAAGGAAGTAAGCATTCAACATCTTATTTTTCAATTACTATACAGTGAAATCCCCTTTAAAGCATGCCCTCTGGGCAGCTTTGATGTATTTAAAGAAGAATTTGACATATACCATAACTCCAAAACAAAGAAGTCAAAATCAGGACAGTAAATTAAAAAAAAAATGATATGACTAAAATCAAACGATTCCCTTCAGAAAGAATTGGCTAACAGACTGGTCCACTGTATTGAATAATAATATATGTGTGTGTGTACTATAGTTTTTAGGACAAAAATAAAGAAAACTTCTCAATTAACTACTACATGTACTACTACTACTACTACTACTACTACTACTACTACTACTACTACTACTACTACTACTACTACTACTACTACTACTACTACTACTACTACTA
>RQTK01000690.1:139278-224115 GCA_003991915.1 Elysia chlorotica | reverse complement strand
GTAGTAGTAGTAGTAGTAGTAGTAGTAGTAGTAGTAGTAGTAGTAGTAGTAGTAGTAGTAGTAGTAGTAGTAGTAGTAGTAGTAGTAGTAATAGTAGTAGTAGTAGTAGTAGTAGGCGCTAGAAACTAGGCTATATCGCGAATTGAAATATTAAGACTGCACCTTACATCTACAGTCTACATCAAAAGCCGTAAAGAACTGGAAGCCTACCTTGTCCACTTCTTTGTTTGAATCTGAAGTAATTGGCTCTATGATATCAGTATCATCAGACTGTGAAGCCATTTTTTGAAAAATGGGAATAGTGTGATATTTCTAGCCCAGTGGTTGTCTCAAACAGATTACTTTTGATTTCTCATAGATTTCTTTCAGCCTTCTGACTTATCTAGGCTAAAATAGTGTGACTAAACTAGATCTATGTTTAGTTTAGAATTCCGTAGATCTTGATGTGTCTATGAAAGATGATAACTTGTGCGACCCGAACAATCATATATTAAGTAACCCATGCATTCCTAACAGCCCCAAGGAACATACCGGTACCTAAAATCTATGTTCTCGCGCTCTTGCCTTACATCCCCCTCTCCTCCGTTTAATAATTGATCTTAATTTTATAAATTTATTAATTAGCATTTTATGGTCAATTTTTGCAGCTATGGATTCCCGTCACGCAATTCATCTTTAGGTGTGAAAATATAATAATGTTTGTTTTACATTAATTTTACACAAATTCGTGTGCAGTTTATTTTCAAAAGAATATTGATTCAATTGTTGTATCGTTTGGCTTTGCCTCATTATTTTGACTGTAACTATAATCATTTGATATGTTATTCTATTCTGAACTGCGCCACAACCTCCCTCTAGTTTTGTTACATTATAGCAGTGCCTGTACTAGATTGTATAAATCTGTTCGAAGGCCTTACATTGCTTACATATAGCTGACTCCCTAAAGATAATAGAAAAAACATGCACCTGTTATGTAGAAATTAGGAAGGGGAAATTTGCAAAAAGCGTGCCTGAATTTAAGCCATAATAAGAAATTTGATGAATGGAGCTGTCAATGAATCTTGGACAACTTGCACCAGTCAGGAAAACTGCCTGGGAAGCTTCCACACCCGCTGTCTGCGAAGAATTCTCGACATCAAGTGGCTGGACAGGTCATCTCCAACACTAACAAGATAGATAGAACGAACTCCCTTAGTAAACAATTCATGCTCTGACAGGAACTTTTCTTACGGTAGGTATGATGCTAGATGAGCGCATGCCCAAAGATAATTATGGTTTACTGTGAACTAGCTTGGGGGCGTCGACCAACCGGCAGTCCAGCTCTGCGTTTCAAGGATGTCTGCAAGATGGCGGCCGCAGTGGCTGGAAATAATAATGCAGTGAGGGATGGAATCGTGAGATTTGAGGAGAGGAGAAAGAGGTAGTTTGAAGAGAGGAGAGCAAGGAGAAAAGAGAGGCAGAAGAACCAAGCACAAAACCCACAGTCAAAATACAATGGTCAAGTGAGGCAGATGCGGTAGAGACTGCTATGCGGGGATCGGGCTGCTCAGCCATGCCCGTCGCTGCTCCAACAAGACCGATGAGACACTCATTTTCCCAGGGCGCCAACCATCGTCCCTCGGAATGGAAGGATGTCCACTGACAAAGCCAAATAAAATACAATGTATGCGTGAATCAAAACACAAAAGTGTATCAGGTGAATATGTTATGGGCGCGGGCTCATCCAAACTGTAGCCCTCACCCATTAAAATTACTATTGGTCACATTTTCTGGATCACTATCGTATTGGTAAGTAATTGGTAACTAAAATGGTTCGCCATCATGAACGTAGTCGTTAACAATGTCTTCTTTTTTCTAACGCTTTCTATAACTTCAGATAGGTCTGTATTTGGAAGTAAACTGCAAAACAGTCGTCTAAAGGGAGAAATGCTGAGAAAATACAAAACTTGAGAGATGATCCTTACAAAACCAAGTAAGAAAGGTTGGATAGTGATCAACTTTCACTAAAATAAAAATAAAATTGCAAATCTTGGTCTTCAAAAAGATACAGTATGATACGATAAAGGTTATCGGAATTTAATCGCGGAAACGAGATAGGTCCGTTATCTGTGGCAGCCGTCAGCAATCCTGATCACAATGTAGGCCCACATACCTAGTCACGTCCTTACGTCATAGTAGATGGGCCTATTGGGGGAACTTGAGCTGATATGGAAAAAAAAACGTTCGCTTATCACAAATTTGATAATTGTAGGCCTACCATCTTTGGAGGGGCGGAGGTGCTCGGTAGTCTAGGGTAGCAGGCGTGAGTACTACAACGATGCTAAGACCCCGTACTAGTTTTTATAAACAGCAAAAACCGACAGAAGTACTTTCTCACCATAAAAACCATGGTATTATGCCTCAGCCTCATGTCGATTTGTCTCAATGATCAGTGATATATCTGGATTGAAAATTTGTTCGAATGTATACAAGTCTAATTAAAACATTCCCTCCAAGGAAGGAAAAGTGGATGTTAAAATAGGCAAAGGAAGGACAAGTATAAGCTGTGCGGTTGACTTGGTTGCTTAACGCCTAAGGACAGCACTGTGGACGGGCCTCAAGACTAACGTCTCACGATGGTATGTGCTGCTACCTGAGAGGTCTTATGTACGCTTAGGCTGCTACCATTGAGATGAAAATAAAGACGGGCTTATGCCCTTACCGCGCACAGCACTTTTCGCGATAACAGTGTGTGCCTTTTTGTGGCCGACACTCTATAACTTCGCCCCTCCCCTCCGCCCACCCCACTCCCCTGTCGTGGAAACAAGATCGATCCTCAACCTTCGATAACTGGAGTGGAAAACTTGATTTCATCAATCTAGTTGTGTTCAGTCATAATTGTATTACGTTTTTAAACTTAAGTTTTGGTTTACATTGTTTAAGAACTAGGCCTATTAATTAGCATTCAGATTGTCACTCTTTTGCCTGTTATTCATTGCTTTTTGTCTTGCTTGAAATTAGTTCTATAAACTGATTTACAGTGAAATATTTTCAATGGAACATGGTCCACTTAGTTTAAGGCTTTACAAACTACATGTTGTTGAGTTGGTTTAACGTCCAACATCAGCACTTTATAGGCTATATTGTGGACGGCCCCAAGTCTAACGTATGACAATTTTGTGTGCTGCCAATGCCATACACGAGACAGGGAGGGGATGCCATGACTCCTGCCTCAGCCGGTCACATTATACTGACACCGACCAAACCGGTAGGGGTTGGGTTGGTTTAACGTCCAAAAGCAGCACTGCATAGGCTATATTGTGGACGGGCCCCAAGACGGACCTCTGACAATTTTATGTGCTGCCACACACGAGACAGGGCGGGGATACCATGACTCATGTCTCAGCCCCTTCACATTATACTGACACCGACCCAACCAGTAGGGAACGCAACAGCCAGGATTCGAACTCGGGACCTTTTGCGTCAGAAGCCGATGTTCTACCCCAGGACCACCGCGCCCCCCACAAACTACATGTATATGCCTTACAAATTGAATCAAGTTAAATACAGTAAGAAGGCGGGAGAGATTACTTTCACCTACTTATTTGACTTTGAGAAGTTAAACGTCCTTCGAATAGCCCGAAGATTGTTAATCAGGGTCAATGGACTTTTGATAGAAGACGAAATAGAAAAAAACGAACAACAAAAACTTGTTAAAATTACATGTTGCAATTTTTTGCCTTAATGTTCAAAACTGCATAACTAAGATATTTGTTGCTGTTTTTGTTTTGTCATTTCTCGACCATGTCAGAAAAAGAGATAAGATTAATGATATCAATATTTATACGGGCCATCGCATCGAAGTAGAATGTGATCGTGTCAAACTTCTCAAAGGTCAAATAGTGATAACAATTTACTAGAGTAAGGTCACAAACCTTTTGAAGTGTGTCGTACCGTATCAATCATTATGGGCATTATTGTGTGAGGTCTAAATGAAGGATTTTTAATTGCGGTTTCGAAAATCATAACTACCTGTATTCTTGTGCTTTAATTTGTAGTTTGCAACTGTGTGATGTGCTAATTATTATTATATTTCATTCGTTATTCATGTACATGTATATATTGAAAAGACTATGTCTAGATCATAGACTGTAAACCGCGGTTTCGAAAAGAATAATTACCTTCAATATTTCATTGGTTTTTATATAGTTAATGTTTCCTTGGAGTGCTCTTTTTTATCATTCTATTCCATTGTTTTCAGGATGATTCATACCATGCACGTCAAATAGGTTTAAGCACCAATATTACTTCCACAGATTCAATGAGAGGCCTACATTTAAAAAGCAGTTACCACCTTTATGAACTAGCCGTTCAAATTTAACTGTAGACATTTCTGATTTTTCTCCCAACCAGAACCATTAGTTTTTTTTCTCTCGTTATTTTCAGTTCCCGTCATATAAATTACCACTTGTGTATTAACATACTATTACCGTATGAAAAGGGCGAAAATTTATTTATCTGTTCTGTGATAAACGTTTTTATCTAGATTTACATGTGCAATTATATTGAAATAATTTATGACAGTAAGTGCATTCTTTTTGTGATCTTCACTGCTTTTGATTCGTATACCAAGTTCTTCATACTCGTTGGAAAAACTAGGGGTAAATACTGAGGACCCCAAAAGCTTGTAAAGTAAGTGTGACCAACTTAATCGTAACTTTAACAGTACTAACAGTAACACCGTCATTTATTACTTATACATCTATAGGCAATTTTCTCTTACGTGATACACTGTACGTTGCATTGAAAACTACACCTGGTGTGTACAATTTTGTTCATTTTGTTGTACAGTTATGTTTGTCTCACCTTATGTTATAGTAACGAACCTTCCACATGCAAATTCAATGTGCAATTTTTGGCATATATTTGCATGAACACAGCCATGGATTTCATAAGCTCAAAAATTAATAGAAAAATGTTGCTCTTTCTGTGGTCCCCGTGCAAGACTTTGGGCACAGTAGATAAATGATTTCAGATCTTATGGAAATGCAAGCCCTTCTCAAGACCGAGTCAAATTTTTTGTGGTGCCAGAGATCATAGTAATTAGTATTTGACTGCGACCTTTAGCTTTCTTGACATATCAAGTGAACAAATACATATACTTAGTAAAAACTAGGATATTGCACATAAATCTTAATCTTCTCTACAATTATAACTGGATTTCACATCTCCTAAAAATGCGAATAACTTCAATCCTCAAAAATATTGGTCTTATGTATAAGGCTCACAATTTTAACAAAGGTTCAGAATAATTGCACAAAAAATAGCAAACAGAGGTCCAAAACTTAGCAACCTCAATGAGGAGAGAAAAGGAGAAAAATAAAATTTAGAATTTTTTTTAATTGGAAAAAAGCAAGAGCAAGGGTCCAGGCAAAATCTCAAGACTCAGGATTTTAAATGATTTAATATTTGCATTTTAAAAATATATCTTTAAATTGAATCTCACTCATGCATATTTCTTTAGTCCATTTTTTTTTTCTATTAACAATATTCTACTTTCATACTCTTCAATTTAAGAGACAAAAATAACTAATAATTTATTTCAGAAAAACTTTTTTAACTTTCACAAAACTTTTATTGCAGCAAATAAAAATTTGAAGAAATAAAAATATTATTCAAGCAGCCAAAGTTTTGTTAGCTGCATACTTGAAAGAAATTTTTAATTTTTTAAAGTAAAATTGTCAAAAAAAAAAAAACCGAAAAAAACCCAATAAAAACAAAACAAGTGATTTCCTTTATAAAATATATACACATATGAATTTTAGAAGTACCAGTGTCTCAAGGAGACTATATTTTCCCTGAGGTTTAAATTGCGCACCAATAATTATCTGGGATTTGAACACACATTGGTTGTAAAAAATATTTAAATTTCTCAATGTTTTTTCTAATGCTTACTCACACTCATTTCATATCTCTGTGAGGTGCAAACAAGAATTTATTATGAAGAGATTTGAGTGTACGGTTTAATCCTAATATGTTTCCCATTTTTACAAACAAAAGGCAAAGTGGATATTTGAGGAACCCATAAAAAGGACTACTACATAACATTTAAAAGGAAATTCCTCATTCTAAGTATTTGAAGGTAATTTTTAAAAAACGCAAGAGAAATTTTTTGGCTCATTGACATATGAATTATTGTTAGGTTTAAAGGTAGTGGTGGATGAAGAGAGGGTGTATGCAGCTATTCAACCATCAGTTCAGAAATTAAAAGATTGGCAAAGATGTTAAGGTGTAGAGAACAGGTTATACAATTTTCATTTTTATAGTGTCTCTCAATTTTTTGCACCATAGAGATAAAGCATACCTGTTGGCATTGGAACAGTAAATTCAGAGCTCCTCGTGCAAATTATTCAGTCTGAATTTTGTAACCGTAGCAAAAACACAAGCTTAAATCATTTAAACTGGAATAATTTACCAGTATGTCAGTACAGCTGCATCTAAAATTCAATTGAAAAAATTGAGAGGGTTCTTTTCCTGAAAAACTTATTTTATACCCTCCATATTAAAAAAAAACCCATCTCCTCATAGTGGAAAAAAACCCCTAAAAATAAGACTTATTTATCATTTCGTTTGTTTAGCCTCAAGGCTGTAAAGAGTTCTTATCTCTGCAGCGTAGTCGTTGACTGGAGTCTCTAGGATCATGGGGATGTTTGCAAGCCGGGAATCATTCATGATTCTTCTGAATCCAGACAAGCCAATTTTTCCTTTGCCAATGTTCTCATGTCGGTCCAAGTGGCAGCCCACCTCGCCTGTAATAAAACAGATAAAAAGTAAATACACTGTGAACTATTGTTATAATTTAGACTTCAATGGTGTTCCTACATCCTGAAAAACTGTTCTTACAGTACTCAGTATTTTTATGTCCATGATTAATACGTGTAATATGAAATTTTTACTATTGTTCATTGGAACAAACATAAATTTAAAAAAATGGCTAATAAAGAGGTTCTTAATCTTTCAAAAATAGGAAAAGTTACAGTGTTAACCAAGGTTTTAACTTTTTTTAAACAGAGTTCTAAACTTATTGAAAAACGTAGAAGAAAATATTAAAAGGTGCTTGATTCATATATTTTATTCTACTCGTACAGCACGCCAGCACAGTAACGTCTATGTTGTGCCCATGATGTCCTAAGACAGTAAATACTAGTAGCAATGGTGACTCCTTTATCACTCTGAGTGGTAAAAGCATAAAATTTTGCATAACGGTTGGTTATAAGTAAAGGGTGTATCAAGCAGTTTCAAAAATCGATGTGTAGGATTATCACAATTAAATTTTATTATACGGATTAATGTCCTTCAGATACCTTAGTAGGTGTTAAGGACTAACATAAGTAAATATGCTCTTCAATGGTTTGGAAGCCAGGTGCATATTTCTTTCCCAGTAAAAAAGAGGACAGTCAACCAGAATGTGACTTATGGATAATTGACAGTTGCAGATTTGATACTATGAAGGTTCTTCACTTCTCAGTAGAAAGGAGTGGGTAAGATATGAATGTTCCAGCCGGACTAGATGTTCCATCACGCTTTCCAGTTTTCCCTTATAAACTTATGTAAACATGTAATTGGCTTTGCATCTGGTACAGGTATCTGCACCTGAGTAGGTTCAAGTTCGAGTCGGATCTCATCAGCCAATTCATTTCCTTCAAATTTTAACACGGCTGGGGATCTAGCAGAGATAATATTCTTACCATTTTGCAGCAGTTCATGAATGTTCTCAATAATATGTGATGAATTTTTGGATTGTTCAATTTGCCTCTCCAACCGCTTTCACCAGAAAAAGTGAATCAGAGAGGACTCAAAATTATTTTTTCCTTTTCTTAAGGTGGAGACGGTGTCGAGTACCATGCAAAGGGCAACTGCCTACGCAGTAAATATTGACGCCTTCGCGCTCACCCTGCAGCATTTATCTGCTGAGGATGAGTGGCAAGCAGCTCAAATGCAGGTCTTATCTTTAGACCCGAGAGTGAAAAGTAGATAATGGTCTGAGTGAGATCAAGATCAAGAGCTTTTTGACACTTTTTCTTCAGATAATTCAGGTGGGGGATAAAGGAGAGTTTTTGTCAAATGTAACACCTAAAAATGTTGCTTCTTCCATAGGAACTGTTTGCTGTGACCTATGTAGAGATTCTCTGTGAAATTTCCTTTCATAAAAAAAGGACAGCTATCATTTTCTGAGGGGAGAATTTGAAGTCGTTTGTGCATGTCCATTTCTGAAGAGCGTTGAGCTGTAGTTGGAATTGCCGCTCCATGGTTGGAATAGAAGAGGCTCTGTAGCAGACGACAAAATCATCTACGTACAGAGAGCAGTTTACATTATTTTGTTAAGTCTCAGTTATTGAATTTATTTGGATGTTAAAAAGAATTGACCAGAGAACGCTGCCCTGGGGGACTTCTGCTCCTGGTCGAAAAAGTCAGACATTATCCAACCTTTACTTGGAAATGTCGATTAACTATGGGCAGGTTGCCCTCAAATCCCATATTCTTAAGGTTTTTATGTATGCCAAACTTCCAGGTTGTGTCATAAACTTTTCCTAGGTCAAAGAAGACAGCGGCCATTTGTTGGATATAATAAAAGCCTCACTAATAAATGTTTCAAGGTTGATCTAGTGATCCGTAGAACATCTTCTGGCTCTAAATCCGCACTGAAAGTTGGAAAAGAGATTATTAACTTTTAAGTGTCAAGATAGGCTACCATTCTTTCGAAAATTATACAAAGGCATTATAGGTCTATAACTTTTTGGGTTTTCCAAGTCTTTTCCAGATTTTTGAATGGGAATAACTGTGGATTGGTGCAAGCACTTTGGATGCCTAAATTTCATTAAATAGCTGTAAGAAAATGTCGGCACATTGCTTTAAAAGGTTTGTCATAATTTCATTATCCAGGAGATCTGGGCCTGCTGCCATCTCCTTCAGAAGTTTTAGGCAGGTATACATTTTGTTTATAGAGAATGGTTGGTTGTAATCAGATTAAATCTTAAGAGCAACGTGGGGAGAAGTCAACCGGTTTCTCCTCACACTACTTTTCAAAGCATTGAAATATAGAGGAGTAGTGGTGGTTGGAGGAGTTCTCGGAAAATGCAGTGCCTAGTCACCAGCTTTGTTTGGCTGTGGAGTGGGACATCCACTGCCTTCTATTTGCTTGCGCCGCAGGATACACTCGCTCTATCTGGGCCAGCCTTTTTTCCTAACTAGGGTGTTGGGAAGGTTTTAAGAGAAAGTAATGTTTCCATAAAAAAAGAAAGAGGGGTTCTGCTCCGTGCCTACCCACCCACCATCCTACCCAGGAGTTATACTTCTAGCGATAGAGAGAATGCTAGAATTGACCCTAGACAAGAAAGACACGATCAGCCGATTGAGCAGTGTGGGCCACACCGCCCATCCGTCTCGGATGAAGGAGCGGGCTAGAGTGATGTGTTGGTAAATGGCAGCCGCAGGCTGGTTCATCTCAATCACCAGAATCACCAACCTCCACCCTCACCTGACACATCGTTTGGCAAACAAGGTCCACTAGTGGGGGTCAGAAGTAGAAGAGGTGAGGGCAAGAAAATAGATAGGAGATAAGCAGAAAGAGAAAGGCACAGAATAGAAAGCAAGATAAAGAGAAAGGGCCTGTCCTTAGCAGCCTTTTACTGTTTCATGCACAACAGGCAGGCGGTGGTAACGACTTTTTTAACCCCTCCGAATGATGGCCCCGTTACCACACAGGCAATTCTTCTCGTATCAGATTCAAAATCAGGGTACTTTCCCCTCTTTGTCAGTTTATAGCCCCTTGCTGCAAGAGGGAACAGACGATCCTTATAAAGAAAAAAAATTAATTCAATGTACACTTTA
This sequence comes from Elysia chlorotica, assembly GCA_003991915.1. Classification (NCBI taxonomy): domain Eukaryota; kingdom Metazoa; phylum Mollusca; class Gastropoda; family Plakobranchidae; genus Elysia; species Elysia chlorotica. Next base: position 214,245 of record RQTK01000690.1, on the reverse strand, counting down.
TTTGATTTAACTAGTGAGGAAAGATGAAATGTGTAAATTTATTTAACAGCTGAACTTTTTCAAACAAAAAATTGATATGATGAGGTAAAATGTTATTCACAAAGGCAAATCTTGCAAGTCTATACCACTCAAAGACTACAATGAACATTTTATACCTTTAGAATCATTCAGATGTACACCAGATAGATACTGCAGACCAATGACTGAGTCAAAGTCATCCATCAGCTTTTGGTAACCAACATCAGTAGATATGTCAAAACCTGATAAAATGACAAGATATTATTTATCTGTATCAACATAACATAACAATGCCATATTCGCAATATTGTAGATTAAAATATTTTTTGGATGTATGATAAGCAAAAATTGATAAGATATATCATATGATACTTTCGATAGCCACAAATTTTTATTTGAATAAAAAACAAACATAAACAAACAAAAAAAGCAAAAATTGGGATATATATATATATATTTTGAAGCTTAGATATATGAAGGAGAAAAATGGTATTGGAAGCTAAAGGACTTGAAAGAAGGATTGTATTATTAGTACATTGTTTTCATTTGAATGGTTGTAACTTTTTTTGGTTTCAAAACAATACATTTTTTTTTAAAGATACACCATTTTATGCATTGGACAATTTTGAAATAAATGATCATTTATAATGCCCCACTACAAAATTTGGAATTAAAAACAACCTGGTAATCAATTCAAAATAGAAAAAGGTACATGTACATAAATACCTGCAGCAAAAGCATGACATGTATCCAAACAAACGCCAATCCTGGATTTGTCCTCGACTCTGTCAATGATTGCTCTCAATTCCTCCAATTTTCCTCCAACTGTGTTACCCTGGCAGCTCATATTTTCAATCACTGAGTAATACCAACAAAATTCAGTAAAAAAGTAGAATGTATGATTTTACTTATTTATAATCCTTATCAAATATTTTTGATACTTAAACAGAATGTGACAAAAACTCTTTGCCTATTTGATAAAAAGAGTAATTCAGTCAGCTATTCAAAATCATTGAAATGTCACTTAATTTATGAAATAAAATGATATATAAAAAGCATCCGACAAGATTGACAAGATTTGATGAGTCACTTGCCTGTTTTTATATTCTTTGTTTCCTTGTGAGCCATGTTGATGCTTTCTGCAATGGTCTTGATGCACTTGTCAACAGAGTTATCACCACATGCAGATCCTTCAAATATTGACACAGAGCAAATTTTAAACATTCATCTTCATTCTCATACTTTCCAAATTGTGCAAGCCCAATAGTGTTACTTAAAAATAATCATGCATAATTGGAAACAAAAAAGGCTGTTCAAAATTTTGCTTTTATTTAAAGGAGTGAAGTTTCAGTTATATGTATGTAGATAATAGGGTAAAACATGATCAATATCAAATGCAGACTGCTTCTTATAAGGTAATTTTTGAACAATCAAAAGGTTTGTATCAGGCACTGCAACACTCAAGCACACTGCATCCATCTATTCTAATATAACCATCTGTAGCAAAGATTTCCAAAACTAGAGATCCCATGATGGTTATGGTTCATCCACAGTGTCATTAGACACAGTTGTTAGCAAAATGCTTAAAAGACACTGATACATGTATTATGATTTTACAAAGTGAAAATACATTCTGAACCTTTTGATAAGGTTGCGCGCTAGTTGGACCACAAAAATAATGGAAAAAAAAAAAAACAAACAAGCAAATTCTCTCTCATATTCTTTCTCTATGGGTTAACATCTCCTAGGTTCCCCTGAGGGATGCTGCAAAAAGTCTTCTTTAAGGAGTAAAATTATAAAAATTATATGTATATAATTATACATAATATATGAGTTTCACCATAACAATTAGTGGCTAATGTTACCTGGGTGAAAGTTGTAAAGGACAAGTCCTAGGGATTCACAAAGCTTCAGCTCATGAATAAGAGTGTCTCGTGACTTCTGAAGCACATCAGGGTTGGACGAGCCACAGTTAAGCAAGTATGAGCCGTGGGGCAGGATGAAATTTGGTGAGTATCCATGCTCCTGTGGGAATTTTTTTTTTTTTCAAATCTGCTTAGTTTTGCGTTTTCGTTTCCTTTACTCAAGATTTAAATACATGGTTAATTCAATGGATTTCATCACTTTTTTCAAAAAGACTTCTTTTGATGTACAATCATTGTAACAGGAGTTCTTTTTTTTTTTTTTTAGGATCTGAAGCACAAAGTTGACGGTTGGATTCTGGCCTTTATTCACATTTAAAATTTAATAACAGTTGCTTCAACAAAAATATCTTGAGGTTTATAATAAAAGAAAAAAAAAAAGGATTGTACACACAGTCAAATATTTAAATTGAGAACACAACTAGAGCTTTAATAAGATTCAGTGTATTTTATTACTAATCATGTCAAGGTGAAAGAGAGGCTACAAGTGCATTGAAAGGTTGATTTGCAAAAAGTTTGTTTCCTAGCATCATTTTTTAAGTGAGGTGCAGTAAAATGTAAGGGTGACAATGTAAAAACTGAAGAAAGGTAAATAATCATACTTTGCATGCAGCCTTGAACTTTTCAGCTTCTGCCTCATTTAACGGGTTGAGTTTCCATGTGCGACCATTTCGTACGAACAAGCCAAATGCTTTTGCACCCATGGCAACAGCCTCTGTGACAGCATTGCTAACACCACCTAGTTTCATTGGAAGAAAATTTAAAACAAAAAAAAATATATTCTTTTTTAATTAAAATCAAAACTCATTCATAGAGGGATTTGAAAAATATTATATTATTAAATATTGAATTTTGAAATCAATTACATCATTAACATATTTTTTTCACCGATTGATTTATAACAATTAAATGCAGTAGTTTTCTTGAAGCATCATCATGAGCTCCTAAATTACTAGCCCCATTAAAAAAAAAGGTTAAGATACTAAACTTGCATGCGTTACTGATCTGGCTTTCATCCATTGCTGGGTACCACTATGAATCTTAATTAGTTTAAATCATACATGTATTTGCATAGAGTTACCTGTCATTCTTACAACTTAATTTAAATCATTTTTGTCGTCTTTTATCAAACTACTGCAATACAGTGGAATCTACTTAGATTTATAAACCTCCTGACATCCTGAAAGTTTATTTTATCCCAAGCTTGCAATACATTAAACAGTGACTGGAAAATCAAAAAAGAGTATCATGCCTCAGAAATTATTTATATATAAAGCCATACATAATTGTTAACTTAGTTTTAAGCAGATTCCACTGTACACCTATATTAACAAATACCAGATTGGATTGTCTCTAACAAGATTTGGTTAACTTCCTTGCTTTTCATTGCTTTAAATTTTTTCTGAAATTTGAAGCCAAACTTACTCATCTACATTTAAACAAGACCAACCTGCGATGGAGCAGTGGGCCCCAACAAACTTGAGGCTTCGCTCTGCAGCAAGAGGAGACCCAACATCTGCTTTGACTGATGATTTTGGTGGTTTACCTTTCTTGCGGCCTCTAACAACTTTCTGTTCTGGCACAGCTTGTTGTTGAGCAGTCTCTAGTGGCTCTGCTTTGATTGCTTCCCCATTCAGTTTTGGGTTTTTGGGAGGAGATGCCTGATTTTGGCCTGCCGTTGTCCGTCTCTTTTGATTTCCTTTTCTAAGCGTCATACTTCTGGTCCACCTTTCTCCAGAGATCTGAGCAATTTCTGGCCTCGGGTTTGAGTGGTTACTGTTCTTTTGAGAGCAAAGAGTAGATTGTGATGTACCTTGGTTTTGATGCAATTCTTTAGGCCCACCAATATGACTTTTCCCCCTCACACTTTCATCACACTTAATAATTTGACCCTTTTTAACCTTGTTCTTGATCTTAAAAGTTTGCATGTCTGCACCTAATTGATCATCATCTCCAGACGTTACTCTAGGTTGTGCCCTTTTATCAACAACTTTTTTACCTATCTTTTGGTGTCCTTTATTCGGTAAACTACACTGAGGTCTATTCATATCTTCACCCAGTTTGTTTTCAGACTTTGTGATTACATTTGAACATGTTTTTTTCCCAACAACTCTCTGCTCATGAACTTTTTCTCTTGAAGAATTTGTATCTGTCTTCTCAGTGTCACTCAACTTCAGCTGCCTTCTTGTGACTATTATCGATCTCTTCCTCACAAAATTACAGTCCCCTGTAGTCCCAACATTATTACAATCATTGTCAGTCTTTGTGTTTTCATCTTTTTTATGATTAGATTGGCTACTGATCTCTAGCTCTTTTTGTGATTTGATTTTTTGCAGATTCTTCTGCTTAGTCCTCATCTTTGACTTTTTCTTGAAATCTGAGCTTTGAAGTTTTAAATCATCTGGTTTGGAGTTGTACAATTCTGTAGCTATCAAATGTTCATTTATTAAATTTTCCTTTGTGGCGTCTAGATAGGAACCCCTGTTTCCACAAACATCAAGAATACTTGGCTCATTTGCACAATTGTTTAAATTTCGATTGCATTTTTCCTCTTTATTTGGTATAGAAGCTTCAAAATTTGTGTTTTGAGTTTGAGCTCCTTTTGTTTCTTGCTTAGAAGCTAAAATGTGCTTTTTGCGTGTCGCAATACCCAGTATAGAATCAGTAGTATTTTTTTTTATTAGGACCTTTGCTGTGGTATCAAATTTTATTTTTGATTCATTGCTCCCCTTTTTGATTTTCAGCCCAGAAGATGTAGCACATTTACTATTTTTCTTTGTCACTTTCTTTGTGCTGATTTCAGAAGCTTGGCAATCAACCTTTTCATATTCATTGGTTGTAAAATAGGAAATGGATTTTTTAACAAGAGTCCTATTGGTTCCTTTTGCCCCACAAACTGTTTCACTTTTCCCACCATCTGAAAGTGAGGTATCAAATGCTTCCTCTGCCAATTTTTGTTTACTTTTCAAGTTTACACTTACACAGTTTCTGCTCTGTTCACTACAATGAGAATCTTCTGGTAATTCATTTTCTAATTTAGATGTTTGATCATGTACTCCTTTGGCTTTGATTTCGTGTGTGGAAGCTGGAATTACATCTTTTAATGTTGCATTCACTTCTAATAGTGTCTGCAAGTCACCCATCACTCCAGGAAAGATTTTTGCAATACATCTTTTTTTAAGAGTGATGCGTCCTGTTTTTCTTGGCGTATTTTTTATCTCGGTCTTAGTTGTAATAAGTTTATCCATTATTAACTACAACAATCTGTCAGTCAGTTTGGGCAAGAAGTGTTGTGCAGCTTTAAAGAAGCTTCAATATGAATTAATTTTTATATCCTTGGAAAACAAGACACATCCATCTAAAAGTGATTTTACTGAGGTCCATTATTAAAAAGTCCATGGATGTATTATTAAAAAATCACTCGAATGCGTAAGCGTTAAATTCGACCCTATTTTTTTAGGCAAAAATACAAATTTATTTAAACGATACGTCCATTACCAAGAGTAGGCTACTGAATGGCTGTCCATTTTCATTTGACACTAATTAAATTTTAAATCATCTTCGACTCTGCCACTTTCAGAACATAATTCATTTAAGGTAAATTAAAATGATATGTCAAGTTCATCGACAGTTATGCTCTACGGGTAGGCCTACATCATTTCTAAAAATATACCTGAGAACTCAAGTAGTTTTAAACACCCTGAGTCTGGTCAAGGTTACTACTAGATCTAGATCTACTTGTGCGTCTGTTACAGTTACACTAAGGGCTACATTTATACATTCAAAAGTTCACCACAATAAGGCAATACATATGGACCTATTAGAAAGGTACAAAATGTGGGTGTGGTCGGCCTAGCCTTGTGGTAGACGAACATTGAGCCTCACTTTGGCAGTCACACTTTTCCCTTACTGGGCGTCAGTTTTCTGTGACCAAACAAGTCTCGGGCATCCCACTCTGGGGTCCCATCGCCGTATAGAAGTAGGAGAGAGATCCTGTGGACCAGATCAAGATCTAGATCTATTCGGCTCGAGGTTTCTCTAGATTCCAGTAGTTACACCTCGACTTTCCCTCTCTCTCTCTCTAGTCAAACAGTCATTAAATAGAAATTGGGAACATGAACTTACTAGATCTAGATCTAGATAAAATCTAGAGTAGTACTTTAAGAATTTATGTCTATCTCTGGATAGGCCTACAGAATAGATCGAGATGTAGATCGGGTAGATTGGTCAGAGAGGACTTCTTGGTCTGTTGTTGCCCAGTGTTTGTTGTTTGTATTCCCGGGGTATTTTTCTGTTAAATTGAGAGTAAAAACCCCTTACACCACAGACTATATTTTCCATAGAAGAAGAGTTCCTATGTTGATGTATTGTTTGGTTACGGCGTTCCTATTCTGTCTGCAACGCCTCCCCATTATTTGTTTGCAAGCAACTTCTCGTAAGACAGTGTAATAAAGTAAATTATCATAAGATATAATCACTTCTGTATAGCCTGATATATTTCTACTCGGACCTATAAATACTTAAGATTCCTATGATCCACCAAAGGTGGATCTTATCAATACCCGGTAGGCCTACATCATAACATGTATAGATTTGAAACCCAAACAAAGGAGAAATCTAGAATTAGATTCTCTAGATAGATAGATTCTAGAGAAAGGTGGACGTTAGGTGATTCTATGAAAAATAAGATTAACGGTATATCAGATGTGTTAATTACATGGATACAAATGAACTGGGATTCTATCATCATCGAGTAGATCTACCAGGCTTTGTACTAGCATTGGCGATCATGCCCGCACTATTCAATGTCTCAGTATCTCTACTTTCAATCAAGGCCGCTGGTAGACAACACGCAGTTCGCTTTGAGAAAGCTGAACTTCCCCACCACAAACTGTGCTGCGGCACTCCCTTTGATGGTAGACACAGCGCAACTACTGTACGCTGATGGGAACATGGGGTCGTGGATAGGGTGCAAAATATGCAAAAAATGCTAAGTACAGGGACTCCCCTAGCTGTCGCCAAGTCATCTCCAATTGAAGCAAAATACCTGATGAGTGGTTGATATTTAGTTTGAGTTTCTTGTTTGTTTTTTTTAATTTTTAATTGGTTATATTTCTGATTACATTATGATTGTATTCTGAACATTTTTCTCTATGACTGAGGTTTACAGGTAAAAAGGGACTAGAGGTTACATCTATATGCCTTACTAATAATAACACAATATACCTCTGACTAAAAAAACTATTGTTTATTTTCAATTGAATTAGTTCGTCTAGTGTAACTTGAAGGTTCTTTGAAGCCATAGGCGAATCAATTTCACTAATCCAGCATCAGTATTTATTAGCTTGGCTCGAAGGTTTAACAAATTGACTAAAAAGTTTGCAAGGCTTAAGGGAGGCCATGTTGCCAACTCGGGGTCTCCCTTCAGAATGCAACCTAAGTGAAAGTGAAACCGAGAGGTTTCATTCTGACCTTATATATTTTATTTCGCGTTGAGAAAGCTGAACTTCCCCACCGTCAACTGCGCGGAAAGCACCCAGTACGCCATTCGTTCAATATTTGCCTCCATCACTTTCCTTGCAAAATTCATTTAAATTTGTCTGCCTATTATCTTTCATTTTTGTTTTCTTTTTCTATAATTTCCTTCAAGCTTTGCAGTTTTTATAAGATGTTCAAACTTTTCTCTCCTAATTCCATCCATCCATTTTCCATTGTCCTTGTAACGTTGGTGATCATGCCCCTTTACACTTCCTGATCCGTTAGTGCTTTAAATGCCTCCATCACTTCATTTAGAAATTAGACTCTTTGTCATTTAGTCAAATATGTTTTTCTTCGTTTCAATCGCTCCAGTCGTCATTTTAAATATAAAATAATGTTCCAGTTTTTCTCTTCTCATTACATCTCCAAAAGATTGATTGATGTTTACTAATTTCAGTAATTTTATTATAATAGGTGATCTTTTTATCTGTTTCATTCGAAAGACCTCTTTGCTGTTCACAGGATAATGAGCATTCTTCTAAGGACCCACGTTTCATTTTCAACTACTTCCTTTTTCTTCTGTGTTTGTTTTAGTTACGATTGTCCATTCAAAAGTAGGCCTATATGTTAAACATAGCTCTCTTCTTTTTGTAAGCATGGAAATGGCAAGACTGCTTTCATTTTCAGCATTATCAGTTTTCCCTATTCTATTCTTGATGGTATTTAAACATTTTAAGCGTTATTCTTTCCATGATTTGAAATTAAACTTCTTAAGTAAGTGAATTGGTTATCCTGTTAGAGTTTCTAGTTCCTTTGGTAGAGATTATAAATTATCTACAAGTACAAAGGTTCTTTCTTCAAGCTGATGACCATTACTTTTATCTGTGGCTGATGAGCTTGTGAACCTACTCAGATGCATACACCTGCATCAGATGCGAAGCCAATCTTAAATAAGTTTTTAAGAGACGACTGGAAGGCACGATGGAATAACCTGACAGACAATAAACTACATTTTGTTCAACCACATCAAGATCACAGGGCTGGAGTGTCTCATGGTAGAAGATGATACCAGGTGGTACTCGATCGAGTCTGATTGGGACATTCTCATGTTAACCATGCCTTCCTACTGAGAGGTGAAGAGCCTCCACAGTGTTATACCAGCAACTGCTTATTATCCAGAAGTCACATTCTGGTTGACTGTCCACTTTTTCACAGGGAAAGAAACCTGTACCTTGATTCCAAACCATTAGAGAGCATATATTTACTTATGTTAGTCCTTAGCGCCTTCTGAGGTATCTGAAGGACATCGATGTGTATGATAAAATGTAGCTGATGATTCTACATATGGATCTTTAAAACCACTGTACCCTTTACTTTTTACCAATCTTTTTATGCACAATTTTTATGCTTTTACCACTCAGAGAGATTAAGGAGTCACCGTTGCTACTTGAATTATAATGTATTAACTGTCTGAGGACATCATGGGCGCAATATAGTCTTTACCATGCTGATGTGCCGAAAAAACAAACTCACTCCCTCACTATCCACTATCTTTTTCAACATATTCAACAGTTGTTGCAAGTCTTCACAATTTTCTTCTAGTGCAGTGTTTTCGGCATGTCTCAAGTTGTTTATTTTCTGTATACCTACTTGAAACACTGCATAAAGCAATCAATAATCAATAAAGCCTATGTTCCTGATACAACCTTTTTGGAGCTGCATTGTTTTTCTACTGTTTCTGGTTTAATTTGCTTTTCATTACATATCGGAAAAAGATGTTTTGGCGTTTACAAATTGTGTTTATGAGTGAGCATCCTTAAATACTTTGCTACCTTTTCATGAGATTCTGAGTATTTTTTGTAGGAAACCACATTTCAGCTGCCTTAGTTTTTTTTCTGTTTTTTGTTTTTTTATTTTCTTTTTAATTTCCATACCATCTGTATTTCAATTTCATTAATAAAAAAAAAAAAAAACAGCTTTAATTTAATAATTGTATTAAAAATATTATTTGCACCCCACCCCCTTTTTTTATAACTTTTTATTGATTAAAAACCAACTTTGCCTGAAAAGTTTATCCTTTGTGTGCCTTTATTTTACAATCAAACTACATTAAGTAATTTTGTTTAAAATCATTTGCATTTTTTTAACCCTCAGAATCATGGATGTTTTACAAAATATCAAGAGCATGAGCTTGAACCAGTTTTTGTCACTGCAAGTCTTTGAGGGTGTGTATGTTCTGGCACTCGCTTTTCTTCCATTCTTGCTGGCATTCCGAGTTGTTACATACATCATACTTGCTGGAGTAGCGTTGACCACCATTGTAATTGGCTATCGGCTGCTCACTTTGAGGCTTGTCAACCCAGAGGGAAAGGTTGTTCTTATCACAGGATGTGATTCAGGTCAGTGAAAGGTTTTATTTTAATTTGATCATCCCAGACACTTGAAATAGAGGTGACACAGGATGATTTTAACAAAATTCTTATACCTATTGTAAACATAGTAACTACATATATATTAAAGTAACGTTATATGTTCCGGGTTGAGAATCCTTCCTTTTTTTTCTTTTCTAATTAAGACTTTTTCTTTTGTATGACCTAGAATCAGGGTTTTATACAGTACTAATAGTTAGTAGTAACTTGCATCTCTGAAAGTGGGGACAAAAAGATGGTTACATTAAAAAATTTAAGACATTTTTTTCTGCTTCAAGCAAGAGCTTCTACTGTTAGACCTCACAGCTACCACAGTGTGTTTTTCTTTATTTTTGTTTTTGGGAAAATCAATACCTGCTTTATATTTTGAGAAAGGAAAAACCTATCGTAGAATTGCATGAACTCCAACTACAACCCTGCCTCCCTCTCCTTTCAATACAGCAAAAAGAGATCTTGGAGTGTTCAAGTGTAACACAAACTAAAGAGAATGAGCCTCCAAATTTACAATGAAGTGATCAGTTGCAGTGTTAGTGCAATGAGTTGTAAAGAATGTCCCTTACACTTATAGTTACAGATGTAAACCAACGGAGAGTAATGTTTAAAATGTGTTGACATTAAAAAGAAGCCAAAAGAAAAATAATCGAAGGGTTGTAATGATAGTCAGGTGTGACTTATTGTAACTTGTCTGGGTTGGAGCATTATAGAAATAAAATGTATTATTATTATTTGTTACATTTTGTCTGAAGTATTTATTTTCTCTCTGAACTTGTAAACTAGGTTTTGGGAATGCTTGCGCCCGGCGCCTGAATGCCGATGGTTACACAGTTGTGGCGGGATGTTTGGATGACCAGAGTGAAGGTGCGAAGTGCCTCCAGGAGATGGCCAATGGTCACATGATCGTGGTCAAACTGGACATCACTGATGCTGACAGTGTACAGAGCTGTGTGGCAAAGCTTCGAACCTTGTGTGATGGACGTGGTAAGCTATGACTTGGACATGAGATTTTATTCTTACAGCAAGTTTAAATTAATGCCATGGCCATGAGGCCAAGGAGATCATAATTATGCACATATAAATGTATACCTATCTTAGTTTGAAAAGTACCCCTTCAAGTTTTTTTCAAAATGGGACAAGGGTTTGTGTTTTGTACATAATAATATTGTATTGATTTTAATTTTTATATTTAACTAAATAAATGAAATGTTATTATCCGCACACCTTTTATTTTGTCATAGGCTTGTTTGATGAGCATTGTTTCAGTATAGTAAAGCCTTTTGTATAAATGTAATTTATCTTATTATTATTTCAACCTTGGAAAAGAATCTGCATAAAAATGAAATTGCTTTTTCTCTTTCAGGTTTGTGGTGTCTTTTGAATAATGCTGGGGTGTGCAATTTTGGTGATATTGAACTCTCATCTCTCGAGACATATCGTCATACTATGGAAGTGAATGTGTTTGGTACCCTGAGGATAACAAAAGCATGTCTACCTTTGCTTAGGGCTGGAAAAGGTTTCTATTTTAATCAGTAGCATCAGTTCTTTTAAGCTTTTTTGCTGATCATTTTAACAAAATAGCATTCACTATTAGTTAGCCATTCTGTAAAACCTTTCAGATTTACGCAAAATTTTAATTTATACTCTCCATTTCTTTCTTTGATGTCACTTTTGGCCTTTCCCTCCATCTCTTTCCTTATGTATTCCATGTCAAAGTCTTTCTTGTGATACTCTCTCATGGTGTCCGGAGTGTTTATCCTATCCAGTTACATTTTCTTCTCTTTTCATATACTACAATAGGCTAGTGAAACTAAATGAAATTTGTCTCAATGGTGTTTTCTATAAACAATTATATTTCCACAAAGCGAGTTGACAATTTTAATAAAAGATGCATATTTTTGGGAGCAATGATTGTCTTTTCCATAATAAGAGGCAAAAGCACTATAGCATCCCACACACACTTTCTTATAATATCAATCTGTCTGATCGCTTCTCTTTATCCTCCTCCTTTACTTACACAATTTATATTTCAGTGCAGCAGAAGCATAATCCTTCTTATCTTTTGTTTCACAGGCCGAGTTGTTACTATGACAGGCTCAACAGGGTTATTGGCAGCCCCGGGCCATTCTGCATTTAGCATGTCACAGTTTAGCCTGGAGGCCATGTGTGATTCTCTGCGTGTAGAGATGTCTCTGTTCAATGTCAAAGTGATCACAGTCAGGCCAGGCAACTTTTTTGGAGCTACAGGCATACTCAACAGAGCTGGGGTAAGACTAAAAGTGATCGGAATAGTTAATGGATACAGTGATTCAATGTTATTTTTAGTGTAAGTTCAGTTATTGGCAGTATTGATAAAAGAACTGTCATCAACTTCAACTTGAGAATAAAGGATTAAGAAAAAAAGCAAGTGAATTATACATTAAAACATGCTCTGTCAGTAGCTTTTTACATTTGCTTCTGTTTGAATTATGGAAGATCAAAATCATTTCCAATGGTCTTTATTTTAGATCCCAGGTTTATTATCAGATAAAGCATATTTTATCAAGGTTGTCAGCTTTAAGATTTTTGTTGTAGAGCAAGCATAAAACTCAATGTAAGTCATTAGATATGTCGCATGTGCATCTTAATTTTGGATTAAACAAAAGAGTGAAAGAGTAAGAACTTTTTAATGCGATCAGTTAATGACATTTTCAATGTTTCTAGATGGAAAAGCTTCAGAACTCTTTAGAGGAAATTAGGAATGCCACCACTGAAGAAGTGCTGTCAGCATATGGCGAGAATTTCTTGGACAAACAGTATAGCCAAGTAACTACATAACTTTTTATTTGTTGTATGTGAAATGCTCGTTGTGCTTACATGGCATTGATAAAATAATTGTTTTGTCCTTACAGCATTACAATTTTTCTCTCTTTCACAATCACATGGAGTCAAATTCATATTAAATTTTCCAACTGCATATGGACTTCATGGGCCACATCTGCTTATTTATGCATAACATGTAAGATTTTTCAATAAATTATTGTAAAAAAATCAGCCCTAAACACATCCATTCAGTACAGTGGACCTCGACTATTGCATCATCGACTGTAGCAAAGCCTCGGTCATTACGAAGGATCTTTAAGGAACATTTTTTCTCCTTATTATATGATGGTATAAAAACCTCTGACGTAGCGAACATCAGCGGTCCAAGACCTCGGGCGTAGCGAAGCTGTTAGTTAAAACCCTAGGCCTAACCAACGAAAAAAAAGTGTAAACCTGTCTGGTTTTCTGCATTGCGATGACAAAGGCTGCGCGGATGGACTGAGTAGGGCATTGTGCAGGGGAGGGTGCTTGGTTGCTACAGTCATTAATTCTATCAGTGGGCAGTGTTACGCAGTGTCTAGCGTAAGCCTAGGTACACAGTCTGTGACGCACACAGACTAGAACGTCATGTAGTTTTCGTTCGCAAGAGACAACGCTGAGTGTGAGAGGCATCTCTATGTTTGTGTGTGTGCGCGCCGATGCCAGTCCAAGGCTTCGCAAATTCAACAAACTGGACCAAAGAGCAAGGTACACCGCGGAGAGCGCTCTCTCTCGTGCGCGCGGAACCTTTCCCTACTCCCCCTCCCCTCTCTCTTTCTTTTTCTCTTTCCATCTCTCTCTCTCTCTTTCTCTCCGCCTCTCTCTTTCTGGGGTGAAGAGGCACTAGGCTATTGACGGTCTACAATTTACAGCGGCCTTTCCATTTTTCCGTTTTTTTAGACTAGATTTAGATCTAGTCTTTTTTAGTTGCATTTAGTGTTTTAGTGTTTTTTTGGCACTTTTAGTTTTTTTTTCTTCCCTTTTTCTATTTATTTTTCATTTTTATGCATGGTAGTGTACAGGCATATCAAATCTAGATCTATTCTTAATTTTATTCCATTTTATAATTAAAAAAACAAACAAACAAAAAACAACTAAACGACTGAATTTTTTGTTTTACAAAACTAGTGAGATTTTGCAAGGGTGAGGGGGTGTAAGGTGCATTTGGTCTTTTTTGTCAAATTTAGTCTTTTTTTTTATTCCAAATCTAGTCTCTTTAAAAAAAATGTGGATGGCAACGCTGATTTACAGTGACGCCAGCCATACACACGACAGGCTAGGCTAGACCCCTCACGTCTTTGTTCTTCGGAAATTCTTCATCTCCACTCATTGGTTGATGTTACTTGTTACTTGTTACATTAGCCTTCATCACATAACAAAACCTTGGTTATAACAAAATTTTAACTCAGGTCCAACAATTTCGTTATATCCAAGGTCCACTGTAGTGATATGTGAATTTTTTTCTCAACTTCACAATGACTTTATATAAAAAAAATTGCGTTCCCCCGGATCTTTCGCGATTTGGCGGGTGCGACTGTATTGCGGGTCAAAAAATATATAAGCATACATAAATAATTTTATGTTTATTGTTAAACACAAATCTATGTTAGGTATAATATTAACATAAATTGCATTTCTCGATACAACTTTTTCCAAAATCTTTGACAAAAAGGATAGATTCGACACAGGTCTAAATTTTGTGGTCCTTTTTCATTAAGAACCACGCTTCATAAAGATTTAAAGTGTTAACGAGAAAATTCTTGGAAATATTGATTTTCACTAATAAAAAGTACACCAAACCAGTAAGAAAATGTGTACTGAGTAGTTTTATTGTTTGTTGCAAGTTTTGTATCTTCCCTTATCAACTTACAAGAACAGCAGGTGTTTTATCTGTTAAAATGTCTCCTTTACTTTTCTATTTTTAGCTCTCAGAGCTTTCCAAATCAACTGCTGGAAGCTTGGCTAAAGTTATCGATGCTATGGATGATGCTGTTGGCAATACAAAACCAAACTCTCAGTATTTGGTAGATGGCGGAAATCAGCTCCTGGACATGGGAAATGTAAGTTATATGAAGGATATTTTTGATAACTACTTAGGTACCAGGAGAAACTCTTCTTCCAATAAATCTTTAAAATTCTATAAAAAAATTTAAATTATGGTGAGAGTAGAAACAATGTGACCTTAATTTATTTCATCAATATTCATTTTTCTTTCTTTCTGTAATGTTCATTTGGAGAGCCTGAGAATTCAAATCACTTGTCCATATTTCTATAGTTAAGGTAATAGACATTATTAGGGAAAATTGTACTTACAGTTTAGCACAAAAAGATCTGCATGAAACTTTATGCCTTTTTTAAATTATTTATAAGTGGACAATAATTATGCATCTTAGAGTTCGACTCTTAGGTCTTTGTCATGATTGGTTCATTGTGTTATATGGGAGTCTTGATTTATTTTACCATTCATATTATAAAATTTAAATAAATGTCAGATATTGTATTCTCAAAAACTGAGATTTAGGATGTGAGATTCGAATCCTTTACATCTCATAAGATTCAGCCTTAAATATTTGTCTGTCCCTCTGAGCATTGAAAAGGAGTGGTATTGTAAATGTATACTCGTAAAGGTGTGCATGTCTTTTTAAACATTTTTTTACTTGTTTTCTCATCACTTTCAGATTTTAATTCGCATTCGTCCTTTTCTACCAACTGCATTCCATGACTTCCTTGTGTCTAAGCTTTACAGAAGCAAGTTTATTCTGAATGGACAGTCATAATATGGTGTTAAAAAGAAAACTAATCCAACTAATCGTCTTTGATGTCTATTGTTGTTGTTTCATTATATGAAGGTACTGTGTTTTTTGGTGGTTGTTTTTTTTTGTTATGCTCATCTCATTTTTTTTTTTTTATAAACCAGTCAGATCTGTCCTAAAATACTTAAAATGGGATACAGGTACAAATATTGTGTGGTAATTGAGTTTTTTAATAACTTCTATTTGAGAATTTTAATAAATGATGCTGTAGTCCAAATTAACATTCAATGTGTGGTTTTATATCAAGAAATGTTACACATCTCTTCAGTGGTCAGAGTTAGCTTTATTTTTTATGAGCTACTAGCCTTTGAAACATTTGAAATGTTGAAGAGAAAAGCATATGTAGAAAAAAATAAAAACTAGAATTTACTCTGAACATTTTTTCACAGACTCAAAAGTACCATAGTCAATGCATTCCACTTCCAGTCGCGCTATATTAATTTTTCTTTTCTTTCAAAGAGTAATTTTGTTCGAAAGAAATTTCTTAAAGACTCTTTGATAATTTGCATACATTTTTAATTAAATAGAAGTTTTAGTAGTTGCCAAGCATTTAAATGTCACTTCATTACTTGCAAAAAACAAAACAAAAGGTTGTGGTTTCAAAAAAGCAGCTTAAAAAAAAAAAAGAGATTGAGTAAGAATGACTTTGCTGCAATAGCAATATGTAAATTCTTGATGTTGAATGCAATGAAGCTATCATGAATGACAGTCCGGATAAAAAAAACATTGACTGCTCAATACATGAAAGAATACAATGAGTATTAAAAAATGCCAAAACATTTTGGTTTATCTTTGATACTTAAAAGATTGTATTAGTAAGTTAGTATTTTCTTTGACAAATATTATTGTATTGCAACCAGTATAGTTTCTTTAATTAAGAGTTATGTTAACTAAGCAGATGAATTGTTGATCAACTTTAATAATTCTGCTGTCTTTTGTGTAAATTGTTCAGAAATACTTTAATAATGTATCAGTGTATGTACCTATTCAATGCACATATCAATGCAAAATGATCAGAATTTTATACCGAGTATTATTTGTATTTTAAATGTTAAAGCACATGTCATGTAAAAGAGGATAAAATATATGTACATTTTCTCCTTACTCACTTCTCGGGATAAGTAGCAATATCTTCTATGAATTTTATTTAATGTATGCAGTTTTCACCATTAAAAGCACAGATAATTTGTGGATACTTGATATACCTTTTTTTAAATTATATTTCAAGGAGCCATCATTAATGTTAGGTACTGTAAATTAACAACAGCTGCATATTGATAAGTTCTGTGTATTTACTGAAATTTTGTTTATCTTTGGAGCATCACTATATGCATAATTATTATCTTACAAGGTACGCCTTTATATGTAAATGAAATGGAAAAAATTAAGACTCATCCTGGAGTTATGCCACTTACGTTAGTAAATTATTATTGTAAAGTAAATCAACTAGTCCGTAAATTAAGGGCTAAAGATAAAAGTGACCTCAAATTGATACCTATTAATAATTTTTTCACCTCTTTGTGTTGTCCTAAATATTCATCATTTTCTTTGTTGTCTGACATTTTGAATGTGCTTGTGCCCTGATATGACTGCCTTATGTCAACAGAGACTTAGAACCTAGCTGCAACATGAAACAAATTCACTACTGTCCGAAAAACATACAATTGCAATCTATACTTTTTTAACTCCAGTGTATGACAAACAAAACTTTATTGAAATGTGAAAGTGCAATTGGGTATACTAAATTCTGTGAAAAAGTGAATATTATTAACTTAAACATCCATTGTATGAATTATAAAGATGGCAGGTACTTAATTTTCTTTGAAATATTCATTATACATGTATGTACTCCAGGTACAATGTAGTAGAACATCATATAGTTGACATAACTGAGTGTTATTTTACACCTGAGGCATGATTTGGGCCTACGCTTTATTTAAACTGCACCCTAATCAACTCAATGAATTCCTATCTAATTTTTAAATGATTCTAAACAGTGCATACCAGATAATTCAACTCTACAGGGACCAGAACTGTGTGAATTAGATGTATTTTAAGAGAGTACCAAAGCTGGAGTGACTCTGTTGTGGGTATATTGAAATTTACACTTTCCTGAACTTTGTAAATCATGCACTGGCTTGTCTAGCTTGTACTAGGTGTATTTTTGCTTTGGGTTGAAAAAATATTGAAATTTATTGAAGCAGTAGGCCTATACTGCCAAATTGAGCAAATCCACAAGTAGCCATTAAAAACGATTTTTCTCAAACTTTTTAATTAGGTCTATGTCTAATACAATGTAGTGATACTTGGAAGTATTGAATTATTAGATTTGGAATGAAATGAATTCCCCTGTACATTTAGGCCTACCTACATAGGTATATATGTCTATACCAATGACTAGGTATGTGCAATAAAACAATTTTCATACATAATTATAAGTTGTAAAAATGAATGGGTCTTGTGCAATGTTCTACATGGTTTAGTAACTATGATAACATGATGGACTGTGTAAAATCTGCAATCAATGCAATAAACTGTATCCTGTGTGAAAAGAGATTTTTAGTAAACCAATGTTGTTGTTTTTAAATTTTATTTACCCCGGTAACCATGTGTCCCATTATGGCTTGAAGGGATTCATTAAAAAAACAACTCATGAGCAATACTTGTAAGGCTTGCCATATTTTATTTTGCAATTTAAAATGCTAAATATTCAACAATAATTAAAAGAGCATGGTGAAATAAGTTGCAATGAGTCAAATCAAATGGTCTAAAAAGAATGCGATTGTGGTCTCCCTTAACTGCAGTGTAGAAGGACTGCGATTGTGGTCTACCTAGACTCTACCAAAATTCTCTAAAATTTAATTTTAAGGCATGCTGATAGGAGGATATGAGAATTTGGGCAACTAGAAGTGATAACCTTTGGTTTTCACAAAAACCTCAAATATGTAGTTAATACATTATACATGTACAACAGGGGTGACAAAATCTTTCAAGTGAACTGTCTTTTTTAAACATTAAGTTTAACAAAAACATGGCACTTTAAGAAATTGGTTTCAGACATTCAAAAGGTTTTAAGAAAATGACAATGATATTAAAAAGCAGTTTGGTTATTAAAAGAATAATTAGAACAGATCGAGCATTATTATGAAAATGAAACAATGCCGCCATACCAATATAAATTAAGTAGTATTTTTAGATTGAAAAAAAAAGCTTGATAATGTAAGAATAAACAACATGGATGGAAAATTTAACAGAAATATGAATTTATATCCTTAGAGTTATTGTAAACGTAGGCCTAAAAGATAAGTTTGTTTTAAAAAGAATTTGATTGATGAATGAGATAGAAAAAAACAGTAAAAATACAGAAATGGCAAAAAAAACTTATTGAACATTACTTTCACCCACAAATTTCTCCCCTCCAAACAATAACATTCTTTGAATGTTTGAGATACTCAGATCATGCACAATTGAACTCTTGCACACAGCATTTTTCTACAACAAATCTGTAAAAAATTATGTATTCAGTACTGGCTGTCCCTGTAAAGTCTCCTAATTACCTTCTTCTTTAACCTCAACACCACCATCATTATCGCACTCCTCCCTTTTAATTTTATCATCACCTTCACCATCTGCTTCTTGTGATTGTTTCTTTACCTCGCTTTTCTCTAGCGACATATTTAATTCTGCCCGCCTCTTGCGCTTTATACGGAGCTTCCTCTTCCAATTCTTTTCCTCACTGATTGTGGGATCGTCGCTGATATCGTCCTCACTATCAGGCTTTTGTTCCCTGTCATCAACACCTTTGCGAATGATTAGAGTGTTGCAGGTGGCTAATCTCTGGTACTCGCGGACGATACCAACAAAGAACAGAGAGCCGATAAAGCTCATCACAACAGCATAGTCCTGGTACTTGATGCACTGCACACAGTTGGGATTCGCAGCCCAAACACAATTACGCGCTATGCTCACACCTTCAGAAAAGCAGGTACCCTGGGCAAAACTGCTGCGGCTCACTAGAGAGAACCTGTGCGGGTAAGAATCCTTGGCTAGTGTCTGCTCAAGAAGCGGCCGAAGGTTTCCTCCACGATTCGAGGCTTGGCCTCACTTATTCTCTGCACCGGAAAAATGCGAATCTGCATGTCAGTTTTTGGTAAGTCATGGGTATCCTCGGCTAGCTTGGAGAAGAGGAAGTTTGTAAAGTCCTCTGGGTCTGCCAGATTACATGCAACAAAGCAGTGTGAATTGTTATGCAGGTTCCTCACTGCAAACTTTATGCAGTAGCTCTTTTTCTTTGTTTTATTATTACTGCTGCTGCTGGCATCATCCTTTGATTGTGACTCTGAATCACTCCCATCCTCCTCAGGTGGATCGTCTTTGCTCTCTGGGCACTAGAGTTAGAAAACAATATTTAAAGTGAAAAATGATCAGTCAGGTACAGATAAACTGGTATACATTATTAAGAAGAGAAATACAGTGTAACACAATTAAGCCGAAAACAACAAAACCGAAGAAAAAAATAAGGCTAAACCGAAAAGAAAGCGTAGTAATTGCAGTTTTCCTTCTTTTTCCCTGTTATGAAACCTGCCCTAAGCCAAAATCATCGGCCAACATGCTATCGCTAAACCGAAAACGTATACATGTAGTTTAGATACTAAAGAGGTTATTCAAATAGGTCTATAACTATTGCAGGTGTTTGTATCCCCCCTTTTCATATTTAGGCACAATAATAATAGTTTTAATCCAATTTGTGGGAAAATCGCCACCGTCGAAAATGTTTTGAAATGCAACCCTAAGGAGAGACAGACGGACAGGCTGAGACAGAGAATGAGAGAGAGTGAGAGAGAGAGAGAGAGAGAGAGAGAGAGAGAGAGAGAGACTATGTTTAAACCGAAATTGGAAATTAGACCCCCTAAAATTTTGGTTTAAGCATGTTCCACTTGTATACAAGTAAGTTTGTCACAAACCAAAGCTATGCTTAAATTCTTCTACATCAAAGAACACAAACTAAATATGTCCCCATTGGAAGTAGAAAAGGGGAAAATTAAAGAAGAAGAAAATCCAAGATTAGATGGTTAGAAATGGTTGTCATTCTGTTCTAAGGATGCAAAAAGTATTTGGCATCCATTATGGACTGTGAGAAGTTACTACTTTAACTTTAAATCAATGTTTAGAATGATGTGTTTTTACTACCAAATTAAGTAAATGATGCTCTATTTTGATCACATTCACAATCGTGATCATCACTTCTAGGCATGTTGTAACTTCCAGGATTTCCAGAACTTTTACAAGATTCCAGGATCATACAGAAATCCTGATTATACAATCATTTCTTAGGTCCTGTGTATGTGCTTCGATCAAAGACATTTTATTTATATATGAAGCCAAATATATTTCTAATAAAAACAAAAATCTAAATGACAGGCCTTCAATATGATCTATCTTTAATGATGATAGATGATGCATTAAGCATTCACCTTTATGTTATGCATTCGTTTGATTTAAATAATCTCATCCCTCGGTCTTAAAAAAAAAAAAAGAAAACTTATTTGATATGATAAATGTTTTTTAAGTGAAACCCAATTCTCTCCTACAGCTATTTAGCCTCTTTACTAAATTTTGAGGGAGTCTTACTCTAAAATACCAAATATTGATTGCAGCTTTGTAATTGTTGGTGCAGCCAAACATTTGTGTACTTTGTGCATGGATAGCCTACTGGACACGGTCTTTGTGCTCTCCCGAATCAAGTTTGGCGTGCCATTATTATGTTTCTATGAGAAACACTCCTGCGCCAGTCTGAGGTTCACATGTACTGTAGTCAGGTCCCTGTCCATTCTTTTATGTCGTCGTAGCACTTCCTGCTGGGTCAGCCTTTCCCTATTCTTCTTTACTTGTTAATTTTTCTTTGATAGTTTTGCCATTACTGGTTATTTTTGTCCTAAATATTTAAAATCCTGAACTTGTTCAAGTTGTTTTCATTCTACATGTACTGCAATTTTGACATGGACATCTTTCTGCTTACTAACGACCGTTGTTTTGGTTTTGTTCACATTTTTGTCAAATCTTTTTTGTTTACTATTTCTCTTTACGACACACGTTTTTTGGAGGTCTTGCTTGTTGTTTACTATAAGGGTGGTGTCAAAATATTTATATTTGTTCCATTGATATTAATTCTTTTTATGTGGTTTGATTGCCAGAATATAAACCCTGTGTATGCATTGAAGAGGTATGAGAGCCACTTGATACGTCTAATATATTGTTCGATAATAATAATAATAATAATATATTGCATTTATATAGCGCACTTCCATGAACAATCATGCTCAGTGCGCTTAACAATTTCCATTATCACATGTACAATAGAAGAATAATCATATAATGATTACATTCAATGATCTTAAGATTTTCATTCTTTTTATGTGGTTTGATTGCCAGAATATAAACCCTGTGTATGCATTGAAGAGGTATGAAGATAACACATATATCCTTGTCTTGCTCCGCGTCGGAATTCTGCTGGTTCAGATACATCTTGACTTTTTTATTTCAATATAACTCTGTGATGATTCTTATATTTTCTATATAGTCCTGTCATTACTAAGGTTTCTATCATTTCAGCATGTTTCAACTGATTAAAAACTTTGGCATAGTCTATGAAACATGTGCATAGCTCTTTTCGCACTTCCATTTGTTTCTGGGCTAAAATATTGTAACAGAAAATTGTGTGTCTTGTTCCTTTGTTGGCTTGGAGTCCAAATTTTTCAATTTCATTTACTTGGTTTCTAAAGCTTTTTTTTTAAATTATTTTTTATTATAAATTCTTGGTTTCTAAAGCTATACTCTTCCAGGTATGATGGTAAGGAAGATTTTTAAGTGATGAGAGAATATCCTCAGTCCTGTATTTTGAGCATTTTTTGGCCGTTTAATGGAAATGGCTATTTGTTCAGTAACTCCTGTTTATCGGTTTTCCGTGGTTTATAAAATTATAATTTATTATTATAATTTTTATTGTTGTTACGACTATTATTATTAATATTATTAAAATATGATTGTTACTATTATTATTATTATCATTATTATTAGGTGGTGCCGGTTTTATAGGTCCTTGATCCTCAAATAGTTTGGTCTTGTATTCCTTCCATCTTTCCTTTCTTTCTTCTGTATCGAATAGGGTTTTGCCCTCTTTACTCAAAATGCAGCCTCCAATTGTTGGTTTTGTTTTGAGCTTATAGTTGGCCAGTTCTTTGAGGCTTTAATTTATAAATCCTGTTGCAATTTTCTGTTTGTTTTTCTTCTATTTTGAAGAATTATAAGAAAAAGAATGAATAAATTACAACTGAAACACCAGTTTTACAAAATGATTCTTTAAAGTAATTTAACTTTTTAGGCATATATAAAGAAACAAAAAAGTTTGTCCTATGACACTCTTTGAGAGAGCAATGGGTAGCGATTAGTTAGGGCCCTGATAAAAAGGAATGCATCTATAGGCTCTACTGTTTTAGATTTTAAACCACTCTTTTAAACAGACATATTACCATTGAAACACAGCAAAAAAAAGGACAATTAAACACAAGAGCCTACATTCACTAACCTTCATTTCATAATATGGTTCAGCATATGAACGTAAAAGATTCATTGCTTCACTGGTGGCACTGTTGTTCCATTGGGCTCGAGTCAAGTGCATAAGAAAACCTCTGTCATCAAAGGATGGTTCGTGAAACCCTTTCACCATGCTAATGAATTCAAGTGGCATTTTGTATCTATCTGTCTTCCAACAATAAAAATAAAAAGGGTTGGGGGTGAGGTGTAGGGAAATAGCAAATTTGAATTTTATAAACTGCTTCAAAATATACAGGGTAGGTACAAGTTTTCTCGAGTTTATGAAAGGAATTGTGCTTGAAACAAAATTGAGAATCAAAGCAAAGGAGGTGAAACTGAAGAGACCCCAAAATTATTGTTCATGGTACACAAAGCATCAAACATGGGTGATATAGATTCTAAACTTTCGATCTACTTTGAATGGCTGGAACTATCTAGATCTGCTTGACCTTGATTTAGATCTATGTGTTAGTTGTTTATTGTTACTTTTAAAAAACTTTTTACTCATGATGCCTAAATGCTAGAGAATTACATAGATCTAGATCTAGATAGGCTGCTAGAAGCTTCTAAGATAGAGCTAGAGAATCTAGATCTAGTTAAAGTAGTTTAAATCTAGATAGAAACCTGTATGAACAATCAACAAAATGTTAACTTGTGCTATTACCTATAAAAATATACCTGCTGGTTTGTAATGTTGATCTGCTTAAGTGCAAAAATTGACTTTATCTTGACACTTACTAGACACAGATCTAGATCTAGAAGTTGTAATCAAAATGAATCTACTCAAAACAACGCTAATCCGTCATGTTGCATGGGTAAAATGTTTGATTGTTTGCAGTTATCTTTCCTTACTATTATGGTCGGTTTTAAAACACGGTCCCCAAAACAGTATGTAGCAAGCAAAATAGACTAGATCTATCTGGAATTCTTATCATCTGTTTTATAAGTTAATGGTTAAAAGAAATTTGTTTCCATGGATAAACACTCCTTACTTGTTGAAGAAGTGTCCAATCGTAAATTGTAGCCTGGATCCAGTATTAATTTGCTCAAGAGTACGAAATATTTAAACGGACCATCGTAAGTAGTTGAAATGAAAGGGACGTTAATCTCAAAGCTACAACCGGTCTTCCGCAAAGTAAGCTTATCTTGTTTTGTAAGCTTAGATTCTAGATCTAGATCTAGATCGGTTTATTTTGCCTAGGGAGAGATAATTTATTGTTTTAACAACAGGCTACTCTCATTTAGTTAATACCTGAAAATTTAGTGCTTACAATTTAAGGTAAAGATTGTCTTAAGCCTGATGTCCTTTATTGATTACATGAATTTTCCATTTTGCAAAAAAAAAAAAAAAAGAAGAAATAAATAAGTAAAAATGAGGCCGTTGGTAGATCTATCTAGATCTAGAACTAGATGTCTAGGCTAGGCCTATGCTGCGTATGCACTTATATTTAACAAGTAGCTGAAAGGTTTGCGAGCAATATTTGGCTACCGTATAGATCTATTTAAAACTTATTGATATTTAGTAAAAACTTGATTCACTTATAGATTTAGTTAGGGACGAACCTGCTATTCAATAGATTTAATATTATTATTAGAGCAGGATACTTCTCACATAGAACCACAACAATATGGAACAGTCTGCCCGAGTCAGTAGTGACAGCTCCGACCATCGACTGTTTCAAGAGTCGTTTGGATAACCACTGGAAGAATGTACCAACACTGTACAACCCGGAGTGCCAGGAATAACCCCAGTAAAATTCAACATGTTGAAAACCAACCCCAATCGAGACAAAACGAAATTACACTACTTTTTGCCACATCGCAAATGCGCATGAAGTAGTATAAAGTGAAGAACAATGAACAGGCCTTAACGGGCCTCAAACATTGAATATGTCAAGTCAAGTCAAGTCAAGTCAAGAATTCGAAATTTATGCCCTATCACTGGATCTCAGACTGCATTCAGTTAAATGTGCTTCCTAAACCCGAGTAGAAAAAGTTTATTTGATCTCCCAACAAGATCTTCATGTCTGTCTTTGGGACTTTGTCGATCACCACCTGGGTGTGTTCATAGCTCTGGACGGTGGTAGCTCTTCTTCCTTTTGAGTTACATCTTGCAGTGAGAATCGTTGGTGATACAGGTTGCCAGGACTTTAATAATAATTTTAATAATAATAATAATAATAATAATAATGTTTATTTATAGAGCGCTTTCCCTACAAAAAGCTCAAAGCGCTTAACAGCAATTTTAAACATACTCACAAAAGTGTTAAAAAGAAACATTTACACACACGATTCCCTAAAATGACTTTTTATAATTTATCCTAGAGCTTGACAGGAAGCCAATGAAGATTTTTAAGTAAGGGTGTGATGTGTTCTTTTTTTGTTACCTTCTTGACAAGTCTGGCTGCATTGTTTTGAACCTGTTGAATTTTATTCAATTTATAATCGGGAAGCCCTGCCAGCAATGAATTACAGTAGTCGATCCTGGAAAGTACTAGTGAACATAGTGAACACAGTGTCATAAGCAATGCAACTTCGTGTGTGTGTGCCAGGCCCTCTTAGTTTCCTGAGTGAATAATTGTGTTACATTGTGTACCATCGTTCTTCCCATCCCTGTCCATCTGTTCTCACAGAGGCCCAATATCTCAAAATCTCTCCACATGCTTAGTGCATTTTTTTCCGTTTCATACAGTGTTATGTTCCAGGTCCCTATCCTGGTTTTGGTGGGCAGAAGAGTTATGAGCCCTACAGGAAGGGACTTCTCAACCAAGCGTTGCGCTTTCGTTTACCATTTTTTTTCCCCACGAGACAGGGTTGTTAACCCCGTGCCCAACCCTCAACCTGGAAGGCCAATGAGTGCTCTTACTACTGAGTCTTAGTCTGACCTCTACCTTTCGACTTTTCTGGCTTGTGTAATCCTACCATAGTAGTTAGTACCAGGAGAAGAATCTCCAGCCAGCATAGCTCTAGAGATAATTGAGGCCCGCAAGCCTCCCAACCAAGATGTCACTCTTTTTACTTGTGGATAACTATTCAGAAGTCCTTCTGCAAATAAAAAAACATTTTTTTTCGTACATATTGACAATGTCAAAGAACATATCGGGGTAATCCCTAATCAGACATGGACATTCTCTTTTATATCTAGATTTTAAGAATGGGCAGTGTCATAACCGGTTGAACAGACTCTAGGTGACTAGGTGCAGAAGAAAATTATACATCTTCCGCTGCATATCTCATGGGACAGATAAAAATTCGAGAAAGTTTTGGAAAATGTGAAGTCTGAAAATAAGATCTCTCATTAACAAAATTAGTAAACAGCAGACCACATTTGTTAGCTACGCATGTGGTGTGATTGTGACGTGGGGTCAGGAAATATGGTGAAAGTAATTTGTGACGACAGGAATGATGGGCGTGAGGTAGTGCTGAGATAGTTAGGCTTATTAGCAGATCCTGGGTCAATCATTACCTTACTGCAACTGGTGCACATTAACAGTTGTAAGAAGTTAATCAACATTTTGTTTAACGGTGATTTGACATTGGCTAAAATTAACTCTGTCTCTGTAGTCATTTGGTGATCAACATTTTGTTTAACTGTGATTTGACATTGGCTAAAATTAACTCTGTGTCTGTAGTCATTTGGTGACGAGATGAAGATTCGATCACTTGCAGCGGTTAGCCGTTGCTCACAGTTGAAAATGTGACACACTCAACATGCGTCCTATAAAAAATGTACTAATTGAGGACCAGTTTGGTTCAGTGGCCCGATCAGGTTGTATGGTGCGGTTGGAACCATCCTAAGCGTGAGGTGAAACATAGGCAGACAGAGAGAAGGAATGACTTCAGGCATGGCTTCATGAAATAAGTCCAACTGAAGTTCTGTAGGCACAAAAAGTGTGGAAGGATATTTTGCTAATGCTTGAAAGCATGACTCTACTTGTTAGATAATGGTAATGATGCTCACTTCGTTAAACCGGTAGGCTGGGTATTTCTCAAATATATCATGCCTTAAATGTAAAACTAATCAGATAAAAATAAGAGCCCTATCTTCAAAACTATTAATTATAGACCATACTGTTTTTGTAATAATTATTGCCCTTTTTTTTTCTCTTCCAGGTGTAATAGCATTCATCACTGTATCAAATTGAAGATGCCTCTGGAGTTAATCCAGTTTGACCCGAGCCATAAATTGCTTGGTCCAGGGGACCGTGGCTTTCTTGTTAACTTGACCAAGGCTCGTTGGATGGAAAGTGCATGTGCTGAGGCAGTTAAATTGCTGCAAAGTTTCACACAGCTCTATTATGCTGAAAAGGTATTGCAATACAAGCCAGTTGGTTTTTGATTTGGTACCAGTCTTAGAAATCTTCATAATTGTCATTCTGAGACAGTGGTCTCCGCCTAAGAACTCTCCATTTACAAACCCACTCCGTCTTCAAATCCGCTACCCTTTTGAAACTTTTTTTTTCTCTTTAATATAGCCCTCTACGAAACTGCTATTTGCCTCACACAAAGTCTAAGAACGGGTTTAAAGAGAGCCCCAAAGCACTTTTTACCTTACCCAGTGTTGTGATTATTTCTATTGTCATTTAAGGCTGATAGGAACGGCGCGCATATCTGAATAAACGCAATCAGATGGGTGGGGGGTGGGGCAGGGGGGATAAACATACACAAGCCTGTGAACAAACCTTTACAAACGGTAGGCTAGGCTAGAGCCACCTAAAAAGATCAGAGAAATCTTCCTTCCGCCATCTCTTTGTCATGGAACAACCTGGCAAACAACAAAATTCACAGTGTCCAACCACATTAAGGTCACTAGGCAGGAGTGTCTCAGGCTAGAAGGCTCAATCGAGTCCGACTTGGACATTCTCATCTTACTCACGCCTTCTTACTGAGAAGGGAAGAGCCTCCACAGTGTCATAACTGCCACTGTCAATTATCCATAAGGCACATTCTGGTTGACTGTCCCTTTTTTAACCAGGAAAGAAATCTGTACCTGGCTTCCAAACCATTAGAGAGCATAATTATTTACTTATAAATGTTAGTCCTCAGCGTCTACTGAGGTATCTGAAGGATTTTTGTCTGCGTAATAAAATTTAACTTTCATAATCTGTGGATCTTTTAAACTGTATATATGCCCTTTACTTTTAACCAACCTTGGTAAAAGCAAAATTTGTATTTGAGAGATATACACTAGCATAATGTATTAACTGTCTAAGGACATCATGGGCACAATATAGCCATTACCATGCTGAAGTGCTATAAAAACAAATGACTCACTCTATTCAGCAAGCACATCGATTTTCACTCCTCAGTTGCTTAACAAATGTGTCAATCGGTAATTTGTTAACTGACTCTGAAAAGGTGCGCTTGCTCTCTCTTTCTCTCTCACTCACTCTCTCTCTCTCTTTCTCTCCCTCTCTGTTTCTCTCTCTCTCACTCTTTATCTCTCTCTCTCTTTTTTTTCTTTTCTTCTATCCTCCTCTCTCTCAGCCTCTCACTCTCTATCTTTATCTCTCTCTATCTTTATCTTACTCTCTCTCTTCACTTTCCCTCTCTTTTTCTTTCTCTCTCTTCCCCCCTCTCATTTTGGGTTGCTCTCTTCACCCCATCTTTCTCTTTTCCCTCTATCCCTTCTCTATCTCACTATTCTTTCTTTCTATCTTTCTCTCTCTCTTTTTCTATCCCTCTCACTCTCTTTCTCTCTCACCCCCTTTATCTTACTGTCTTTCTCTCTTTCTCCGAACTCTCCGAAGCTGTCTGCTCTAGCCTGAGGACCATGGCTATGGCAGCGACTAGGTGCCTTCATACAATTTCTCTTCAAAGTCATTTGCTATCTCTCTCTCTCTCTCGGTAGCCCTGGGGTAGAACATAGGCTTCCGAATCAGAAGGTTCATGGCGATTTCTTCCCCTACTGGTTTGGTCGGTGTCAGTCTAATGTGACCGGATGAGACAAGAGTCATGGTCAAATTGGTATCCCCGCCCTGTTTCGTGTGTGGCACCACATAAAATTGTCAGACGTCAGTCTTGGGACTCGTCCACGATATAGTCCGTATAGGGTTGATGTTAGACGTTAAACCACCTCAAC
The DNA here is from genome assembly GCA_003991915.1 of Elysia chlorotica. NCBI lineage: Eukaryota > Metazoa > Mollusca > Gastropoda > Plakobranchidae > Elysia > Elysia chlorotica. The sequence continues at coordinate 185,075 of RQTK01000690.1, read as the reverse complement.
TACAACTCTCTCTCTCATGAAGTGGCCCAAGCGTAGAGCGTGGTCTCTAATGAGAGAGATTCAGGTTTGTCTCAGTTTAAACCTCTTAAAAACTGCTGGTTTTTTTTTTTGGTACTGGTTTAGTCAGTGCCAGTTTTCTTTATCCCTCTAATTACAGAAACTAGGACTTTTAACTAAGAGAAAAATGCATTTTCTATTAATAATGAATACTATTCTTTTCAAAAAAATGCATTTTTAAGACTGATGTGACGACTTCTAGTGCCTTTATCTCAATATTTTAATGTACTGATATAGCAAAATAAATGCCCACAATTAAAATCTCAAAAACAAAAAGCAAAACAAACCAACAACTTGGGGAACCTATAACGTAAAAATTAACCACAGACTACTATTATTTGAGGACTAATCATTTGTTTACTGACTTTTATGCTCATTTTTCGTCTACTCCCAATATAACCTGCACCCTCTAATAACCTGCTTTTCTTGTCCCCTTAGGGGCGGGTTCTTAGGCGGAGACCACTGTATTACAGTTTTTAATTATATCGTGAAAGGAAATCTTTGCTGCCTTTCAGATAGCCACGTTTACAGTTATCATAAAACCCAATTTCAGGGGAAGGAGAGAAAAGAAAAAAACTTTTTTGTAAATGTTATTTAATGCTGGATGCTATCTATGCAGGAGCTTCTATCACATTTTGATTTTTGCTAATTCCTTATTCCATGTTGTGTATATTTGAAGTCATGGGTATTTTATGCATGAAACTTATATTGTACATACTGCAATACTAAAACGTTCATACAAAATTTCAAACATTTGGAACCGTTGCATCTGAAATACATGCATAACAACTTGGACTTGTCTATTATGCTGACGATGATCGTTAGGGAACTAAAAAAAAAAACAACTGTATATTTCCTTGCTGATATAATTTTTATACATAAATATTTGGCTTTTTTTGTTTACAGTGCCCTCAAGACAAAGACGGTGAGAAGGTTTCAGCAGACTCTGGCATGGCTGATCTGGAAGAGATTGAAGAAGAGGATGGACAAAGGAGTGCACAAGAGGATAAGTCTGGCATTCAGTTTGCCATACGGGAAATGGCTTACCCAAGTGTTGGCTTTGTGGCTAGCAATTTGGCAGATCCATCAGATTTTGCACACTTTGTTCTCACAAAACTTGCCGATAAAAATGACTTTAAAAAGCCTAGGCTTCCATTTCGGATTCTCCCTGTACAAAGAGTATGTGAGGCTAAAGCCAAGGCTGTGGAGCAGGCAGTGAAACCCATCCTGGAGGACACAATAGGTCAAGATGAGTTCCCATTTAGGTTTTCTCTAATCTTTCGCGGCCATAACGGAGGGGAGCACCTGTCCAAATATGAATCAAAATCAGTTATTCGCAACTGCATATGGGCATTAAACCCAAACTGTGTACAGTGTATCAAATACCAGGACTATGCGATCATTATGGATATCTTTGAGCCTTTGTTTGTCATGGGTGTAGCCAAAGACTTTCAGCAGCTGGCTAGTTATAATACTTGGATTATTAGGCATGGCATCAAATCAGATCAGGGTCCAGATAGCGAAGATGAAATCAGCGATGACCCCACTCTGAATGAGGATGAGGAGAGAAAACGGAAGTTGCGAATCAAACGTAAAAGGCGAGCTGAGAAAGCGGGTCTTACTCAGCCCGAAGGAGATGCAAAAAAAAGTGCTGAGCAAATAGAAGATGGAGACGATGGTGGTGACTGTGAGGATGACACAGATAATCACAAACTTGGTACTGCATTGAATGGAGAACAAGATGATTCTGACACTGAATGACTCTTTATTAAAAGGAATTAATTTAGGGTACTTAGATCTCGTACCTTCAGCAGGTATCTTTTAAAACGAAAAATCAAATATTTTGTTGCAGATCTTCATCACATGTACATTAGATTGCTGTTGTCTGTTTTTTTAATTAATTCACCCAAATTATAAAATGACTTGAATTTTTAAAAATGAAATTTTTAAGATTTTGTTTTTAATTTTTACTACCAAAAAAAAAAAGTACACTTGCAAAGATTTGCCAGCAGTTTAGGCATTCTTTCAGAGCTTGACAGCAATAGTGTTTTATCACATTGAAACATGCTGTGAGGGCATAGAATAATATCAAATCCTTAATAGATTTTACACCTTTTTTTAAACATTTTTAATGAATACATAGTGTTGATGATCAAAAAGAAAATGTTACTGTATTTTGGGAATGAAAACAAAATTTATTTTTCAGATGTGAACTTATAATATACACAATAGATAAATAGATATACATGTACATGTATAATGATACTATCTTATAAAATGGAATAACATAGAGGGAAAAAAATTTAACAAACCAACTAGTTTTGACTTTTTTTTTTTTTTTATAAATAGAGGGAATCAAAGCTTTTTACTTTGTAGGGAAAGAATGAAACCATTATTGAACATAAAAATGTCATTCTGTCTTGTGCATGTTAAACAAGTTATACTGACTTTTGTCTTGGAATGTTTGTGTATCTACAAAGGGAGAGGGGAATCCATTTGCTTTTTCAAAAAATCAATGATTGTTGTCTCATAAAATAAATACACTTTAACATAATTTCAGGATCAACAACCATAAACTGCAAACATTAACAGATGCCTCAGAAATATCCTCGACATTAGGTGTCTCAAACAAAGAACTTTGAGACAGAACAAAGTAAACCCCCATCGAGATAGAAATAAAAAAGCGTAAATGGGGCTGGATAGGCCATACACTTCAAAAGCCTGTATCCAACATCACAAGGCAAGCCCATGGAGTGGAATCCCTAGGACAAACACAAAGTTGATAGCCTGAAACAGATTTGGCGGCATAGCACTGAGGCAGAAATAAAAGCGACCAGTATCACATGGGCCGAGCTGAAGAGGACCAGCCAGAATTGAGACAGGAGGAGGAGAGTTGTTGTGGCCCTATGTTCGACAAGGAATCAAGAGGCTTAAACTAAGTAAACTTAACTCATGTTGTTGTTATGAATATTGATGGATAAGACCTGTTAGTTGATGAATACATGTACATGTACATGTATTTCATTTTATGTTGTGCAACATAATTTCATCACTTGTTCAGGTAACTAGGTATAGTATACATTTTGTCTGTGGTCATGGCATCTATACTACTATTTATATATTACACACAAAAAATTAACTCAATTTTTGCTCACCTCTACAGGATTAACTACAGCATCGATATTCTTGAAGTGCATAAATATAGCTCTATTTTTCGTCCATTGGATTGGCAACTTTACAATTCATAACTTTTTACCATTAATTTATAAAACAAACGGAATCAAATTTTGTGGTCCACTTATTATGCTAAATCAAATTCATCTTTTGAAAAACATAAACCCACCAGAGCTCTATAAATTCTAAGTTATGGAAATATGAAGTCTGTTCAACCGTAAGACGCATACATTTAAAAAAAAAAACTTATTAGGTTTTCATCTCTGAAACTTAATAACTGACACATTTGGTTTCCCTTCCCAGGTTTAGAATACATGTAAGTGCATGTACTGTAATCTCGGGCCTAAGCCAGTCTTTTTCACGATTTAGTTAAACTCCTCCATAACTTTATAAATATGGTTCCCATTCCTGGGACCTAGGCCTTATCTTTTTAACTTTTTGCCTATCAGCTGTCAGTCTCGGCTGAGTCCATACACACTAGAGTGTTTCTATCAAAAATCTGCTTTATACCCATTATAATTAGTGCATTATTTCTACCCCAAGAATAAAAGTAAATGCTGCATATATCTCAATATGATATTTCACAATGCATAATTTTTTTTTTTTTGAGACCTAGAAAACATTAATCTAGATAAAAATGTTGCCCCCTTCGGGAGCTTAATTAAAGAATGATTGTATTGAAACAGAGCACTCTGGTTACCTCTTATATAGTACGATTTTGACACAAATACTGTAATTATGATTATATGAAGTGCGTAAAGCAAGAATTTTCTTTAGTGATATTGCACACATGGACCTACATAATTATAGTTGTAGGTCTATACACTCCCGTTCATCTCCCCTAGATCTTTATGGAATATGTTCATTTGTTTCTGATTCCGGGTTACTTTCAGAAGACTGTATGCTGAAAAAACAGTATTGTTTTGGCATTTTCTCTGTCTCTGTCAAACAAAAATTATTTTAATTTATACACTTTTTGCTTTGCAAGGAAATAGTGTGCATGCACTATCATCCTAAGTTTATGAAAATCATTTTGACTTATGGCTGTCCATCCCCGAAACGTCCCTCGGTACTCATTTGGTGTCCCATTCCTGGGACCTAGACCTCTTGGCCTAATCTTTTTAACTTTTTGCTTAACAGCTGCTTTCAGTCTCCACATATTTTTTTTATGGAATGTGCTCATTTGCTTTCCGATTCTGGATTGATGTCATTGTCAGTATGAGACCAGACTCATTAAACACAATCTTTTAAACTTTTTGACTAGCAGCTTCTGTTCCTCTCCGTTTAACTTTATAAAATATGCTCCTTTTTGCATATGATCCTGGATTACTGTCAGCAGACTGGTGTGACCAAGCTTTATATTAGCAAATATTAATTCACTAAATGATATTTCCGTTGAAGGAACAGTACAATGTATCTTGTAAAATAGCACTTCGATGATTAGAAAAAAAAATTAATAAATTTCACGTTTTTATTTTGTATTTTGCTTCACCTAAAGCAAATTTTGTCTACAAAGACTGTTCAGGCATAACTGATGTGAATTTGCTATATTTCCTCAAGTAAAGAGAGTAGAGATACAATGTGTATTTCCATAGTGTTTGATAGGGATTTTTACAATGAAAAACTGATGTACATGAAATCATTCATCGTTTGTTGTTTAACAGTTCTACATTTTAAGTACTCTGATCCTCTTTGTGACAAATAGTACAAATCCAGTTGAAAATACATGTACATGTATTACAAAATGCATCTTGAGTACATTTTTTATTTATGGTGGGTCCTCATAATTAAAGACTTAATTTTTTAAATGATATATTGTTACTATTTATGCCTATGTTGTGTAAATTATCAAACCAAATTCAAAAATTTTCAAGTTTTTTTTTTTTGACCAGCTGCATTTGAAATGTTTTGTAGTTGGTTGAACATTTTTACAAATCCATTCCAATTTCCACCATCAGTGTTTATCTATGGCGTTTCATCATCAGTACCTATCTACTTTAGCCTGACAGTCAGTATGTAATGGATGACAGAAAGGACAGAAATGAAAAAAATTACTGTCTACACTCTTCATGTTTTGTTTTTTTCTAATTCTGTTTCCTAGCTGCATCAACGTTGCACTGTTAATGTATAGTTTTCAATGCGCCAGAACATGATTTATTGGTTATGATAAAGGTTTTAGACCAGTTCAGTAACTGGGCAGTGTCTTGTACACTATACAGATGTGCCAGAAGTAAAACAGGATATGATTCCAATCTTTCGTCTTCCATTTTTTTAATTACACCAGTCTTCATATCCTAAGTAAAACCTACTTTATTTGTGGAAGGGAAGCTATCTCCTACAGTCCTAGTTTAACATCTAGATTCCCAAGGAGGATCTTATACGGTCATGTGTCCCAATTTAATGTACATGGATCTTGATCTTTTGAAGATAGTTATGACAATCATGTTCCATAGACTCATCAATTTTATCAATTCTAAATATCACTTTTGATCATAACCTGCATTGATTGCCAAATACTGAGAGAAGCAACTGTCGTTTATCCGTGATTCACAATATGGTTGACTGTGCGCTATTTCACCGGAAAAGAAATCTGCACCTGGCTTCCCAACCACTAGAGAGAATACTTACTGATGTTAGTACTCAGGGTATACTGAGGTTACTAAAGGATAATCAAATTTAACTGTGATAATCACATGGATCTTTTGAACTTCTGTATATATATCCTTCACTTTTAACCAACCTTTTTTATGCACAACTTTCACCATTGACAGAAATAAAAGGAGTCACCTTTGTTACTAATAGTAATACTAGTGTTATGTATTAGCTCTCTTAGGACATCACGGGCACAATATAGCCATTACTGTGCTGAGGTGCTCTAGAAACAAATTCCAAGTCTCAGGCCATGTGATACTGACTTAAACCTTTAAGCTGAGGCTTGAAAGTACAGGCTAAGTCATTAAACTCATCGAAGTGAACATGGTTTTGCATAATATGAGTAACTGTGCTCTATTTCTTTTAAATTTTTTATCATAGTTTATCAGTTGGGACAGAATGTCTGACAATGGAAAATGGTCCAACTTTGCCTAATAGTTTAATGTTAATTGTTATACTTTGGGTAGCCTGCCTTTAATTGGATTCTACATTACCACTACCAGTAACCAACTACAGAAAGCATTGTTCATTCATTTACAATGGCAGCTATCATCAATTACAACTTACACGATGCTCAATCTACCCATGTCAACATTCAAAACATTTACAAAAACGAAAAGCATATGTAACACTACAGTATAGGAGGAAAATAAATACTTTTTGTTTTAGGCCATATTCTTTAATTATACACGATCATATCATTGTTTGTTGTTTTCTTTTCAAATAAAAATAAAGAAATGAGCCCATGAATATGGTAGCAATAAACAATTATTGACATTTTTCCTCATTCAATGTAGGCCTGCTGGACAAAACCAAGCTAGAGAAAAAATAGTACAGACTTAAAATGTCTGGTAGGCCTACATATGAAAATTGTTATACAAGACATTAAAAATTGGTTTTACAGCCAAAGTGAAAAACATGCATCAATTATAATTACACAACTAATCATTTGTATATTAATTAAGAATAAAACGATACAATGCACAGGAAATGTCTTAATCTTAGGCATTGAGAACAAATAATTGTATTGCACTTTTCGAGTTAAACATCTATATGATATTATGAGTGTGATGTTTGATGGATCAATGTGTATCATGCCATTTAGCCGCAGGAGAACATTCGATGACACAATGAATGTCTTCAGAGGCAATAAGCTGTCGCTAAACAGTTCATATTTGAAAGGAGAGAAAAATTGCGTCAACTGAAGTAGTTACACTAACACATATTTTACAATGTTCCTTTTTTTGTGTTGCTATTGATAGAGAAAGAAAAATAATGTATGTCCTTTATACTCTGCAACCTCTAGGTGAGTAAGATATATAGTTTGTTGTTGTGCTGTCTTTGTTGTTTGTTTGTTTGTTTTTGTTGTTGTTTTTTTTGGGGGGGGGGGTCCAATACAACTACAGGGCACAAGTTTCTCTTTTCAATTTTTAGATGTTTTTCAACCTGAACTTGAAGTGTCATAGTCACTAGTATTTGATTAACAGTAAACTAGACATTAACTGAATAACATCTTCAAAATACATGCATTTGGAGAGACAAAAAAGTCACTTTTTCCAAATGTGCACGTATAAATAAATATACATAAAAAAATTGTAGTAAAAATGATTTTTTAAGTTGGCTTTTTAGTAGAAGCTAGCTTGGTATTTTTTTCTGGTGTGATCAGTTATAGTTTCTACCTTCCAATCTAAATTTAAAACCCTATTCTTCAGTTTGCTGAGCGAGAATAATTATAAATTACGCGAACAGATAAATTGTCTTTGTTCAATAAATATCGAAATGAATTATTTGAAAAATTAATTGCAACATAAAAAAAATACAATACTTTTCCTCTACACATGTAAAGTAATTATAATTCTTATTGTGTCAACAACTTTTTCACATTCAATACATTATTTTGAACTTGAAGATACGTCAAATTGACTAAGAAAAAGGTTCATATTACTGATACATTAATTTTGCATTACATTTGACCTTTGAAACTGATACATGTAATGATATGTCCCTTCTTTTTTTTCCAAAGTTATGTTTAAAATTAATAAGCATACAGCTGATATTCTAGACTGGGTGACAGAAATTGTTGAGGCTGTTCGAAAGATCCTGGACACTACTATGTAAATTACATTTTTTTAAATTTGCTTTCTCTAATTTTTGTTCCAGTTAAACTAGTAAGATAGTATATTTTCAGATCGGACCACACACATAATTACTATACTGAAATTTAGGTTGAATGAAGAGGAGGAAAATGTGGAAACAGTACCTACATAGAACACTGATTCAAAGTTACACTTATGAGAGAATTGCAGAGCAGGGTGAATTAATGAACTCTAGGGAAATAATGAAATAAAATTGTACAAATTGGATTCATAAGCCAAATTGATTGCCTGATAATATAATTATCAAAACAAAAAACACAAAAAACAGGAAAACACCGAAAGTAGCTTTTTATATTGATGTAGCCATCTACAATATTAAACTTATGCAAAACTGATACTTGCCACTACATCCAAGTCTTAGTATTTCCGTATATATTATTTTAAATAAACCAATGACATTGACAATCTGTCTTTCGTTCTCATTAATTATTAATTTTTGTGTCAAACTGAAATTATGTCAATCAAGTAGAGATGAAGAAAACAAAAACAAATGCAAATTATAATACCAAAACTTTTTTTTTTTAAGTTTAAGAAAATAATACACTACAGGTACAAACTTTTGTACTAATACAAGTTATTATTTGTTAATCACAACAAAGTACAGGGGAAGTTTATCAATACCTCTCCCAGCATTATGAGTACCTTATGAATATATTATAATGGATTTCATGGTTTTAGATTCGCAAATTGAGCAGCATGATATGAAGAATGGTTCAAAAGCAGATTGATAATTCGACAAGGTGGGGTGAAAAAAGCACCAGATTGTTTGCGCACATGCTTAGGACCAAAACCATCATTACAGTGGAATCCACTAAAAAATTAACTATGGCCCTATATGAACCGTTTCCAGGGCACCATGTAACTTTTTATAAACTTTACAGTCACAGCTTAATATAAACTTGGGATAGAATAAACTTTCAGGCTACTGCCAAGAGGTTTACCTTAGATGGATTCCACAGTATTTAGGTTAGGCCTTGTTGTCCAGAGTAGTATTTCAGTGCCGCTCACAAAATATGCACATACATGGAACTTATCTGTGGCACAGTATAGGCACGGGGTGAGCAGAAAATGGCCAAAAAAGCTGGAATCAATGGTAGGTACTAAAATAAATGCCAGTCATTGAAGACACACCGAAGAAATTTACACAGACCAAGCTTACTACAGTTGAGGCATACAATTAGAGAGTCACTGTTATTTGAGATAGAACCCCTTTTTTTTTTTACAAAATGTGTGAATATCTAGATAGATTGTGCTCCTTTTATCAAAGAAATTAAAACCACAATCTAGCTCTACGTATGTCCCTAGCATTTCCATGTACTTTGAATAGAAATGGATCTTTAGGTTTATCCACCAAGACGGATATCCTAGCAATACAGCCACACTAAAAACATTAAGAATAAGAATTTGTACAATTTTACACATTGTATAAATCAGATTCACAATTTTTGACAAGAGATTTCTAGATGTCAAATATGAAATAAATGAATGTATCAATGCACAGAAAATAACCCAATTCTTCAGATGTCAACACTTTTCCACCACCAAGATTGACATTCACTGAAACAAATGGTTGAATAAGTTAGTTTGTCTCAGCTGGCAGTAAAGTTGAACTATGAATCAATCACCCCAAGAGACCAATTTGTAGTTTGAACCCATGTTCAAATTAGGTGGTGCATAAACCTGACAAAGACTTTGTTGGATTTTATACAACCTCGCTAAGTCTGTATTTCAAAAGCTTAAGAATTGTTAGGGAACATGTTTTATAAGTATAATGAGTATACAACTGCAAAGTATTTGTGATGCAGATTTGCCAATTTTATCTTATTTTCCTTTCTAACACATAACTATGACATGAGGATGGCTGATTATATGCCATACATGTATTATAAATTATATATAATATGTTATCGTTACTATATTTTCAGCAAAATATAATTTCTATCTTTACCATGGATCTTTATACCTTTTTCTAGATCTACTGTTCAGCTGTGGTTATATGGAACTGGCAATGTCTCAGATCTTTCAAAGTTTCATGCTGTCACTCCATATGGTATTAAAATAATTAAAGCAAGCTTTATTAAATGAACACATAATCAAACTTTGTCATGACACTTTTCATTTCGACATGAAAAATAAATAATTTCAAATTTATTGATTAAGAGAGGGATCCGGGTAGTCAAATTCTTCTTACACATTTTTTTTAAATGTTGCTGAGCTACAAAATCATTCAGTATTATCACACATGATTACATACAATAAGAACAGTCGTTAAACATTTTTTTTAGAAATTACAGACGAGATAAATCAATAGATTGTGATTAACGGAAAAAATGTAACCTCTACCCCCCCCCCCCATTTTTCCATTATGTATTTAGACAACATTACTGCTTTGTAACATATTTAACACCCTTGGTTCAAATTTCAGAGCTGGGAGTGGAAAAAAAGCATCTTCATAGATATTACATAATGAGCATGTCACATCAATTCTGCGTAGATTACACTGACTTACCATAAAGAAAATAAATAAAAGATCGTCATACATCAGACATAATACAAAAATGTCGACTATTTATAATGTATTTAAATTGAGCGTTATTGAAAGTTATACACATGGCAATGTCAATTTATTAATGACACAGTCCAATAACATGTCTATAACTATAAGAAGCTTGAAAAAAAATTTTTTTTTTTTAAAAGAAGGAGGCAAAAAAAAACAACAGAATAACTTAACAATACACAATAATTACTGTGAAGAAAAAAAAAAGACAAATTTCACAGAACAATCACTCTTAATTATAGTTGCAGAAATGAATTAAGAAACTAAGCCATTTTAAATATCTAATTAAAAAAACACTAATGAATCACTGATCGTACGACAAATGCATGCATGTCATAACAATTTTTTTTTACTTTTACAGCATTGGGTACATAATCATGATGCATGCAAACCATCGTTGATACTTACAAATTCTACTGATATGTCTTGAATTACTTATCTTCTACAAAAATAAGTAATATCCACAGCAAATCTTAAAAGGTGTATTGCGGCTGAAGCATTCTTATTTTTTACAACTGTTGAAGGACATGGCAAAACTTGAGTTAAGTGTATACAATTCGGGGAAGGGGTTATAATAAACCATGACATAATTAGAAATCAAATACACGTAATTGCACAGCACAATGTAAATTATGACTAGATTCTTATAAGTGCCAACATAATATGTAATATGTCAAGCCCACAAAACCATCCTGGCTGATGAAAACAAATTACGGAGAAGACACTTTTTAAAATAATCATTTGCTGTAATGGATGGATTGCGTCAAACAGGAACCTAAGTTATATAGATTTTTTGGCCTAAAAAAAAAACAACTTTTTTTAAAAATTGTAAAAATTACTCTAAGATAGGCAGTAAATATGGCCTCTTTTGATATGCTGCAGTCTTAAACAAACACAGGGCATACAAATAAAGGCAGATCTTGATATTTCACTCCAAGCTTCCAGCAGCTTTTTTTTCTTCTCCCATTATTATGATATTGCCTCACGTATATCTTGGTCTTCACAGAAGTTGTTTATATTATAGTAAAGAGCAACCATTGTACTCCAGACTTGTGCAAAATTACTCTCGTTCCAGTTCTTTTCGTGAAGTAAAAACATGGAGAGGGTAACAAATGGAGATTAATGTTTTATAACATTTAGCAGAATTATGAGAGGTACATTCCTCTCCGTGCAATCCAATTATGGAGCATTTAAACATTCATCATTCTCTCACCAAAAGGAAAAAAAAATCTGGCCAAGGAATGATTAGATAATAAACTCCCAGAGGCATTTAATGATCTTTATTGTTGGACCCAGCATTGAAAACAGTCTATAATTTGTGACCAAAGTCATTGTCGATCAAAAGTTGTGACCCTCAACCACATTGATTGATGCTCCAACATAAATCTTGCACATTTTTACACATGATTACCACATATCATGTTGAAATTTGGTACATAAAGTGACTTAACAGTATTTAACAAGGCAAAAAAAAAATGCATTACATCTATAATTCTACAGAACTAGGCTATTGACTGGACTGCTCACAAATATTGAGACTCTGTTGATCCTACTTTTGGAATTCGCCTAAATCAGAACTTGCCTGTGCAACATTTTTCTTTGGTTTTGCCACTTAGTGCAGGTAATGTGCATACTTTTGATTTCTTAAAAAAAGTGCTCAGTGGACCACTTTGTGGAAATATATTTATTTGATTTGTTGTGAACTAACATTGAGAGATTTCTAACAAAGAGAAGGATTATATTGCTGCTACAGTTTAATTATCTTACACAGCTTGTGTGATAGAGAGACCTTTGGACAAAAAAAATTCATACATTTCACAATAGAATTCTACCTTTACAAATTAATGTCAAAATACAAAAATAGAGAAAAGCTCAACTAGAGAATTCATAGAATTATTTTTGTGTTTTTTAAGAAAACAAAAATGTGTTAACATCAGTGTTGCCCTGGCTCGGAAAATGTCATATTCAACAAATAGGCAGAAATATCGTAGTTTGAATTTCAGTTGAAAATAAAAAATGAGAAGTACACTTAAAGAGGAAATTTAAACTATTTGCAAGAGTAATAAAATTACTTTTTAAAGATGCCAAGATAATTTTTTTTTTTTAATGAAAAGAAAATATGTCATGCATTTTTTACCCAAAATTATGCTGGGATGCAATAATTATTATTTTTAAAAGAGAGAGAAAGAGATAGAGAGTGAGTGAGTGTGTGAGAGAGAGAGAGAGTGAGTGAGTGAATGTGAGAGAGAGAGAGTGAGTGAATGAGTGTGTGTGTGTGTGTGTGTGTGTGAGAGAGAGAGAGAGAGAGAGAGAGAGAGAGAAAGATAAAAAAAGAGGGTAGAGAAAGAGTGTTTTGAATGTTTTCTTTCTCTTTTCCACCATAAAAGTTTATAAAGATTATAAAAGGCAAAATTTACTATGTTTGCAACAGTCTTCCACTAAAACTTGAAAATAAATCTGAATAACTTCATTGCTCAAAGCATGATTAGATTTACATGATAAGATTAGGAAGAAAAAATAAAAATGTCTCATGATCGAGATACATTTGCACCTGGTTTATTGTTTTCAATTTTACAGAAAGAAAACAATAAAGAGTGCTATAGTAGAAAGCACAATGTGCTTCTTACTTTTAGTGTTCTATTCTAAAGAAACTTTCCCTTCACACGAAATATCTTTAACAGTCTTTTAATAAATAATATTAAATGCTATTTAATTTAAAGTAACAATAAGCATTCATTTCAAAAGTGCTAAATAAGTCAAGGTCATTTTCTTGCGAAAGACTGAAAGGCTGATTTATCTGAGAAACTAAAACCGTTTTTATCAGGAATTATTTTCATCCGCTGCTTAAAGAAACCATCTAAAATTTATAAGAAAGAAGAACATGAATTTAATTTTTTTTTAAATGACACTTTGAAAAAAGTTTATTTCATTGTTGCAAAGGTGGCACCAATCCGCTGGTTTGGATGCTCATGTATCTCAATAAGCTCAAGAGCTATGCTGACTAAAATTTGTTCCAGGATCCTGTTAGGATCATCCCAAACAGTGGCAGACCAGTCATTAACTAACCCTGACCTATGATAAGTCATAAGATAAATAAATTGTAGTCAGAGAGGGTGAAAATCTGTTAAGTTTCAAAAGGGGTTCGAATTCTGTAACAGATCCCAATGGTCTAACATTATTTACAAGCTGTTACACAGACATCGGATAGAGGTAACCAGGTCTTTTCTTGACAGCCACGTATATCACTATAATTTTTTTTTTTTTTAAACACCTCATAAAACACTTCAGGGATGATTAGGATTTGCTAGCAACTGCAATCCAGATAAGTTTGCACAGCCTGTTCAGAATTAAAATCGTTTGCGTAGAATGTGACCCACATTTTGCTGAATTTTAGAAATCGGGACCCCATAAATATCCTCAAACAAAGATGAATCTATATGGCTAGAAATAAATTCTTGGTCAATATATTTGGTCACTTCCAAACAAATTTGTTCATATCTAAAAAGAGCAAGAACCAAAACAATTTACAACAGATAAGATGCAAATATTACACACATTATCAAAAGCACATGATAAAACTCTTTAAAAAGAGACAGACTGACAATGGATCATCTAGTTGCGTACTGAGATTGAAAAATTAGAGTGGCAATGGATGGAGAAAGGCAGGAGTCCCACTAATCAGTGGTCACATTCTGGTTGTGTCTATCGTTTTCAAATTCCACAAAGTCATCGAGCAGGCTAGGCCACGCTTCTGTGTCATCATAGCTGCTGAGATCATCGCCTACCTGCTCTGTGAAGTTAAGAAACAGTTCCCATGTGTCTTTGGGAATGCCGCGGATGTTTGAATGTTTCTCCAGGAACTCAAGCCAGCGCTGCAGCACAGGTGGCTCCCCCTGGGAGAACACTAACTTCCACAGAGTTATGGCCATGTCCGTGGGTAGGGTGCGCTGACCAGACGCAGAGTCCAGTCCGAATGTGTAAGTCCAGCGGTACAAATCCTTGAACGCCTGCCTGTCTCGAACGTCTGCGAGAAGTTCTGGAAAACGGCTCTGAATGCTCTTAATGGAGTCTGCACGTAGAGCTTTACAGCCTTGGAGAAATTCCGCCCTCGTGAACTCACACATCGTTTGTGCTCCAAACTTCCATGCAAGCACCAGCACCACAAACTCTTCTGGTTTCACTTCCAGATCCATGCAGAAACGCTCTATACCGTCTGCCAGGATGCAATCTTCCTCTGCATCTTTGTACAATTCAAACAAGGCTAGTATTTTAGATTCTGAGACTTCCCGTGATACCAGAGACATTCGTTTACCCTCAGAGGTGGCGCCGCCTTGCTTTCTGATTGGTGGAAGCTTCGGGTACGGGGTGAACATTTTCCACTCTGAGCCTGGCGTGCTTGGCTCGCCGCACCCGGTGTCCTTGCTGTCTGAGACCGGGACTCCTGCTATGTACAGGCTGGCCGGGTGGTTGGATTGGCCGCCCTGGGCTGAGTCACGGCCAAGGCTGCCCGCGGGACTGTGGGGGCCTTGTTTCTCACAGCACGGTGACAGGCACTGACCCATTGACACCTTCAGGCTCTCCCTCACTGACACATGCTGCCAACCTGTTCAGACAAGGGAAATACCAAAGTTGTGAATTTTATGGAACTTGAGATAGATAAAAAAAAAATACAAATTTTATCAAAATCATAAGTACCAAAGTAATGATAGGCTTCATCCAAATTTGGCTCTTACCTTTGAAAACTTAATGCCTTGAATCCAATTTTTTTTTCTGGCAACTATAGTTGGTTGACAACAAAGCGTTGTTTTTTTTCTTAAATTGTGAACCAACGTTAACAACTATATAAATGTGCCCAATGCCACTCTTTCAAAGAGTGCATCAATAAATAAAACATTAAGAAGGCAACAGAGAAACAGTGAAGCAACAATAATAGAAAAAAATGTGAAAGAGAGGATAAAAAGAAAATGGAAGATAGACAAGAGGGTTGAAGGAAGGATGGAAGAAATGGATGAACAAAATTAATGAAAAGTTATATGTTTTAGAATATCTAGTCTTATTGAATGACCTAATGGTCCATAGACTAACTAGCACCTAAATATTACATGGTTTGGATTTTGATTTGAAGGTTACCTTCATCCAACAATACTTCGAGGACAGGCTTCAAGACTAACTCCTGATACCTAATGGTCCATAGACTAACTAGCACCTAAATATTACATGGTTTGGATTTTGATTTGAAGGTTACCTTCATCCAACAATACTTCGAGGACAGGCTTCAAGACTAACTCCTGATAAAGTGGTCCTCACATATAACAACATCGGACTCAACGAAACCTTGATCGCAATGAAGACTATCTCAGGGTCATTTTTTCCCTCTATATAAAGCCTATAATTGCAGCCTGGGCATAATGAAGAGATTTAACAAAAACCTCGGACGTAACGTATTAGGTTTGGTTAGTGGTTCAGATTTTCAGAGATTTCAGCGAATACAGAGCTATGACAAACTCTGGCGTAGCAAAGTACACATGTAGTGGTCGAGTTTGATTTGGAGAGAGATTGTAAACCAGTAATAGTATGCTCTTTATAAAATTTAAAGGTGGTGCCTATGTATATCTGTGTGCATACTGAGTGATCAGACCATCAAAACGCCGTCCTGCCACTCTCTTTGATTTCTAGCTCGCGCAAAGAGACAGGTGTCAGGAGGGAGATAAGGTGTAAAATTGCGTTTGGACATTTGGGTGCTAGTGCTGTCAGGCAGGCAATGATAGGCCATTTTCATAGCTTTCATCGTGCCACCAGTCATACCCATGTGCCCAACACACCTCACCCCCAATCCCTCTCTCTCTCTCTCATCTAGAAACTCATTTAATTTGGTTAATAAAAGTAGAAGTGGTAAAATCAGATTTGACGCATAGCGCGGGAAATGGTTGGCATAGAAAATGATTTGTTTTGAAGATAATTTTTTTTTTAATCTTAAAGAAATGACGTCACAATAAATGTTTAGAACAGAGATGGTGGAAACAAAAAAATGTTATGAAGAGAAGGCTCAGAGAAAGAGACAGACAGACCAGACAGAGAGAATGAGACTGACAAAAAAAAGTGACATACAGGCAGAGCAGACAGAGAGAAAGAGATAAATAGACAGAGAACACAGAGAAAGATACAGACAGGCAGATAGGGAGGCAGAGGAAGAATTATACAGAGAGTCAAGAACCAAAAGAGAGAGAGAGCTCATATCGAATTACAGTTACAGTACCTGCAGACACGGCTAACAGAGCTAGATTTAGCGTTGCAACACCACTCTTGGTACCTGAAAGTGATTTTATAAAAGGCCATAAAGAAAAGTTTTGATACAGTGTGGGTGTGATTTTCATGGGGGGGGGGGGATGAATGGTCATTAGGCACAGCAATTAGACTCTTTAGACACCTCCTCCTCTCCCCACATGCACAGAATAACCATAAGTGTCACCGTATGGGCTTAGTCTTTGAGTGAGACTGTGTTTAGGGTTAAGTAAACTTTATTCACTACAGTCTTGACCTAGCATTGGACACGAAAACATTACCGGTAGGTTTAATTTTCACTTTAAATTTTAATCAAACCTCTCTCCCTCTGTCTGTGTCACACAGACACCATGTATCTAGATCTAGTTTGAAGTAATGCAGTGCTCTCGATTCCTGGCAATGGGAAAATGAACTGTACTTAGATGCATTGTCACAGAGTGTGTACAGCTGTGCATGGTTTCTCTCAGACGTAGATCTATGGTATGTATGTGTACTGTTCATTCGTACACTTTGTTAATGTTATATGTTACTTGTCAAACCAAAACGCCACAAACACACACACATAGCCATAACATATCCAGTATCGGCTCTAGTTTGTAGATTTACATAAAGGTTGGAATTGTGCAGTTACTTGGGTTCATTTTCAGTCCAGTAGTGCTCAAGAGCGTGAGGTTGAATGTACTCGTATATATCTATAGGTTTCTATGGAAAATAAACGGATTGTACAAAGTACCGACAATCAAAGGTAATTAATCATAATCTCAGTTAAAAATCTACGCCATGTCTTGCATGCTTGAACAGCATTCAGATTCACTTGTAAATGTTCACTCAAACTTAAGATTTAACGTCAATTTTCCAATTTTTGTTCATTGACTAAGGACAAATGTTTTGCTGTTTGAAACCAAATTTTAGCTAACGGAGGAGGCAAAATCACTTGGAGACACAGCAAAGCTGTTTTGAAACATTCAATGAGAAAGACAGCACACACAAAAAAACAACCTAAAAACGACACATAGTATAAATTGATGTCCTATAGCGTCAAAACTACTATAGATGTTTATCTGTATATTATCACAACCTTCCTTGTAACAAAGTTTTGGAGCTGGCCCACTGACTTCACTATATATATTCAAAGTCCACTGATAACACTATAGATGCATTCAGGACTTGTTTCATTCAGTACAATAGTACCCAACAAGTAATGAACAAGCTGGTCCAGTCTAGGTTTGAACCAGAGACTTTCATAGAGGTAGAAGTTGTGCGGTCTACCATTGAAACACTTTACATTGTATCCCCTTGATCTCTATTCAGCCTGTATATTTAGATCGATCAAGGTGGACACTGCACAGTGGTACTGCAAGCACTTCAGTTTAATTGATAAACACAGCGCAACCACGGTACGCAGATGGAAATATGTGGTAGTGAGCAGAGGACAGCAAAGGTTCAAAAGGTTTGCTTTCTCTTTTATTTCTGTGTAGTGCAAAGTGCAGCATTGGCAACACAGGTAAGTAGACACAGCACAATCACAATGCTGCAATGTGCCCCTAGGAACATGGGCTGGTAAATACAGGGTCCCAAAAATGATAGAGATTTATGGATTCTATATCCAGGCTAAATCTGAATTTAGATTATGTTATAGATCTAGAATAGGTCCCATGTATAGTTTTTACATTTAGAATCTAGATCTAGAACATATCAAAGTTTAGTGTGTTCAGACAAACCCTTTGGTGGCCGTAAAATTATTTTCGCTGACAGCAAATCGACTTTTCTGCATCACGATTGTAGCTCGAATTCAGCCATCAGTAAGACTTTGTTGATGAATGGCAGGGGGGATTTCTACTTTGAACACGGTTGAAATAACCTACAGTGAAAATGTGAACAAAGTAAATGAAGTATTAGCCGACTGGTACACCTAGAAATCTACCCCTTACAACACTCAGCTCAGTGTGTACACAACAAAGGCGTCAACCACTATGCTAAAGGGAGACTTCCTGTTAGCACTGTGACGTCAGTATGAGCAAGCACAGTAAGCAAGTGTGAGTGATCCAGTTGATTTTATCCCTTTTTACACACATTCGAACAACAATGCCTCTATGTGTTGAAACTATTGATGCGCCAAGTGGCAAAACCAGAAACTGACAGTGACAATCCTAGTTTGAGAGCTGCAATGTATAAAATTGTGTTTATTTGTAACTGAATTGACAACAGAGCCAACTTGTTTTTTTTGTGTGTTTTTTTTTATTATACAGCCATAGAAAAACAGGAATTGTAATGAAAGCATGTGGCAGTTCAATCATCAATAACAATTAATCTCGGTTTCATTTGCTCATGGTGGCCCTAACAGACATTAAGAAGTTTTTGGTATTTGTCTTTTAATTACTACATGTTTCTTTGTGCTTTGTACAACGAGGCTACTAAACCGGTTTCCTATCTGGAGAAATGTGTGCGCGTGGGGTGTTTTTTGTGTGTTTTTTTTTTTTTTTTTTTTTTTTTTTGTTTTTTGTTTTTTTTTTTTGTTTTTTTTGCTTTTTTTTTGCTGGTCTTGGTGTTTTTTTTAATCGACTTTTATATTTAGGTTTAATTTTTAACCCTGGTTAAAATACTAAGCGTATCTATCTGTCTACCTCTATATATCTAACTATCCACCACTTTCTCTATCTATCTATCTATCTATCTATCTATCTATCTATCTATCTATCTATCTATCTATCTATCTATCTATCTATCTATCTATCTACATTGTATCTATCTATCTATCTATCTATCTATCTATCTATCTATCTATCTATCTATCTATCTATCTATCTATCTATCTATCTATCTGCATCTCATCCCTCTCTCTCTCTCTCTCTCTCTCTCTCTCTCTCTCTCTCTCTCTCTCTCTCTCTCTTTATCTGTCTTTCGTCTTTACTTTTAATTTTTAATGCCCCGAATTTAAGAAAATACAATGTTTAATTATATTGTTTTGGTATACCCGTTGCTATCGGAATTAAGAACAGTAATTATTTATATCGATTTACCCTTGTGATTTATATGTGCATAATCAAAAACATTAATACAACACAGCATACAAACTTGGTTACAAACAATAGACTTACGTTAATCAGGACCCATCAATTCTTTTTGAGTCCTGTCTAACCATAAAACCAGTATATCAGGCACCAAAATGCCCTCTGTAACTCTTGTATTAATTTGGCTGTTAACCATAATTGCAACATACGGTTCCTGTAATAGGCATTTTAAAACTTCCCTAAGGTCACCAGTTTAGTTTATGTTGTTTGTTTGTTTTTCACCCACAGTGTGTAAAAATGTCAAAACATCTTTCAATTTCTAACATTTCCATTTAAACATAATAAGGTTCTATTTCAGACAGACATACAGACATAGGCAGTGACAGACGGGCAACTGCGTACTGCGTTCTCTATAGGGTTTAACGTATCCTCGGTTCCTCTAGGGAGTCCTATACGGCTACGGGTCGCAAGTCTGACAATTTTATGTGCTGCCACACACGAGACAGGGCGGGGATACCATGACCAGTCTTAGCACATTATACTGGCACCGACCCAACCAGTTACAGGGGACGAATATCGGACAAATAAATCTGCCGATCGTGGGATTAGATTAGTGGACCTCCTGATCTGAAGACCCGCGCTCTACCATATGAGCCAGTTCGCCCCCAACTGCGTACTGCGTAGACACACAGTCTTATATAGGCAGACAATAAAAACGTTATTTTTTGCTATTGTTTGTTTTATTCTGATTGCCCAACTTTTCTTGCTCCGTCATAATTATGTTTTAGACAGCCCGCCAAAGTTCTTATTCTGGCTAGCAATATTGGCAGGAGATAGAATTTATCTCTATGATATTTTGAGAAGCAGGTTAAAGTTTTCTTGGCTGAACTGTGATTATAATTGGCATAACCTGTACTGAGAGGACAAATTCAATAATTTCGGCGATACCGATGCTTGGGAATATCACGGTCTGCCAGACTGTGTGTGTGTGTGTGTGTGTGTGTGTTTGTGTCGTGTGTGTTGTTGCTTAGCGTCCAATGTTAGTATCATATAGGCTATATTGTGGTCGAACCCCAAGACTAACGTCTGAGAAGTTTAAGTGCTGCCACATAGAGACAATGTGGGGATACCATGACTCTGTCTCACCGGGTACATACTGACCTGACCCAACCTGTAGGGGACGAGTCGCCAAAGCGGGGCTCGAACCATGGACCTCCTTCGTCGAAAGCCGCGATTCTACCTCCGGGCTACTAGTAGGAAGAGTAATTATAGTGGTGGTGATGACGATTATAATGGTAGTGATGATAAGAATAATAAATACACAAATTTTCTAATAAAGCAAACATTTGAAAATAGAGCAATGAGTGTGGTTATGGTAGTACTAGGAACTTGTGACGGTGGTTGTTGAGGTGATGGTGGTAGTATTCATTATGCAGGTGGTGGTGGAAACGATGATAATAATATTGACGTTAATGATAATGATATTGACGTTAATGGTATTAGTGGCAGTATCAATT
The DNA here is from genome assembly GCA_003991915.1 of Elysia chlorotica. Classification (NCBI taxonomy): domain Eukaryota; kingdom Metazoa; phylum Mollusca; class Gastropoda; family Plakobranchidae; genus Elysia; species Elysia chlorotica. Next base: position 163,669 of record RQTK01000690.1, on the reverse strand, counting down.
GGTTATTAATACTAACTCCTGCAGGGGTAGGAGTAATGGTTGTGATAGTCATAGTGGTGGTTGTAGGAGCTACAACAGTCATGATAATAGTGGGAACGTTATAGAGGCACCTCATTAGAATACAATATGGGTAATTGCCCCAGCTGAAAACTACACAACCCTGCCATCTGCAGTTCTTTCCTCTATATCCCCCACCACTTCTTAAAAAGAAAATCAAATGCTTAAACCTAATCTTACCCGCCCCTCTAGCGTAGAAGATAAGAGTTGTCTTATCTGTCTCCTTATATCCCCTCTTTCCACTTTAGAACCTCCAAAACTAGGAACACATTAGTGGACTAGCCTCGTAGTGAATGGACTAGGATAGGATATAATTATCATCACGTCTTGCCTTCATCTTGAGCCAATACCGCTTGTCGCCGTATAAGACTAGCCAGGGAACCATAGGAGACGTTAAACCAGGATAGAGAAAATAATTACCCCCCCCCCCCCCCCTCTCCATTTTCTTTAAATATTCTCTTAATCCGTTTTTATGTTTATTTCATTTGCGAACGCGCTCTTTTAAACACAATTAAGAAATTGGCATCATCATCATCATCATCATCATCATCATCATCATCATCATCATCATCATCATCATCATCATCATCATCATCATCATCATCATCATCATCATCATCATCATCATCATCATCATCATCATCATCATCATCATCATCATCATCATCATCATCATCATCATCATCATCATCATCATCATCATCATCATCATCATCATCATCATCATCATCATCATCATCATCATCATCATCATCATACCATCCATCACCATCATCGTCATCACCATCATCATCATCATCATCATCATCATCATCATCATCATCATCATCATCCATCAGGTTTTTCATGGCTCTCCAGTTTCCATTTTTCTCTGTATTTTACATCTCTGATTGTGCCGTTGTTCTGCCTTCCAACCATTATGTAATGTTGTCCTGCATTGTCCCAGACGATATCATAATTATTATGAAAATGAAACAGTGCTTGACTTACTTGAGTTAGTCGCTTCTCGCATCCTGTTCATCAGATCAGGATGGCTCAGCTATCTCTCAACTTCGTTTGGTGAGCGATTCCGGATTTCCCATTGTTCGCTACTCTGAGGTGTTGGTGCAAATCTACCGGTACCGGTAGTTGAAAATGTTAATTATTACTGTCAAAACCTTTGTTAGAAGTTTGGGGCAGTTGACTGTTGATTATAGGTTTATATGGAAAAAAAAACATGAAAAAAACAACAACAACAACGTATACCGAAATGTCTGATGTGACATGTGGCAGTTTAAGTTTGTGAAAATGTAATGACAAACTTATGTTTTTGGCTTTAAAAACTACTTTGGTACATACAGCACCATAAATGTGTATTGCTTTATTTATATAAGTAGACTTGACTTATGCCTCTGGGTCCCCGGAGGAACATAGGACCAAAGCAACGCCTCTCCATCTGACTCGGTTTTGGGCATCCCTCTTCAGTTCAGTCCATGTCCTGCCAGCACTCCTAATCTCTGCCTCCATACTTCTTCGCCATGTCTGTTTAGGTCGTCCAACATTCCGCTTGCCCTGTGGGTTCCATACCAGACTCTGCCTCGTGATGTCTGTTGGGGGCTTTCTCAGAGTATGGCCGCTCCAACCCCACTTCCTTTTCTTACTTTGGATGTCAATTGGTGTTTGTTCTATGCGTCTCCACAGCTCCTCGTTGGATATGGTCTGGGGCCATCTGACTTTAAGTATGTATTTAAGGCATCTGTTGATGAAGGTCTGCAACTTTATATAAGTAGGGCCTATGTGTATTAAGAGATTTTTGGCAATTAATATAATAATATTATTATGTGACATGTCACATCAGACACTCTTCCGGATCATCATAGAAACGACAATTACAAAAAATAAGACGATACACTATGTTCCCAACCACAGAAAAAAACAACAACTTTTAATGAAGTCCGAACCTTCATGCTAGAAAGCATTACAAAATCAATTTGTGCCTTTTGACAATTTGGACTCTTCTGGCACATTTTGAACGTTTTCGAGACCAACCATGTCCCTCATGCAGAGATGCACCGCCCAACAGTTGGTAAGTGATAGTGGTGGGGTAGTGGTGGTGGTGGTGGTGGTGGTGGTGAGTATTTGAGTTGTAGTTGTTGATTTGGTTTAACGTCCATCATCATCACTATATAGGCTATATTGTAGACGGACCACATGACTGGCGCCTGACAATTTTATGTGGTGCCATAAACGAGATAGGGCGAGGATACAACTCCTGTCTCCGCCGGTCACATTAGACTATTATGTATACTAAGAGATTTTTGATGGTTGTGGTGGTGGTGGTAGTGGTAGTAGTAGTAGTAGTAGTAGTAGTAGTAGTAGTAGTAGTAGTAGTAGTAGTAGTAGTAGTAGTAGTAGTAGTAGTAGTAGTAGTAGTAGTAGTAGTAGTAGTAGTAGTAGTAGTAATAGTAGTGGTTGGCAACTAGTCACGTTTAGCTGATAAACCTGCCTACGCTATTGTGGACAAATCCATGGCTAAACTAATTTAGGCATTACACGTAAAATCCTCCAAATTTAAGGCACAGTGCATTTTGTTACCTTCATGTCGAGTACCCTGACCTATCACCCTTCCCTAGCCTAATGATTTGCCCATGAATGAGACCCTAATTTTAGGCCTAGGTTTACACAGGAAACGTTCGCAACCGCATCCGGGGTGCCTTCAAAATGGCGATCTTCTCAGTCACTGAGGAAACAACATTTCCGTGTTATTTTCAACTTGCATGAGTCACTGAGGAAACAACATTTCCGTGTTATTTTCAACTTGCATGACCCACAAACCTTACAAGGAGTATCCTAAAGTGATTTACAGAGATAAGTAAGTATCTCGAAGCGAGTCAGTTATGCCATGAATGGGAATCTCCACCCATAAATTACTAGAGTATCTAAAATGTACTAAAATACCAAGTCAAAATAAAAGGCCAATAATCATTGACTCCGACAAAATAACAAATCATCAAATGACAAGATAAAACATTCTGATTTTTATCTGAAAAGCTTAGATCTAGATTCTAGATCTGGACATAGATCGAGGCATAGATCTAGATCTAGATTCTAGATCTTGGTCTAGATCTCAATTAAAATAAGGTATTAAAATAAAAAGAGAATAAGAGGCTAAGGGAGATTTCATGAATGAAGTGTATTTATCTAGCAATCTAATCTAGATCTAGATCTATTGAAACCCATACAGTACCAAAATGCTCTAGATCTAGAAATCTAGATTTTAGATCTTAGATCAAGGAGGCGAGAGGAATAAGATTTCTATACCTAGAAGCTTTCAATTCAAGAAGTTAACCACTCGAGTGCTCAGGTACATTTTAGAAATAACGGGCATTTATTGTCAAAGAATATCTTTTTAATTAAATTCTAATGAATTATAAAAATGTTAGAACTGAAAGTGGCAGAGTCGAAGATGATTTTAACCAGTGAACCAGCCATTCAGTATTCACGATAATCATTATGGACATATATATGAATTTATTATAATTAGGTAGCAAATTCGATCCCTATGCACTGAAGTGGTTAAAGGTTGATTCCTCAATGCAGGCAGCTCTAGAATCTTTTTGAAAACAACACACGGTAATAATGAAATGATCTTTTTCTTGTAGTAAAATATTTCAAATAAATATAGAATTTCGGCCTACACTTTTAGATCTATTCTATGTGGATCTATAATTATACTTTCCACAAATTAAGTGAATTTGTTAAATGTCAAACCCAATTTTTTGTGTGATAAATCCTAATGTTCAACAATCAGTCAATTGGTCTCTCTTTTAAACCACCTCTTTGTCACTTTGTGTAGGATCAGCCTGTTCTTAATAACTAATTATTTTGTTTCTTAGCTGCTTTACCATATCAGTACAGTACTAGCTAAGTTGTTATAAATGCAGGTGGGTAGGCATAGTTTGTAATCTTGTAAGTATATTTGCATCCAAAGCTAAAAAAAATTATTTGAGAATACATTCGTAACCAACATTGTAAACAGGATCAAAGTAAGATTAACAGTGTCAGTCCTTCCTGGGTGGGATTTGAAGATTGTAAACCCTTTGATACATTACCATATTAACGCTAGATTTAAATTGGATTTATTGCTATTAAAATTTTAAAAAATTATATGTATACCGATTTTGATGACCTTTGCTTCCTTTTTGTTACTGCCAAGTTTTTTATTTTTTAATTAGAGATGTCCAAACGCGAATTTCGTCAATAAAATATAAACAAAATTATCACTTTACCCTAAAAATTCATCCAGGAACTGAGAAAGAGTGACTTGCTCTTTAGTAATAGCATGTACAAGATTAGTATCTATATATGCTAAATTTCACTTTCAAGCTTGATCAAGATCCAATTTTTTTACGTTTAAAATGATTTATGATTAAAAAAAAAAAAAATTTTCCATGGGATATACGTTTTGAAGAACTGCATCTTGAGCAGTATTTTATGTACCGGGTATACATGTATGTATTCCAAAAAAAGACAAACAAGTTACTCATTTTAATGATCATTTATAAATAATGTAAATATGCTGAATCAGCTTAGTTTGAATTGGAATCAAGTAGTCCCTAAGATATTCTCACTCATGTTTTTTTTCTCCTTAAAAATTGTATATTTCTTCGTTTCTAGCAAGGTAGTTTAATTATTACAAAAATGCTTTTTATATTTTTATTCATAATTGTTTTAGCAATGTCCTCAGCGCTAGATCTGTAGAGATAAAATTAAAAAATTAATTGGTTGATCCATTGCACATGTCATTGCATGATATTTTATGAAAAGCCCTTTTTCTTGAAATGCACTTGGATATTGGAAACTGAACTTCTAGCATATGTTGTATTGAAGAGCCGTCAGAATTCTTAATGTGACTTCTCAGCATTGTGGCTTTGAACCTGGGTTTGGTTCCAGACATTTCCCACAGTCATACCTGTCTTAGCAGCATGTTGCAGCAACTGTTGTAGTTGACTTGTAAGTAGAAGAATTGAACAATCACCATTTTAGTCCTTGGATCTAAATTTATACTCGTTCTGTGATTTGCCACATCCACATGGGTAGTCTATTTTCAAGTTACAATGTTGGTTCGATCTCTTAGTCTTACTTTGTCTTTTGGATGTTCCCAGACATGACTCTATTGTCACCAATTGTTCCAACATTCTCTTTCTTGTTAAAAATATTAAAAATATTGTGGACCGTGTGTGCAATTTATTTCTAAATTGATTCTTGCTGGTTTTAAAGCCTAGGGGTCACTACCTTGTAAGACCTTCACTAATTTTTGAACAGAATGGAGTATAGGTTAGTCTGGTACATAGATCTTTGAAATGATGTAATGAAATCACTTTTATCAGTAATCCATTCTTTGCATTTTAGATGACCCTTTATGCAATCATAGTTATAAAATGAAGCAACTTTAATGGTAAAAAGGTTAGAGAATCAAAATAAGAAGTGATTTAACCTTATTACTGATTAGATCCCCTATATAAAATTTCATCACTGCACTATTTGAGTAATTTTTTAGGTTTTCGCCCAATCTCCTGACAAATAAGAAACTGAACTGTTATATTGATGCTATAATCTCTTCCTAATTCATTTGGAATTTAAAAAACAAACAAACAAAAAAACCAATGTGATGAAATGTTTCTTTTTTTTAAAGCCCATTTTTTTTCATAATTTTAATTGCGTTTTTATATCACACTCTAATATTTTTTCTGAACTTTTAATGCTATTTAGCATGCACATTTCACTGCCTTTTATTTTTTTTTGGCTTTGATTTGCCAGTTACTGTTTTAAAACACTTTTTACTGTTTCATACACACATGTATATTTGTCCTTGATGTTTAATAGCTTTGTTGTATCAGGATGAAGTTTTGAGGTACAACATTTTTTTTTAGCAATCAGATACATTTGCAAACCACTAGAAACACATGGTGTGTAAATAAGATTTTGATTAGAGTTGGTTGGCATCTATAACTGAATTTTACTTTTTTTTCCTTCTTTTTCTTTTCCCTCCAGTGTTTATCTTTGTCAATCTTTGAAGGAGCCACTGTCTTAGCTATACGTTGCTTTCTATGTAAGTACATATTCATATTTTGGTATCAGTTATTTTATTCTTTTTCACATAGCTTGAGTGCAATTGGCCATAAGAAGTGTGCTTTGTTTAATGGGTCAACTTACAAAATTATGTGAAAATATCAAGAACAAAATTAAAATTTTGCACTTTTCAAGATGAGAAAGATCAGTGGTCTACTGGCAATGTAAGTATTAAAAATGTTATTTGTGAAGGTTGATTTGTTTAAATCTAGAATATTTTACATTTTACAGAGTCCTAAAATTCTTCGGAATATTTTATCCTGATGATATTTTAAAATGTTTAAATTTTTTGTATCAGTTTTTAAAACAAACCGCCATACCTGTACTGGAATTATTAATCCCAATAAAATTAGTTGTATTGTAATAGACATTTGAATAACAATTTTTTAAAATAAGTATAATGATGTAGGCAGAATGATGCTACAGCATTTTTTTCCCATAATTTTTTATTAAGATAATAAAAATGTTCAAGGTAGATGAATTAAACAAAAATTAATGCAAGAAAAAATTATGAGAACCCACAATGTAGTTATGAAAATACCGTTTCATTACGTTTTTATCAGAACATATTTAATCAAACCCAAGGCTGATCGAAAGTTGATTAAACTTTATTCTTAATCTTAATATGAATAGATTGAACCATAATACTGTGGTCCAGACAAATCTCGTACGTATAGAAAGATAAATGTGCTAACTGCATAGTTTGAATCTGTTTTACAAATTTACTTGTCTGAAAAACGCTTTATATAAAATATACATTCTTCCTCTTTTCTTTCTGTATTATTTTTTTAACCAGAACATATTTAATCAAACCCAAGGCTGATCTAAGAGATCGATTAGAAGCTTCTTATGAGACTAGATCTTACAAGCTGTATACGTTTGCTTAGAAAACATCATGAATTTTTGCCACTTCTTCAATTCGGAGTATGATTTTTTTCTTAAAAGGAGTAGATCTGGTCATATTGGTGACGTATATAATTCAAATTATATGTGGAGCAGTTGTGAAAAAAGTCCTCCTCATGAAACAAACAAAAAGAGGGAGGGAAGCAAGATTATAGTCAGATTGCTTCAAGGTTTTGGTTTGTTTCCCTTCATCTTGATCAGTATAATGTGACCGACTGAGACGGTAGTCTAGGTCTCCCCGCCCTGTCTCATGTGTGGCAGCACTTGAAATTGTCAGACGTCAGTGTCGGAGCCCATTTACAAAATAGCATATATAGTGCAGCGTTAGACGCTAAGAAAACAAACAAGAATTCAAACCCTTCGTCTTGAACTTGAAACTTTGAAGCAAATTACGAATCAAGCAGAAATCCGATGCACGTAAACCATCCCCTCACCATATGGCTTATTTCAATGTCACAATGTCAGGTTTCGTTTTTGTTTTGATTTTGTTTTTTTGTTTTTGCAAATGTAAACCGACTTTCTACATTTTTGTGAGAGGTCGAATTGCCCTTTGGTTGAATCTGATTGTACAACGTACCTTCATCGCTGGCACAAGTGACAGAGCGTCGGACTCCCAACTTGAACATTTTTAGGTCGGATCCCGCGATCGGGCGGATTCGTTTGTCGGATTTCGCGCCTTCTAATTGGTGCCAGTCTCGGTATCCCCACACTGCCTCGTGTGTGTGGTAGCATATCGAATTGTCAGGCGTTAGTCTCAGGGTCCGTCGCCGTATACACGTATAACCCTTATTGGAACCTATGAGACGTAAAACTCGCATACAAAAAATTTGCGCAACGCACGAAAAGGTGCATACTTGTCCAATTTCTGTATTTGCTGCTACCTTTGGAATACGTATTTATGACAATTGCTTGAGTCAAGTACATTGTAATGTAATGGACATAGACATAAGTCCTGGTTTCCCTGCTCTCTCTCTGCGCTGTAGCAAAGCCATAAGTTAAGAAATTCCGAGGACCCTATTATCTTATAATAATGATAGGCTACTCATATGGAACCCAGGAGACATTAAACTAGAATGTTGCTTCTCTCTTCGTTAGAGATGAAAACTGTATAGTAATGTTGTTCCTATTATTACAACTTCTCAGAACACCACTCTGTACCTGGAAATTACCCAGAATAGGACCATGTAGCAGTTCAAATATTCTAAACGCACTTTATTTTATCGAATGTTTTTATCACTCAATTATGAAATTACATCTTTATAATCTTCGCCTTTTAGGGTCAAACTAAACTTTGCATAAACCTTTCAGACCTGGATTTCACGTGATAGGTAGACAAGTATTTTTTTTCCTTATATACTGTCTCCTAGTTTCCAAAGAAGGGGCATAAAGCCTCTATAAGAAACCCAGGAAACGTAAAAAAAAAAAAAAGAAAGAAAGAAGGCAGAAATGAGTATTATTGTCAGTTTTTACTTAGTTTCCATTTTCATAAACTTAAAACTTTGTAAGTTGCATATTACAAAGCTATCACAAATCCTACGCTCGTAAACCATCCCTGGACCATATGGTTTATTTCAATGTCGATGCATCCTTTTTTTTCTAATTTTTTCCCAAACATGAACTTAGTTTTTAGATTTTTGCCAGAGGTCAAACTGACCTTTGGTCATAGAAAGCTGTGCAAAGCTCTCTCACCGATTAGTGTCTCCTAAGGTCTATTCATGAACGTTGCAAATGGCGTATATGGAAAACTGCTTAGAAGACGAACGCTCTACCCTTTGATCAACCATTAATTTTTTCTTCACACCAGTTTTAAAACCGTCCTAGTTATAAAAAATTAATATAGGTTACGATTAATACAGTGGGGGCCATGATACAACAAAATTAATACACGTACACATCAGTTGCGCTTCACGCACTTCACTTGACTTGTGTTAAACTGATATCTCACATTTATATCATTGGCCCCAAAGCCGTCTTTTTCTTTATTTATATCTAATATATTAAGTAGTTGTAGCCGCTGAACTAGGAAATCTTTCATTAGGAAATAACTGACCTAACTGACTTTTGTGATACATTTAACATTAGTTATGCGGTGGTTTAAGAAAAGATAAAAAAAAAATCCAACCAATCAAATGGGTCCCTAATTCGCTGTAAGCACCGCCTGTCAGCGCTTTTTAAGCCTTACAACAGACACTCGTTAAGTGGTTTATGCTCTGGAGCGTAGACCTAGTCTTGCCACAAGAAGCGACCTCTTAGTGACCCTTGTCCACTCCAGATCCTCCCCCCCCCCTCTTTCTCTCTCCATTTATACTTGTTTGATGCCCGCATGTGCCAATTCAATCAATGCACCAAATCAAACGGTTCTGACCACTCTTAGAATTTTTCAAGGAGTATTATAAAAATATTGACCCGTTTGTTCCGGTTACCAGGTGCAATTTACATATTATGTAAAGGTATTTCTGCGTATATCTTTGGACCCTCAAGAACGCTCTAATGTTATCTCTAAACATCTATGGGCCTGTCTACCTTTGTGTGTGTGTGTTTATATATCTTGCTGTCTATCTGCCTGTTTGTCTGTCTGTCTGTCTCTATATCTCTCGTTCTCTGCTTCTCTGTTTGCCTTGCCCCTCTGCCCCCCTCCCTCCTACAATCAGATGAAACAATATAGATGTATGCGTTTTGCCACTCGTTTACTCTACAGAGAATCAGGGTAACATTCGGCCTATCTTAATAATATGTCAACACCTTCTCTGTTGCACTTATGTATCTATTATCTGTGATAACGCGCTCGTGCACTTCGAAATTGCTTATAAACAATACGCCTGTAGCATCGCATTCAGAGCGTGATGAAAGCGCTGAAAGGCTCTCTGCGCACCTGCACCAAGCGTCAAAGATCAGTAACAGTTGTCACGTTCCTTTAAAAGAAAAGTAGATACAGTCTTTTTTATTCTTAAAAAGTGTCTCTGTTTAGTTGTACGTGTTCTCTCAGGTAAGAAAGCAATTGGAGACGTGGACACCGGTTCATGTTCGAACCGTGAACCTCATGATTTTAGTCCAGTATACCAACTGATTGGGATTCGATGTTCATGTCTTCTTCTTTATGTTCCCTGAAAACCTGAACGTAAACTATTATAATTGATTGATAATTTTTTTTATAAAATTGTTATGTTGCTCATTCATAACTATGGTCACTCTAAGCACGGATCAACCCTGATTTCATGAGTAAAACTTACGAATTATTAATTCGCCTATAAATTTGTCAACGCCTCTGAGAGGTTATTGCATTGAATTCAGCCAGCTTATATTCATGGGCGATAAAAAAAAGTTATCTACGCATCTGGGTAAAGAAATAACCTACTCTACTGAGCGCACAGTCGGTTGGAAAAAAAAGACTTGACCATTCACAGAAACATGATAGCTAAAACGTCTGTTACTTGTCCATTCAATAACCCTTAGTCTTACGTTGGTTTGATGAATGTGCACCATTGTGCCAGCTGAGCGAAACGCGCTCATGTGATCTTCATTTTAGACCTTTCAAAAAAAAAAAAAAATAAGGAAAAACAATGGACATGTCTGTATACCATATGGTACCACCACTACCATGAAAAGCTTTCTTTTTCCCTGTTTTGTTGTACCAAATACAATATCAAATAGTCGACACAACACGACTATGGGTTCTTTAACGATCGTTTTCCATTTTTCATGTGGTATTAAGGTTTTACTGGGTACTATCCCGCCCTGTAAACTCGATTAAAAGGCAGGCATTTCTGGAATTGCGAAATTGCCTTTCATAATTGTGAACCAGTGCTTGTGGTTCAAGGAAATTTACAATATTTACTGAGCCAACCGCACTTTTCTCCCCTGCTGTTTCCAACTTTCGGCTTGCATTCTTTGCTTTAATGGCCTTTCAATTGTATCTGGCTTAAACATCTCATATGCGCCGCAGAAGTTAGCTTCGAGTGTGAGTCTAGATTGTAAAAACATGCAAAACCAACAGCAACAACAACCAAACAGAAACAAACAGGTGTTTTAAAGAGGCTATTGCTTTGACACACCTAGGCTGATGGGCAATTTTTTTTGTAGTATACGCCTCCACAACGTGAAATTCTTATTGTTTGTGTAAATGAACCATTTTTATAACTTCTTTGTACAGTGTATTGGAAATTTGGTGGCTCCGTTTTGTAGCACGGAAGACTGTTGGTTAAAACGCCCTCCTCTTGAGAAGTGAACTACGATCGGACAGAGTATTTGTAGGATCTCACCCCCTGCTGGATTGATCGGTGTCAGTACATAATTATATTGTGAACGGCTTAGACGAAAATCAAGGTACATGTATCCCCAGTATGTCTATTTGCGGCAACACGAAAATTTGTTACATGTTTTTCTTGGGACTTGTCAATCATATAGCGCAGGAGTTGGACATTTAGAAGTCAACTAACGTCCTTCTAGATGTTCTTGAGATAATCCTCCCGCCGGCGGCTGAGTTGTGTAAACAGTATCCATCAACCATTTTTGGTATACTTATAAATACACTGAACTGGCCATTGCTCGGAAGCTTCGCATCTGAAACTGACTCCATCGGAACAATTACACATATTACATGCAGACAACTAATAAAAAATATATTATGGAACAAAGAACGAATCCACTAGACACTGGAGACTGCACGGTGGGGTGATTACCTTACCTGTGACACGTTATCGTAGTCACCTATGACGGTACCTGAAAATGTCGGTGCCTGAATATTTCATCTTCCTTTTTTGCCACAGAAGCCGCCACTGCTTCTAGTTTAGTGCGTCATTTTTCATATTCAGCTCTGCCTGTCGTGGGCTTTTTAGTGTGATGGGAAAAAAATTTGAGATAATCGTTTAATGGATGGGCAATACCAACCACCCGTCTCTCTCTCTCTCTCTCTCTCTCTCTCTCTCTCTCTCTCTCTCTCTCTCTCTCTTTTCTCCATTTACAACACTGAAAGGGCAAAAAAAAAAAGAGGAAAATAGAATGGCAAGTAAGAGTTCATACAAGTTCTGTTAAGGTATTATTTTGGGGTGATTGAATATGCTATGTCCTTGGTGGGAACAATCACAGAAAAAAATGTTGCTCCTGTTTGCATCACTGATAACTCGAAAATTCAAAAGTACCCTAAATATTCCATGCGCTTTGTCATCTGTGCTGTTTGGAGGTCACCCTCCCACGGTATGCCTAACGGAATTCAGAAGACACCGTACTTCCTTTCACACTCTGACTCACGCGGACAAGTCTTACTTATTCAAGTTCGAATCTGGTTTTTCCCCCATAATGTCTCCGAAGCTTAAATTTAACAGAGCCCTTGCGACAAGGGCCATATCATTATTAAAAAAACAAACAACAACCCAAAACAAACCACGAAAACGATAAGATCTAAGAGGATTTGCACGGGCGTTCAAACATAGCTCTAGCCTAGACTTATGGAGCAAATGAGGCGATTATCAAACCACACGCGCTAGGACAAATGATTAGACCATTCGTTATCGTCGTGTGGGTCCAAAAGCCTGTAATGTCATCGGTACCTGTCGCTCTTCTGACATTCTCGAAAACTCACGAAACTCAAGTCAACGAACACACAGCCTTCCTGCACCCGCAAATATTTTACAGATGATGGTAAAACAGCTCTCGCAGAATAAATCTTGGAGTCGTTGATTATTGTTTTGGAAATACCACCACCACCAACAACTACACCATTTGGTCTGAGTTATTGTGGAACGAAGAACACCATTTGGTGTAAGTTATTGTTGTGAGACCAACACCAACGTGTGGCCTTTGCCGCCGTGTAGGATTCTCCCTGGGAATGTAGGGCTCCAGCGTTTAGCGTAGGTGGATATAGATGTATGGGATGACTTTGTGGTGCATTGGTACGTCTCTAAACTTGTCACCGAGTTTTTCTAACTTTCGGTTGTCTGAATAACAACAAAATCGACTTTCATCCTGCGTGTTGATATTCAGTCTTTGCGACCCACACAGAAAAAAACACACAAAAAAAAAAAACAAAAAAAAACAAGACAACGAAAAACGGATGACATTATGACACCCTTAATCATGGAATTTTCTGATCGATTCTTGTCTGCGCAAGTCTACCATAGAGCTTTGATTGCACGCCAGTAAAGATTCCCTTATCTATCGTCTTCGTTTTCGCCAAGGGGCCCGTTATCGCCAGACCTCTGTTAACATCCAGTACCTCACTCTTGCAAGTTTAGTAAACAACAGTAACCGATGGCAGATAAAGTCTTCGTGGGGCATGACGAGGGTTATGTTTTGTGCCTGCCAAGTTTTTCTACTCACATACACACACACACACATACATACACATACGCACACACGCACGCCACACACACCACATGCACACAAACACACACACTTATTATTATTTTTTTAAGGATCATTTCTATTTATTGCTATTATGTATTATATCACCTTTCACGCTTCATGGAAGCCAGTAAATAACCATCATGATTTTTTGCTCCGTTCTCACAAATAATACACAATTTAATAATGCACGTTTGAAAATGTTTTTATGAACTTGCAAGTGTCAGCAGTTGGATTGACGTCTGCATGGAACTACAAGTGAACTTGTCGTCAGTGAGGAGTTCACCGGACCACTTTCTGAACGCTCGACACGCGAAACGATTTTTATAGGAACGCGCTTTTAATCGGACCATTTCGTATAGGTTTACTACAATATCCGACTGTGGCACAGTTTACAACAGATTGTTTATACATTTTGAAAGGCTATGAAATACCAATTTTATTCTGTTTAAAGGAAGGGGATAAAAGGATTGGAAAAAAGAGCGAGGCTGACAAACATATGAACGAAAGCCATGAAAGTCATTCGTTCTTGACTTTGCGTGAAGTTAATACTGTAGATAAAAACAAATAATTATGAACGCCCTCATTATACATGCACCTATGAAATCATCTCCCTTATTTTGCCTGTGGCAGAGTCGAGAAAGATGCATGTTCAGAAGCGGAAGTTACCTGGCTGCCTCAAGTGGTTACACCGGTTACACCGAAGGGTGACTGCGCTTGAAAACCTGCGGTGCATGTTTCCGGTTTAAGTTTCGCAATACGCTTTTTTTGAACCACAGTGGACGCCACTGAATTTGACATCTGACAATTCGAAGTTTCCCTTAATTGGACATATTTAAAAAGGCCGGAACAAATCTCTTTTAATTGCTTCTTGAATATGTGCTTTATTCGACGATTTGCCACTTCATTTCTTTTATTTCACATTTTCCAACCCAATTTAACTTAAATACTAATCTAATCTTTTAAACATAAAATGCAGGCAGTGGAGTCTGTATTAGACTGATAGATAATCTTGCAAAAATTGATAACTTTTTTGCACAGGATAAATAAGCCAATGCATGGTGCCCAAAAAGAACACCACTGTGCAGATTCCTATCCAGACCCACAGCCAAGCTACATCAGCTATGGTACTCTCTTAAATACGATATCTTCTAAATCGACTTTACCTTAATTCGACATAAACGTTCTGGTCCCTCTAATGTCGAATTATCAGGTATGCACAGCATATGTTATTTCTTTGACACGGAAAAAGATATGTGTGTGCGTGTGTGTGTTTGGTTTTAATTTTCCAGGGAAAAAAAAAGGGGGGGGGGGCTGTCAAGGCTATGGAGACCCCCCTCCAGTTCTATTTGGCTCGTTATTTTGCAAGTGGTGGTGGTGAAGATTTATTATAACTTATGATAGACGGTACTGTTTTCTCAGATGCTCCCCGAGTCTTAAGTAGAGTCAGGTGGGTACAACCCTTTCTTGGTTACAGCTCAAGATGTGTAGAGTGGCTCTGGGGTACGAATCACTTCGGGTGTTTGGGTGAAGGCTATGGGTCAAGATTTTGCACGGAACTGTTCTCAGAGACCCTTACACAACATTTCCGATAAAACGAAACCTAATAATTATAGACCCTCTCGGTATAGAATTAAATTTGAACAAGATTTTTGATTGAAAATTTTTCACTTAAAATAGTCCTCAAACAGCGTTTCCGATAAAGCATACCTTACTACTTGGGGTAAGTTTAGTCCACATTGTCACAGAGTTATATTTGAGCTCGATTTTCAATTTTGTTTTAGCCAATATTTTGTGTCTCCAAATCATCCGAAACAGTATTTACTGTTACAAATAGGGCGTAAAACGCAATGCTACTATATAGAATCCGAAAGCAACAACAGAAACGAAAACAACAACCTCGATTTCTATGGCGGTGTTTTCAGAGATTTTGAAAATCAGCTGTTGTAAAAGGAAAAAAAAACAGCGTGAGGACATTATAATCTAGGACAACTCCCGTTAAATATTTTAACAGATTATACATTAAAAAAGGAGAAAGACCATTCCGTGGAGCTGTTGACAAAGCCATAGAAGCAGAGCTCCCTAAAAACAAACCTTAGCGCTCGTTTTGATTTTAACGTTTACTTGTTCAAATGAAATATATTGCCTTCTTACAACGCCAACGTATACTATAATTATGTTTTCATTTTTTTCCTTCTAAAGTCTTATGTTTCGCTTACTAAAAAAACTAATTTTTTATATGAAAGCTCAGTTTGTTTTCGTCGCATCGCAATAATTTGCAAGCAGGATGTAGTTTTTAAGTAAAACGTACTTGACAAATGCTCTCAGCTTCACCATCAATTTGTCAAAGTCGAAAAGTGTTTCGCATAATTTTAGAAGTACATATTATTTTAGATTTTTGTCTGTCCTGAAGGTCTAATATTAATGGGGCGACTCACTCTGTGAATAGGCCATTAGGGCGACTTCAAATTGATATGTGTCATGCTGGTTCGAATGCGCTCAAACTGATTGAGCTCTCATGATTAGCCAAGACACCCCCCCCCCCCCCGTCCTCATTCCATCTCTGTGTAGCAATACATGAAAGTGTCAGACTACCGGTCTTGGGATTCGTCGCCGAGATAACCTAGTTGCGTACCATGGGTCTCCAGAAATCAATTACCAAACCTTTCTTAAAGTGCGAATGTTGTTTTCTGTACTCGCCATGAGATGCAATTTTTTATCACAGTCTTGTAGCATACAGTGGTATTTTCGCTTAAGCATGAAAAATGGCTCACGGTCCAAAACATTGCATTTACCGCTGAGACTCGGCACTTTTTAACGAGCTTCTCCATGCTCTAACATCACGACCCGTTTAATGTTTTGTCTGTGGAAACCATCGACACCAGGGTTAGGGCGTACCAACATAAAATACATTTAATATTTAGTCGTCCGACTTTGTTATTTACAGACATGTTAAGTCGGGCATCTCATACTCTTTTCTCGTTGCCCTAGTTACTACTCCAGTTCTTGTGGAATTAGTCCTTTCGGCGGTGCCTGCGATGCGTTGAAAGTTAAATTCGCCAATAGTGCACATGACCCTGATTGTCTGTTCGTTACGTGTTTACTTGAGTTTTGGTTTTGAAAAAAAAAAAAGAATTTAGAAAGGAATAAAAACGCCTTTAACAAATAGAATTTAACAAAAAATTATTCCAAATGTTGTATTGTTTTTTCGTTTGAAAAAAAAAAAAAACAAGAACCGAAAAAAAAAACCCAAAGCACCTTATCACCACAAAATAATATGGTTCTTATATAGAATGACACATTTTTATATATTTTAGCGCCAGTTTTTCAATCGAATTTGATCTGGATTGTAATGTATATTTACATACTTTGGCAATGATAAATCACAGTAGACGCCCACAAATAGAGTATATTTTAATCTTCTGGGAGCAATTAACAAAAAAACCAACAACAACAACAACACAAACAACGAACACATGAAAAATATGACAAAACGCATCAGATAGGAATGCACCGAATTGACGTCATGGTGCCGATGACTCAAACAGTGCTATGCGAACAAAACAAGTATGTCGTCATCGCTGGCATTCTTCTGCCTGTCTGTCTCTCTCTCTCTCTCTCTCTGTCTCTCTCTCTCTCTCTCTCTCTCTCTCTCTCTCTCCCGCATGTGCTTTCTCTATCACTCACACGCACTCTTTCTCCACACGCGCTTCTTTCACGCTCCTCCTCACACATACTCTCTCACACGCCCTCACACTCTATCTTTCTCTCGCTCTAGCTATCAGTGACTTATATTAGTTGTTTTTACTGTAACCAGTCAAGCTTTTCAGTATAATTTGTTGTTACTCAAGTGGATGTTGTTGTTACTGTTGTTGTTGTATTATTTCGGCTCTTGTTACACACATTCTCTCTCAAATCATCATCATCATCATCATCATCATCATCATCATCATCATCATCATCATCATCATCATCATTTCATCATAATCATTATCATCATCATCATCATCATCATCATCATCATCATCATCATCATCATCATCATCATCATCATCATCATCATCATCTGATATTTATTTCTTATTCTCTTTCCGAATCTTAGCAGTACCTTTCGTTTCCTAATTTTCTGTACTCTAAACAACCGCACATACTATCTTTTCCCCCTTTGAAGCCGTTCAAAGCCTTGAAAGTGTTTGCCTCGCTCCCACCGACCCACGTTCAGGTGGTGAGCAATGTTGTTATGTTGCAACAGTTGCTGTTTTTCCCGCCGCCCCCTCACACCCACTTTTCGCATGGCATCCCTGGCACGCGCTTTGGTAAAAGCGAAAGGAGACATCTTTTCAATAATAAAATTTTCGGGTACTTCAAGATGCCGGTACGATGACTTTTCCTCTAGCGCTAGAGTGCTCTTTTATCTACCAATTATTTTGGATCATCGCTTTATTTTTCGTATATTTTTATTATTATTATTTACCGATTACTTGCAGTTACTGGCGAAGCGTTGGTGTGTCGCCAGCCTGTCTTAACTTGATGAAGGTCGATATGTTAATACGTCCAAGATAGTCATTTTAGTCATGGATGAAAGTTTTGGATATCGAAATGTCGGTGTTTGGGGAATACTTAACACGTACTTCATAAAATTAAGAGAGAGGCAGAAAAAGAGTGAGAACTAGAGAGAGAGAGAGAGAGAGAGAGAGAGAGAGAGAGAGAGAGAGAGAGAGAGAGAGAGAGAGAGAGAGAGAGAGAGAGAGAGAGAGAGAGAGAGAGAGAGAGAGAGAGAGAGAGAAGAGAGAGAGAGAGAGAGAGAGAGAGAGAGAGAGAGAGAGAATCAGAGGGAGAAGAAGAGAGTGACAGACACACGGAATGGTAAAAAAAAGCTGAATTCAATTTAAGTAATCTTAGTATTGCTCAGACTGGGACGGGGGTCAATGTACAACTTTAAATATTACTAAATTTATGTCTCCGTAGTTTGCAGAGTTATGACAGGGAACCAAGAAAAGATCAGCACAGAGAGATAACAACCATTTGGGTGATCTTTCTGATTATTATATCGTTATAGAGATAAAATATTTCCAAAGCCTAGATTTTCAGTTCAGTCTTTCTTGTTTGTTTTTGTTGTTGTTGTGTTTAAGTTGCTGATTCCTCTTTTGCACTTCCACCCAGGCTTTATTGCGTCACGCGTCATGGCCGGGTTGTGACGCGGAGTCCATCGCGACCAGCGTCTACGATCCATCTTGTTCGCTGAACAGCTTCTGCCCCTAAGGTAAGCTTTGGATGTACATGTAGCTAGGTGTTATGTCTGCCTTGTGCTGTTCAATCTGTGATCCTTTACTGAGTCTCATTTTATTGAATTTTGACCATTTATATTGGTCTTCATTTTTCCAAATAGCTAGAACACCGTATTTTGTATTGTAAAGGTTTAGTTCATTTTACCGAGTCTATATATTTTTTTAACATAGCTCATATATTTAACTGTCTATATCTATAGGTCTGTCTATCCATATATCAATCATCTATCTATCTATCTATCTATCTATCTATCTATCTATCTATCTATCTATCTATCTATCTATCTATCTATCTATCTATCTATCTATCTATCTATCTATCTATCTATCTATCTATCTATCTATCTATCTATCTATAAATCTATCTATCTATCTACACCCACTCCTCCACCAAATCATAATGTATTTGTCTAAACTAGCCACCTATCTATCAATCTTCTTCAGCCACTCATCTAACTTATTCATCAATCCTGTTTTTTTCCCCTCCAGTATATGTTTCCAAGCACCGCTGTATAATTTATATTCCATTTTTTTTCTTGGCGTTTTCACTCTCAGAATAAATAGCTCATCAGTTAAGTGTCCCGACGTTCGAAGCTCTGTAATAGTCGATTGAAAAGAGAGCGCATTGGATAATCACCTTATGCCCCGAGAGATTGCACATTTTATCTGCAACAGATGATTCTCTTGCCAAACACAATATTAGACTTTAAAAGTAGTAAAAAAAAAGATGCATAAATCCGCTGTTCAGGAATCATACATCCCAGTAACTGTAAGAAGCTGATTTTTTAGCTCTGTTGCCTATGAACCGCAAAGTGATTTAACTCCGATAATGTCTACACATCACTGAATATGTGTGTTTGTCGCTTTTTGGTATCTCTCCACCCAAACCCCCTCTTTGCCTCTCATTTTGCACTCCCCCCACACACGCACACACAGGCACACACGTACGTGTACATAATCTCCTCGTGCATTGACCTAATTTAATTGACAGTTTGATGGAACAAATTCAACCGAAGAAAAACAGTTGTTCATGCCTATTTCTGACCAGAACTTACATTTAGTCAGTGTTGCACTTTTTTTTTTCCTCATTAAAGGTAGATTAGAACCTGTACTACCTTAATGTTTTGCAGTAAAAGCAAAATAATTGATCTGCTCTCGAACTGTCTCCACGCTTCTAGCATTGACCTGATTTTCCTGCATTGTATAATAATATAAATCCTTTTCTTTCAATTACTTAACCCAAGCACCAACGTCGCTACACTGTAAACCGTAGGTGGTGTTAACGTGCTGTTTTTTTCTCTGAAACAATGTACTTACTTCTCTCCTGTACGGTAGAACGATTGTTTCCGGATCACTGCCTCCCACCCTGTGATTGATATAGATGTAGATGTTTAGTTCCCTTTTCGTGCGTCCTCTTGTTCTTATCAAGCACCTTTGGCTACAGAATGACATTGACAAAATTGTAATTATTGCGTTAGAGCGATGGCAGCTATCATGACTGATCTGACTGCTGTCTTTGTAACCCATATTATCTCTTCTCCACAATCTTTAAAATAAAAAGACATTTACACAATCTTAGTTACTAAAATGGTTTAATTTTATCTTCAAGATAGGAGGGTTAAAATGATCACGTCCATAATTGATATCTTTGTGACACCCCTTTTTGCTTCACATTCTACCCAAACAACTTACAAATGACTTAACACAATTTTAGCTATTTAATTTCATGTACCACCGGGAAGGATGGTTACAATTATCAGGCCTGCGATTGCTATCTCTTATACGCTTTCGTTACTTCCCACCTCTGTCCAAATAAATTAAAAAAAAAAAGTGACATTGTGAAAGTTGTAGTCATTCAAGATAACGATCTCTCATACGTTGAGATGATTACAACTATCAAACTTGTGATTGCTATCTCTTTGTCCTCATTTTCTTGTGTCCTACATCGTTAAACTTTTATTTATTTACCTCTGTCTTACCTCCCATTTTGACCTATATTTGGATTAGTGTTCCATCGAAAGGAGCAGGTCCTTTTCAAAGCCGTTATTATCGCCCTTCTCTCTGTGTTTCTCTCTCTCTCCTTCTCTCTCTCTCCTCTCTCTCTCTCTCTCTCTCTCTCTCTGGTCACTTCCCCTCTCGGCATTTCTAGTTTTCTTTCTCTCCCCCCCCCTCCCATGCATTACATTTCTCTCTCTCTCTCTCTCTCGATCTCTCTCTCTCTCTCTCTCTCTCTCTCTCTCTCTCTCTCTTTCTATATTTTCCTTGGGCTATTAAATGTCAATATAAATCTCATACATTCCACCGCTTTCCCCACCACGACAGTGTAATGTTGTCTGCACCGTTGAGATTCCTAGTTGTCGCCGGGAGGGACTTGTAAAAGATTACTGCAAAGATTTTCTTTGGCGTTTTATATACAATCCCGTTTACGCTTGACATTATTTCCCTCCCTCCCTCCCCCCTCTCTCTCTCTCTCTCTCTCTCTCTCTCTCTCTCTCTCTCTCTCTCTCTCTCTCTCTCTCTCTCTCTCTCTCTCTTTTTTTGGCTCAAGATACGTATTTATATATATATTTGTTTACACTTGCATTTTTTTCTTCTGAATTTGTTAATTATAATCATTGGCTGGTTGGGTTGGCAGAACTATGTATCGAGGTATTTAGCCCGTATACTCTACAGGGGTTAATTGTTACTGCGTGCCAGTTTTTTCATTCCATGCATCACGTGCAGTGCCAAACTTGCTGGTGGGATATCCAGGAATAATATTTAAGAATTGCTATCATCGAGTCAGTTTGTAACACAAGTCATGGTTTTGATGAAAACTCTAAATATCGCAAAACAAGGGATCAATGCACTAAGATCGCTGTGGCTCTGTTGATCAACTCTGTTGAAACGGTTTCAGCTTATTGCTATTGTTTTTTTTGCCGCCATGGTTTGTTACTACTACTACTACTACTACTACTACTACTACTACTACTACTACTACTACTACTACTACTACTACTACTACTACTACTACTACTACTACTACTACTACTACTACTACTACTACTACTACTACTACTACTACTACTGGGGGGCGCGGTGGTCCAGTGGTAGAACATCGGCTTCCGACGCAAAAGGTCCCGAGTTCGAATTCTGGCTGTTGCGTTCTCTGCTGATCGGGTCGGTGTCAGTATAATGTGACCGGCTGAGATAGATGTCATGGTATCCCCGCCCTGTCTCGTGTGTGGCAGCACATAAAATTGTCAGACGTTTGTCTTGGGACCCGTCCACAATATAGTGCTGCTGTTGGACGTTAAAACCAACCCAACCAACCAACCAACCAACCAACCAGCTGATACAACAACAACAACAACAACAACAACTACTACTACTACTACTACTACTACTACTACTACTACTACTACTACTACTACTACTACTACTACTACTACTACTACTACTACTACTACTACTACTACTACTACTACTACTACTACTACTACTACTACTACTACTACTACTGCTACTGCTACTACTACTACCACTACCACTACCACTACTACTACTACTACTACTACTACTACTACTACTACTACTACTACTACTACTACTACTACTACTACTACTACTACTGCTGCTTCTACCTGCTACCTGCTACTGCTACTACCAACACCACCACGAGATATACTAAACAAGCTTCTGCTGCGGCAGTTGGTGTTGGATGTTTAGGTCGAATGCAGTTTAGAATCATTGATAAACTGAGCACTGGCCGGACACGTATTTCTCGCGGGATGTTCATTACAGATTATTTATAGAAAGTTGGGAAGTTGACTATCCTCTCGAACCTACAACCAATCTTTTTGTTAATCTCAGCGTCTTGGCTCATGTCCTGCAACTTTCTTCTTACTCTCTACCAGTCACAGACATCAGCTTTATATTTCGTCCTAACATATTTACCCCGAATGAGCAATGTAACACAAAACTGGCATTAGGAATCTAAGTGCAATGTGCGCGCGTGCGTGTGTCTTGAGCTTATTTATCGTGCACGTGTGTGGTTGGGGACGTTTTTAGGTGTTATGTTTAAGATTTCGTGGGTCATTATCTATTCTAGTGAAAACGAAGCGCCTCCTTTATCGGCGGCAATCGGCTTATTGCGAACTTGAGAGTCCGCGGGGGAGGCACTCTTCGAGAGGCAAGAGACGATAGCAGGGCTGCCATCCTTACTGGGGAAAAGCGCATTTTCATGGACCTCTTGCGCTCCTTTGCACAAATTAATGTATACACTTTAATGACTGATTAGGTTGGCAGGGATGCGATAATTCTGAATCTCTGATCCATAGATGAAATGCCATTTTTATCAGCGTCCACGACGACGCTCAGCCATATCGCGGCCCAGCAGAGTGGCCCTGTAGTGCTTTCCAACCAAAATTAACGCTCACATGCTACAACGCTGTCTCCCGCACGCTTTTTATAAAAAAATATTGCCTGTTTTCTTGAACGAAGCTGTAAATGTTGCGATGTGATCTGAAAGATTAACAATAGGATTTTTTTTTTATTTCCTCGCTGAGGTGCCGAAAAAACTTGGCATCACATTAAAATTACATAAATTGTAAACTGAACAAGGAGGCTGAAGTTGAAAAGTATATATATTCTTTGCTCTGCTCACCTCTCCAGAGGACATTGTATTATGGATATATGTAAAAACGATAGAAGGGCTTGGATATATTTTGTTCGCAAAGCTACCGCTAGATTGAAAAACAAACACACAAACAAAGAAAATAGTATTGCCTATCTTACGTAAGTTAGATTTTCTGCATAAGATGTTTTGTTTTGTTTAATGATGCTGCTGGCATTAGTCTACGGTTAGTTTTATTATTAAAAAAAAAAACAATGACGGTCTATGCGAAATAGTTAAGATCCAGTTGACATTTCCGTTAGGTATATAGATAATTGCTATGTATCTTTGATAACATATGAAAATAAATTGGTTAAAGTTTCTTTTCACGTCTCTCCGGCGTCGCTCCATTGCTTCTTATTCGCAGTGATCCTCATCGCACTAAAAAATAAAGCCAATTTCATGGTGATCAATGGGCTATATTAATAATTAGACATCGTTTTTGCGAGTGGCATTTTAGAACCGTACTGACAGAATATCGCCATCATATGTTTATTTACACAACCTGTTCTTTCATTGCTATAATGTCTTCTAGAAGAAAAGTTGAGGATGATTAAACACGGCGTCCTTCACCTTCAAATAATGTTAAGATCACACCTGGTTTTCTCTCAAACAAACAAGCCAAAACATCTTTTTCTATACCCCTTCCTTTTTATTTCTACAAGCCAAAGAAAGCTTTCGTTTGGTTAATTGCGCTTATCACTAATTCACTTTCAACTTGAAATGTGCGGCCCAGGTGTGAGCTGCCGCTCTCTATCTCGTGATGTGTCCAAGTCGGATCTTAATATCCCAGAGTCTTGTCTCTCTGCCTGGCAGAAACACCAGCGCATCTTAGGCCACCAGTTGCTGGTGCACTTGTAAGAATAAAGAAAATAAACATAAAGTATCGGGGTGAAGTAATAATGTAGAACAGAAAAAAAGTGTTTGTGTAAAAGAGAGATTTGGGGTTGAGGGGGGTGGGGAGATGGAGAAAGCACAGAAATCTATCTATTAATAGAGAGAGAGAGAGAGAGAGAGAGAGAGAGAGAGAGAGAGAGTA